>CM041780.1:70966326-71499600 GCA_023374045.1 Limonium bicolor
AAGGGCTGCCAGGGTTTTCTCTGCTTTGTACCTGAGGTTGAGGGATCCCGGTTGGAGGATATACCCATTGTGTGTGAGTTTCCTGAGGTGTTCCAGGACGATGTGCCAGGACTACCACCTGATCGTGAGGTGGAGTTTTCTATTGAGTTAGCGCCAGGGACTCAGCCTATCTCTAAGGCTCCCTATCGCATGAGTCCGGCAGAGCTTAAGGAGCTGAAGGTGCAGCTGCAGGATCTTCTGGATAAGGGCTTCATTCGCCCTAGTGTGTCTCCATGGGGAGCACCTGTGTTGTTTGTGAAGAAGAAGGATGGCTCCTTCAGATTGTATTGACTATAGGGAATTGAATAAGGTTACCATCAAGAATCGGTATCCTCTTCCCCGCATTGATGATCTCTTCGACCAGTTAGCAGGGGCGACAGTCTTCTCGAAGATCGACTTGCGTTCTGGATATCATCAGCTGAAGATTAAGGCCGAGGATGTGTCTAAGTCTGCATTTAGGACCCGATATGGGCATTATGAGTTCTTGGTCATGCCTTTTGGTTTGACCAATGCCCCGTCGTTCTTCATGGATATGATGAACAGAGTCTTCAAACCTTTCTTGGATTCTTTCGTAGTTGTGTTTATTGATGACATCTTGGTGTACTCCAAGAGTGCTGATGAGCATCTGAGGATGGTTCTACAGACGTTGAAGGAGAAGGAGTTGTATGCTAAATTGAAGAAGTGCGAGTTCTGGTTGGATAGAGTGGTGTTCCTTGGCCACGTGGTTTCGAAGGATGGTATTTATGTGGACCCAGAGAAGATTAAGGCGGTTATGGAGTGGGCGAAGCCCACTAGTGTGTCTGAGGTGCGCAGTTTTCTGGGATTGGCTGGGTATTATAGGAAGTTCGTGGAGGGCTTTTCTAAGATCGTATCCCTTGACTCGTCTTCTTAGGAAGGATGTCAAGTTTGATTGGAGTGAGGCGTGCCAGGAGAGCTTCCAGGAGTTGAAGAAGAGGTTGACTTCGGCTCCGATTTTGACGTTGCCTTCTGGGACAGAGGGCTTTGAGGTGTTCTGTGACGCTTCCCACAGAGGGGGGTGTGTTCTGATGCAGCAGGGAAAGGTGGTAGCATATGGGTCACGACAGTTGAAGCCGTATGAGAAGAATTATCCTACCCATGACTTGGAGCTAGCTTGTGGTCTTCGCCTTGAAGATCTGGCGGCACTATTTGTATGGGGTGACGTGTAAGGTCTACACGGATCACAAGAGTCTCAAATATCTGTTCACGCAGAAGGAATTGAATTTGAGACAGCGGCGCTGGTTGGAGCTGTTACATGACTACGACCTGGAGATCCTCTACCATCCGGGTAGAGCGAATGTGGTGGCTGATGCCTTGAGCCGTAGGGGTGCTCCTGGACTTGCTTGTTCGTTGTCAGGGGTTCAGAGGTCTGCTATTGAGCTTCAGCGTATGGGGATTTGGGTTGTTCGGTGACCGTGCTGGGATGATTGCTTCGATTCAGGTCCAGTCTACTTTGATTGAGCGGATCAGAGAGGGTCAGAAGGCTGATGCTGAGTTGTGTAAGATCAGGGAGAAGTTGTCAGATGAGCAGGAGTCAGAGTTTTCTGTGTCCAGCGATGATTGTCTACGCTTCAGGGGCAGAGTTTGTGTGCCTAGTGGAGGCGACCTTAGGCGGGAGATTATGCAGGAGGCTCATGGAGCTCCTTATTCTGTGCACCCAGGAGGGGTGAAGATGTACCGGGACCTCGAGAGTCCTTTTGGTGGGCGAATATGAAGAGGGAGATTTCTGATTTTGTGGCTCGTTGCCAAACCTGTCAGCAGGTGAAGGCTGAGCATCAGCGACCTGCGGGTCTTCTGCAGCCTCTTCCCGTTCCTGAGTGGAAATGGGAGAGCGTTGGCATGGATTTCATTGTGGGGTTGCCTAGGACATCTTCGGGTACGATGCGTTGTGGTGATTGTGGACCGGTTGACGAAGTCAGCTCATTTCTTGCCTGTGAGGAAGACCTTCAGCCTTGAGCGCCTGGCTCGGCTGTATTGATGAGATTGTGAGGTTGCACGGTGTGCCGGCGACGATCGTTTCGGACAGAGATCCGAGATTTGTATCTCGCTTCTGGCGGAGCCTGCATAAGGCGTTAGGGACGAATTTGGCTTTCAGTTCGGCTTATCATCCTCAGACCGATGGGCAGACGGAGAGGACGAATCAGATTTTGGAGGACATGTTGAGGGCTTGTGTGCTCGACTTCGGGGGCAGCTGGGATCAGCATGTGATTGATTGAGTTCGCCTACAACAATAGTTTCCAATCGAGCATTGGGATGGCTCCATATGAGGCGTTGTATGGTAGGCGCTGTAGATCTCCTATTTGTTGGGATGACCTGCGAGAGGGCGATTGTAGGTCCTGAGTTGGTGCAGGGAGCTGTGGACAAAGTCAAGACTATCAGGGAGCGTTTGTTGGTTGCCCAGAGCCGGCAGAAGAGTTATGCAGATCAGAGACGCCGTCCGCTTGAGTTTCAGGTGGGAGACCACGTGTATCTGAAGATCTCTCCAGTTCGGGGTGTGTTCGTTTTGGGAAGCGAGGCAAGCTGAGTCCTCGGTTCGTAGGGCCTTTTGAGGTGCTTGGGAAGGTTGGGCCGGTGGCTTACAGATTGGCATTGCCACCAGCTCTAGCAGGAGTGCATGACGTGTTCCATGTGTCGATGCTCAGGAAGTATCTACATGATCCTTCGCATGTGATTGACTATGGTCAGCTTCGACTCAGAGATGATTTCACTTATGAGGCAGTTCCGGTTCGTATTCTAGCACGGGATGTCCGTCGGCTTCGTAGCAAGACACTGCCTATGGTTAAGGTGCAGTGGTCTGATCAGTCCGAGCGTGAGGCGACGTGGGAACTCGAGGAGGAGTTGCGTGCTAAGTTCCCTTCCCTTTTCGAGCAGTGAGGTATGTTGAATTTCGAGGACGAAATTCCTTTTAAGGGGGGAGTGATGTAATACTCCGTATTTTTCGTTTCAGATTTCATGACATTTCGGTTTATATCATTGCTTATGTTATGTGTTACTTTGGATAGCTGATGGGACACCGGAGTCTTTAAGTTAAAAGACGGGGGCAAGGAGGTCATTCCCCTCCCTTTTATTTGGTAAGACTTATTAAGAGGGATAAGTCATATTTTATTTCATTACAATTCACGATCATTTGCAAACCGCTCGTTCGTTCTCTCGACAGTTTCTTGAGCGCTTCTTCTCCCTCTACTTCCTGCTCATCCATTGGTGTTGGTTCTGGAATCTGTGTGTTGCTGCTGCATTTGGTTCGATTCTTGATCTGTCGTCGTTGTCTTGTCTCTGCGGTAATTCAGGTTTGGTTTCTCCTTTGGTTTCGGTGGGTTTCGCTTCTGTTTTGAGAAGGATAGTTTTCTGATTGTTGAACTGCCTGGTTGTGAATTCAGCGTTGATCTGGGCTTCCCCTCTACTGCTGTTCGTCTGGTTGCGTGTGGGCAGTGTCTGGTCTGAATCTCTGCGAATTGATGTAAGTGGGGGATGGAATCGGGGTTGTTTGCTCACCCTCGGGGAACTGTTTTATTCTAGCATTTCTGGTTTGCAATTGTGTTGTGATTGTGTGCTTTCTCATCGGTTTTGTGTTGTTGTTCGATTGGCTAAACCCCCGAGGGTACTGATTTACAATTCTATGAGTTTTGTGTGAGTTTCTGATTTTTGGCTGTTTTCTGCGCGTCTGTTCTTTCTGGAATTCGACAGTTTTGCACTGTCCGAACGTCTGTCCGAACTTGTAAGTTCGGACAGGTCATCGGGCGCGTTTTGTTTTTGAAGATTTTGGAGTGTCCGAACATCGGTCCGAACATGTAAGTTCGGACCTGACGCGAGGACGAGGCTCCGTAAAAGTTTCGAAGTGTGTCCGAACTTGCAAGGTCGGACGCAAGTTCGGACACGAGGATTGTTTTGGCTTCTGAGTCTCGACTTACGTCCGAACTTCGACGTTCGGACGTAAGTTCGGACTTTGGCATTTCTGTGACTTCTGATTCTCGGCCTCTGTCCGAACTTGCAAGGTCGGACGCAAGTTCGGACATGCCACTGTTTTGAGCATAACTTCTCTGTTTTAGCTCCGTTTTGCGTTCCGTTTGCGGGGTTGGATTCCCCTATCTGTGTACAAGCTTCTTATGCTGCTTATATGCATTTCCATGCACTTAAGATCTGTTTTGTGAGCTTTTGGTTTTGGGACCTAGTTACTTTGCTTCTGAGCCTTGGATAGTCGGGTCGGGCTGTCCCGTAGCATGCTGCGCAGGAATTCCTTCTGTTTATACTCCTTAGGGTCTCCCTTAGGACGTTATTTGACCGACGGGTCTGTTAGCTGTCTCTACGGCTTCTGTTGTGGGATCCTCGGATCCATAGGACCTTTTGTGAGTCCTTCTGTTGTGTTAGCTTGTTTCTAGTGTCCCATTCTTCTGTTTCTGATCTGAAAGTCCGACTGTTTTGAAGTGATATTCCGTTCTGCTCTGCCTCTGTTTGGTGGTTTCATTCGGTCTATTTATATGACTCCGCTATCCTCTCTGTTTATAAGTATTCTTCTGCTTCTGTTTTGAGTGGGCTTCCTTGAGGAAGTCTTCTGCTTGCTGGGCTGTTAGCTCACCCCTTTACTTTGTTGCAGATTGAGCTCGTGGGATCTTCTCTTCTCGTCCCCTTCTGGAGCTTCGTTATTTTACGTGTCTTTAGACTTTGTTTGCTTGCGCTTTGGACGCTTTAGTACTTTGTGTAGCCTTCGGGCCTCTCTCTTGTATTTGACTTATAGCTTTGGATCTTGTAAACTTCTTTGGTATTTATACAAGTTTCTTATTCAGTTTTGGGATTCGTTTGCTTAGAGCCTTGCGACGTTAGGTAGTAGACTCGCGGCGTGTAACGGCCCTAACTCCTAGGCCGGTTTTGGGGTCGTTACAGAGCGTACGATTCAGACACTCGAGGACATGCTGAGGGCATGTGCCTTAGACTTCCAGGGCAGTTGGATCGACAAGTTGCATCTGATCGAGGTTTTCATACAACAACAGCTATCATGCTTCGATCAAGATGGCACCTTTTCTAGCGTTGTACGGTAGACCATGTCGCACACCGCTCTGCTAGGATGAGTTGAGTGAGACGGTCATTATAGGACCAGAACACTTAGAACAAGTTAAGGCTGAAGTTCAGTAAATCAGAGAGAACATGAAAGCTACTCAAGATAGGCAGAAGTCGTATGTTGATGTTCGACATGAGACCTGGATTTCGCGGTTGGCGACCAGGTATTTCTACGAGTTTCACCATGAAGGGTGTATTAGGTTTGGGCAGAAGGGCAAATTGAGCCCGAAGTTTGTTGGTCCTTATGAGATTACAGAGCGGGTGGGCCCAGTTGCTTACCGGTTGAATTTACTTGCTGAGGTGGGTAAGTGCACATGTGTTTTTCATGTTTCACAGCTAAAGAAATACATGCACCACCCCTCCCATGTGTTAGAACCTGAGAGATTGACTTTAGAACAAAATATGAGGTCAGTGGAGATTCCTCAGAGGATCTTGGATAGTAAGACTAGGGACACTCGCCATAAGTCAGTGCGACTGGTGAAGGTTCTCTTGTCTAACCATGATGTCGAAGAGGCCACGTGGGAATTAGAGGATAAGATGAGATCAAAGTACCCTTCTTTGTTTACCGACTAGATCATCTGTATAGGGTACGGGCGTACCCTTTTTAAGGGGGGTAGAGCTTCCTCGCTTTTGAGTTAGTAAAACGAACATGTTTGTCGTTTTGTTTGGTTGGTGTAAGATGTGGTTTGTGTAAGTTGTGTAAGTAATTACACCTTGGTGGTAAGTTTGAGATATGTATAATACTTATGTATTGTATTTGTGGTAGACCTTTGAGTCTTGAGATGTGAATGAGAATATAAGATGTGGTGTTAAGATTGAGAAATTGAGTACCGTGAAGATTAAGTACACGTGTGAACTTTGGGGACAAAGTTCTTTTAAGGGGGGTAGATTGAATACCCCAAACTTAGATATGGTGTTTAAGTGATTAGCCAAGATATAAGGAGGCTAAATAATGCCTTAGAAACATTAGGAAACAATTTAAAACAAAGGAAACACCATAAGAGCAGTTTAAGCAAAAACATGCTCTAAGCTTGGAGAGACTTGGGTGAGCACCCAAATATCATTCGACCTAGTATATCCTAATGGTCATTTTAAGTCAATTACCAAAGAAAACCAAGCTCAAAAACAACTTAAAACACAAATTGTGCTTTAAGGACTCAAAGCACATTTTTGAAAAATTGTCTTAGAAAGGGGTTTTAAGTTGCTAAATGCCCATGATTACTCCTTAATTAACTTGTGTACTAAATTAGTATCACATTAGGAAGTCTAAATCAATGGGAAATCAAAAATTTCACAAATATGTGCACTAATGTGTGAATAGTAACCAAATAGTGACTAGTTTAGTCTTTAAAACTAAGTCTAATTAATTGGTCAAACAAGACCATGACTAGCCTAATTAATGAGGGGGCCGGTTTTCTAAGGGTGTAAGTCACCAAGAGTAGCAACTAAGTTGTAAAAGAAAGAGGAAAAGTAAGTGTGGTTTACTATTTGCTTTTAAGGAATCAAAATATCTCATTATACCACTCTCTCTCTCCTTTCTTTTTCTTCTTATCTCACCGATTTTGGCTGCTCCTATCTTCTTCTTCTACGTGAAACTCAACCTCCATTCTAGCTCCACCTTGCTTTGACCATAGCTCACTCATTTTAGCTCTAAAACCAAAACAAAACACATATTCTTCTTAGTTAGCTCAAGCTCCATCTTTCTATCTTTTCAAAACTTCAAGAGCTTTGATTTGGTGCCAGGCCAAACCACCATTAGAGGAGGAAACTCAAGCTTGGAGACTCCATTAGCTTCTCCATTCTCTTAAGGTAAAGAATATTTAAGAAAATCTAGGTTTCCACCATTTTTCTTCATTACCGAAAATGTATACTCATGGGGCTTCATTGTTATGCCTTGTTCTAGCTTGTTTTCTATTCTCCAAGGTCTAGAGGAGGTCCTTCTTGCTTCATATCCAAGCCTATTCTAAGACTTCAAGGTAAACAATCAATTTAATACCTTAAAACACATTTTAACCTAGGGTTTATTCCTTAAGGTTAGTGCATGGCTTAGTACTCATTGGAATCATTGAATATTGATTAGAACATTGGCAAGGAGAGTTTTGTTGGTGACCGAGATTGTCAAGGTAAAAGGCTAAGGAGGAAAGTTTGTGAAGCTTGTAAAAGAGCAAGGTAAATGTCTTACCTTAAGGTGTTTTAATGCATTAAGGGATGGGGTTTGAATAGGTGATAAACTTAGCTTAGAGTTTACATTAGGAAAGGGCAATAAAACCTAGGAAAAACAATGATGATATTTGAGAACTTGTGACTAAGGAGCAAATGAGAAAGGAGATAGTTTAAGAATGACAAGGTGAATTATAAGAACATTTATATTGCAAGGGAGCCTTGTTGTGTGTATTTGCAGACGTGTAATCGTGAGTGGTTAGAACTGGAGTTATTAAAATAAAAGAAAAGAAATTAAAACTCAAAATAAACGTCGGGCTGCAAACAAATCCCGGTCGTGGTAGTATAGTAAAGTGTAAGCGACCGGATATCGAACCATGGGACTAAGGTGAATTATTTAGTACCTAAGCGTGTCACAAAAATGGGGGAGTTAATTGACTTGTTTTGAAAAGTAAATAACAGATTAATTTAGTGAATTGAAGTTAAATTAAACGGAACTCCGGGTTCAGGTTAATATGATATGATTAATTGTGCTATACCGGTTTATAAAATAATTTGGCAAGATTCCTGTTATTATCTTAAGGGCCGATGAAAACTCATAAGAACTCGTTTACCTGAAAATGCAGGGTCCGATGAAAACTCAAGCAAAATGCGTGTAAACGGCAGAGGAGTGTGAGGAATTTTATTCTTCCAACTTGTACTAACTTAAACGATGAAATTAAGTTCCTACAGTTTTACGGCTTAATTAACCTGTCTGTTCGTCACCGATCAGATTAAAAATAGATTTAGTAAGGCTTTTTAATAAATCGATGAAATTTATTAAAAAGGGAGAGAAACAAAACTTTAATCGTAACAAACTGAATTTATTTTAACCGGTAGAAATATAGATTACACAACTAAACAAACCATAATTAAACCTTCGCCCGGAGTAAATCCTTCTTAGCCTGACATATTAACTGGTAATAAGTCAGACAGAGGTAGGACGTAATATTAATAATAATGCGAGAGGTGTGGATGGTGAATGGAGAAATGAAGAGGAAGAAGAGTGGAGAGCGTACGTAGGATTTCTGTAAATGGAATGAGAGATTTTGAGTGTTGAGTTTGGGGGTGGAACGTGTGTATTTGGTTGAAGGTGCAGTGTGTTTATATAGAGGAAGGAAGAGGCAGATCTGGAGTGAAAGAGCATTGATTGCTCATTAATTGCAGGGGACAGAGCTGAAGACGCGTGAGGGAATTAAGGTAGGCGGTGCGGAGTAGATGGATATGGCAGAAGCAAGTCGACGGGCGAAGAAGAAAACTGGCGCGCGTTGATTTTTAGTCACGTCCGCGTGGCTGTCCGCGTTGTTTTAGGGGACACTCATGAGGACACAAATGGAGTCCGTGTCCTAGTCTTGTCCGCATGAGTGTCCTCGCTTGTGTCCTCATGGTTCTGGGCGGACAAGAGAGTTAGGCGCGCTCTCAATTTGTCCGCATGGCTGTCCTCACTTGTGACGTCGTGGTTTTATGCGGACACTCATGAGGACACAAATGGAGTCCACACTCCGTATCTTGTCCTCATGGCTGTCCTCGCTTGTGACGTCGTGGTTCGATGCGGACACTCACGACATCATAAATGGAGTCCGCGCTCCATATCTTGTCCGCATGGCTGTCCTCGCTTGTGAAGTCGTGGTTCTATGCGGACACTCACGATGTCACAAATGCGGACACAAACTTGACCGGCTCTAGATTCTTCGTTTGGACTCCGTTTTTCGAGCCGTTTGCGCCTATGCGTTCGTCTCTTCGTCTACTTTTCTCCCAGATTGGTTTTCCTCATGTTAAACCAATAAATTTGTGAGATAAACAATAAAACATAAACTAGAGGAAAACTAACTGAAGTGGAGAAATGAGCAAGAAAAGTGCTAATATTATATATGAAATACACCTATAAATCATGCTCATTTGGACACTTATCACACCCCCACACTTATATTTTTCCTTGTCCTCAAGCAAAACCACGTACCCAAGTAAGTAGGGAATGCTCAATACTAACAAATATATTATGAAGGGTAGGATAAAGAGGTGAACAGTTCATGATCTTTTTAACTTATGAGGAGTGTGATCCATCAACTGCTGGTGGCATAGGTGTGCTCAGGGTAAAAATAAAATATAGAGTTTCGGGGTATGTTCCAAGGTACTTCAATGTTTCTTTTGTTTAGGTGACTCTGAGAACTTTACCATGGCCAACTTCTCTCAAGAATGGGCATTGAGGAGAAACACAAAAGGAAGAATAGATTCATGCATTTGTTTTACTTTTGCAAGGGATGAGAAGATAAAATGTAGGCATCATGCCTTTGTATTTAAGAACACTCAACTCTCTTTTGTTGGTTACCAATGGTGTCTCGCAAGTCCCTTATTTTTTGTATTCTTCTTTCTTTTTTTTTTGACAAAGAAGCACCCCTTAGCAATCCCTAAGAGAGAAGACAGAAAGAAACCCTGAGCAATAAATCCAACCATTTACAGATTATTTGGTCACACCGCATAAGAAAAATGCTCCTCAAAAGTAATCAAATGAAAAATTTTAAATTTGTACCATTTATCTCACAATTAATAATAGTATTTGTTTTTAAAGAGAACAACCTACATTAGCAGGGTACATAATTTTAATTTTTGAACAAATGCAAGATAAGCAGAGAGATTTAAACATTTTAAGCACAAAATGCCCTGAAAAGGCTCTTCCCCCACACTTAAGCTCAAGCAATGCCCTCATTGCGTAGATGGAATTAAATTAAAAGGGCATGCAATTAATAAAGGAAAGAGTGTACTCCCCAAATTTCGTAGAGTGTGTAGAGCTCCCCCACACTTGAGTGCAGCTGTGGAATGTCATGAAATGAACCTGTAAAGAATATTCTACACAGCCAGAAGAACTCAAGTAAAACCTGCATTTTATTATAACATAAAAAGGGAAATATAGTACAAAAAAGGAAAACAACATCAAATTAAAGGAAAGATAAAAGATAGATAGTGGGTTGCCTCCCACCAAGCTGCCCGGGTTTAACGTCTCTAGCTAGACGCATGTTCTTTATTATCCCGTGCTAACTGGAAAATTGTAGGGATAAAACTATATATAAAAAGAATGAAATAATAAACTAAACCTACAACTCTACTACGGGTAGCAAAATAAAACCCGGTCGGAGTATAGTGTAAATATATTATGACCAAGAGTATCGAACCCAAGGGACTTATAGAAAACTAGTCCTAATCCGGGCAAAAGCCTATTCTATAATAATGAGGGGGGAATGTAAGTGACAATTAATTAACTATAATTCTAACTAAATGCGAGGTTTAGGACTAAACCATCCTAAGTACCAACATGATCACGCAATGCAACTTCAAGACAGGAACTTAACCAACCAACATGATTGCGCCGGATGTCCTGCCGGACATCAGATGCACGGCATATTCAAATTCTTGAATGTGCCGGACAGGAAGCACCCGGCAGTGCATCCGGCACGTTCATATGGTGAAAACCACTCTCTTGCTTCGGAGTACAAATACAAGAAACTCAAAACCCATTAACAAATCGAGCATATGTCATGCCACGAAATTAACAAGGAAATGGGGGAAGATGGGTTAATTCGAAATCTTTAATGCTAACCCTAAATCATAGATGAAAACATCAAAGACCACTAAGATTTGTCTAACCTATCCTACTCTTGGGCTTTTCTCCCTCGAGTAGAATTTGCATAAAGAGAATGAGTGATCAACTAATTCACTTGCACTAAGAACCAGAACCTTAATGAACGCTTGAATTTGTATTGAGATAATCTTAGTGTTTACATAGAAGGAATTCATCCCTAGCCAAAGCCTAACAAGGATCTCTACATCACCATCCACACAACTACAAGAAGAGAATACAAAGGGGGAGAAGGAGATGTAAATAGCCTTAACCCTGACAAAGTCTTCTTCTTCTCTTGCGTGGATGGATCTGCAAACGTTCCTTGGACACCAACACTTGGAGTGGGGCGGAAACTGAGATGTGAATGAAGTATAATATGGTGTTGAAGTGTGTTCAATTGTTGCCTTCCTCGGCCTATTTATAGGCATCAAATGTGTTGTTGCCGGGCGTCGTGCCGGATCACCAGTAGCCGGCACACGTGATAAATGCGCCCAACTATTAACGGTCGAAACCGTCAATTCCGGGCAAAACAGTGCATATGCCGAGTAGGATATACCCGACATCACACCCGGTAGCATCCTTTTCACCAACGGTCAATAACTGCTATCGCTTGGTCAACCGTGGCGACTCTTTACTTATGCCGGATGGAATCTACCCGGCATTAGGTCCGGCAAGGCCTCTTTTCAGTTCTGTGCTTATGCCGTGCAGAAACAACCCGGCATGGAGTCCGGCTTCAACTGAACTTTTGCCTAGAAAATCATTCCTTGCACAGAAAACTCATAAAAACATAAATCTGTACAAGTATTATACTTTAACACATAATAAGCATAAATAACATAAATATAACTTTATTTAGATAAATATAATACTAAATCTAGTGCATAAAATATGATAAGTCTGCGGCTTATCATCCCGGATCATAAATGAATGTTGACAATCGTAGTACCGGGAACGGGAAATTGGTAATATGTAGGGCCGAACCACCTGGATCAAAACAAAGAACTACGGCAACAATTACAGTAAGAAAAGACAAACTCCACAAAACCTGGTTTTGAAGGAGATGTTTGCTGCTATTAATATTGTATTGAAAACCGGGTGATGGTGGTAGTGCTTCCTCAAACTGGAGACATTCTCCCTCTGTTGTTTAGCCGTATGGATGCAAGATGGGAGTGGTGGTGTTTGCTCAGAGTCGAGGATGTAAATTTCCTCCCCTGGAACGAAAATGAAGGTGGAAGTGGGCTTCAACGGGTGGGTTGGGTGGGATTTTTTTCCTTTGGAGAAGGGCCCAAATTTTTCAATGGATGATCCTTAGTGTGAGTATCATCTAGTTGTGGAGACGCCCATTCAAATTTAAGGATGAAGACATCCTTAACTGCGTTGAGCGGTTCAGGGAGAACTTCGGGGAAATTTGTATCTTCAAATTCTGACCCTGGATCAAATGGAAAGGTGGCCTTCTCACTTAGCGAGCTCACTTCGAGTTTCCACCCTACTTCTTTGTTGCATAAGAGGGGAAGGCTGTGATCCTCCAGATGAAGATCAAAGTTGGATGGCTTTTCCTCTTCAAATTTGAGGATGTAATAATCCTCGTCTTCTTTGAGAGGCTCATAGGAAGAGCCTTGATTGAATTCAACTTCAGAGGGAGGTGGTTCCTTGAAGGTGATATTGGTATTTTGTTTGGATGTTCTGACGGGAGCGAGCATTTCCTCCCTTCATTTTTGAGGATGTAACTATCCTCATTTTCTGGATATAGCA
Organism: Limonium bicolor; assembly: GCA_023374045.1. NCBI lineage: Eukaryota > Viridiplantae > Streptophyta > Magnoliopsida > Caryophyllales > Plumbaginaceae > Limonium > Limonium bicolor. The sequence goes on from CM041780.1 coordinate 70,979,003, forward strand.
CAGAGAAGGAGGGAAAATAACGGTAATTGACTTCAGAGGGAGGAGACTCCATGAAGTTGAGGTAGAAGTTGTCCTCTGATGGCTTGTCCTCAAGCTCAAACAGAAGATTTGATGTCGTTTGCTCATTTTCGAACGGGGGTGGTGGTAAAGAGTAACTCAAATCCCCAGGTAAGTCGTCCACTATATGAACCAGTTTGCTCTCCGGTTGCTGTGATGTAAGGTCTAGTGGACCTTCCATCATTTCGTTTATCGCAACTAATTTTGCATAGAGCTTCAGTTGGTTCATGTCGAGGTATTCTTCCTCGGCCTGCTGCTCCACTTCAGGGACCATTTCACTCTCGGGTTGTTGCTCCTTTTGAGCTAATGTGATGGGCTGGTCCACTACGTAAATTGCACTTGCAAACTCTTTTGGATTTGGATTGGTTTGTGAGGGAAATTTACCAGGTGGCCTTTGTTGGGTAAGGAGTTGTTGAATCTGGGACTACAAGGCTTTTTGGTCATTACGCAGGGCTGCGACCTCTTCTTGCGTATCTCTGGACTTACCCATCATTGCCTTAAACATCTCTTGCATTTGAGACATTTCAGACTCAGGATTCGAAGGAGGTGGAGTTTGTCGACTCGAAGAAGCATCATTGCCGTAAGGTTGTTGCTGATACTGCCTCTGGCCTCCTTGAAAACTGTACTGAGGTCTGTAATTTTGGGATGTTTGTAGGGTATGTGGGTTTTGGATATTTTCGGTGTTTGAGTAGCGAAGGTTGGATTGCATGTTACGTTGCCAAGGTTGTCTGTATCCTGAATTATTGGTGAGATAGTGTGCCTCCCCTGCTGCTTTTAATTCTTGTAGTTGGGGGCATTGTTCATAGTCATGAGGCCCGCCACATTGTGTACAAGAAATAACAGGAGATGATTGGGACAGAGGTGCATAGCCTGGAGGGGTTGTAGATGATCGGGAAATCATCGACTTAGCTTGCTGGGGGTAGGAGTTCATAGCCATCTGCTCAACCACTTTTTGCAGAGTACTGACTTTTGTTGCCTGTTGAGCATTGCTTTCCATGAGTTGCTCATGGCTTTTCATCAGCTGGTCAAACTTGTTATCACTTTCCCCAGTATGGTATAAACCTGGAGTACCGCTCCTTGATCCACCGGAGGCCCAGTCTCTGATTTCTTCACAGAGAGACTCCATGCTGTTCAGAAATTGTGCTCCTGGCTTTTTCAGAATATCGGCCCCTAACGAAGACAGTACCATTGTTCTGCACGGACCAATCAGGCCTTTGTAGAACAATTGTGATACTTGTTCTTTCGTCAGACCATGGTGAGGACAAGTAAGTAGTAGTCCTTTGAAACGATCCCAAGTTTCACAAATATTCTCCGACCCTGGTTGCTTGAAATTATAGATTTCAGCAATCATCTCCAATGTTCGGCTCGGGGGTAGGAATTTGTCGTAGAACTTGGTGGCCATGTCATCCCAAGTACCAATGGTACTTGGTGTCAGGCTATGATACCACTTGCTCGCACTTCCCGTCAGGCTGTGAGGGAATAATGACAATCTTGCGTACTGGAGTACTGCGTCGGTTGCAGTTAAACTGTTGGCATGCTGCAAGAACTTAGTAACATGTAACAGGGCTTCGTCTGGACTGGAACCATCAAACATGCCCAGCTCCTTAACACATCTGATCTGATGATATGGCTTCAACTTCTGCCACTCATCGTATTCGGATGGGCTAAGGTGAGGAAGGATGATAGCAGGCTGTTGTCCTTGGTTAGACGGCCTGTTGATATTTCGAACTGTCGCTGGAGTAGATGCCATGTCAGCTTCCGAGTCAGATTCTATCACTGTGGTGGTAATGTATTGTTGAGTTCGGTTCTGCCTTAGGGTGCGCAGAAAGGTTCTCTCGATCTCTGGATTGTAACCAACCGTGTGATTATTAATATTTTCTGGGAGGCTGTTTGACCTGGTAAAAGGCATTCACCACTCAAAACAGAGGAAAGAAACTCGTTATATGTTAGAATAAATAAAAATGTTAGGAATTAGTTGACAGAAATTATAAGTTAGTAGTTAGAGACAATTGAAAGAAATGACAGAAATTTAATGTTAGTAGTTAGAGACAATGGAAAGAAATGACAGAAAATTAAATGACAGAAATTATAAGTTAGTAGTTAGTATACTGGATACTGAAGTTAGTAGTTAGTATACTGGAAAATTAAAGGACAATGGAAATTAAATGTTAAGGACAATGAAAATTAAATGTTAAGGACAAATGGAAATTAAATGACAATAATATAAAGAGTTAGTAATTAGATGTCAGAAGTCAGATGTCCGTAGTCTGATGTCCAAAGTCAGGTATCCAATTAATATTAACAGATGATTATATTATAACAGGTGAATTATCCGGGGCTTAGGGACTAGAATAAATCAAGTCCCCGACAACGGCGCCATTTTGCAGACGTGTAATCGTGAGTGGTTAGAACTGGAGTTATTAAAATAAAAGAAAAGAAATTAAAACTCAAAATAAACGTTGGGCTGCAAACAAATCCCGGTCGTGGTAGTATAGTAAAGTGTAAGCGACCGGATATCGAACCATGGGACTAAGGTGAATTATTTAGTACCTAAGTGTGTCACAAAAAGGGGGGAGTTAATTGACTTGTTTTTGAAAAGTAAATAACAGATTAATTTAGTGAATTGAAGTTAAATTAAACGGAACTCCGGGTTCAGGTTAATATGATATGATTAATTGTGCTATCTCTACCGGTTTAATAAAATAATTTGGCAAGATTCCTGTTATTATCTTAAGGGCCGATGAAAACTCATAAGAACTCGTTTACCTGAAAATGTAGGGTCCGATGAAAACTTAAGCAAAATGCGTGTAAACGGCAGAGGAGTGTGAGGAATTTTATTCTTGCAACTTGTACTAACTTAAACGATGAAAATAAGTTCCTACAGTTTTACGGCTTAATTAACCTGTCTGTTCGTCACCGATCAGATTAAAAACAGATTTAGTAAGGCTTTTTAATAAATCGATGAAATTTATTAAAAAGAGAGAGAAACGAAACTTTAATCGTAACAAACTGAATTTATTTTAACCGGTAGAAATATAGATTACACAACTAAACAAACCATAATTAAACCTTCGCCCGGAGTAAATCCTTCTTAGCCTGACATATTAACTGGTAATAAGTCAGACAGAGGTTTGACGTAATATTAATAATAATGCGAGAGGTGTGGATGGTGAATGGAGAAATGAAGAGGAAGAAGAGTGGAGAGCGTACGTAGGATTTCTGTAAATGTAATGAGAGATTTTGAGTGTTGATGAGTTTGGGGGTGGAACGTGTGTATTTGGTTGAAGGTGCAGTGTGTTTATATAGAGGAAGGAAGAGGTAGATCTGGAGTGGAAGAGCATTGATTGCTCATTAATTGCAGGGGACAGAGCTGAAGACGCGTGAGGGAATTAAGGTAGGCGGTGCGGAGTAGATGGATATGGCAGAAGCAAGTCGACGGGCGAAGAAGAAAACTGGCGCGCGTTGATTTTTAGTCACATCCGCGTGGCTGTCCGCGTTGTTTTAGGCGGACACTCATGAGGACACAAATGGAGTCCGTGTCCTAGTCTTGTCCGCATGAGTGTCCTCTCTTGTGTCCTCATGGTTCTGGGCGGACAAGAGAGTTAGGCGCGCTCTCAATTTGTCCACATGGCTGTCCTCACTTGTGACGTCGTGGTTTTATGCGGACACTCATGAGGACACAAATGGAGTCCACGCTCCATATCTTGTCCGCATGGCTGTCCTCGCTTGTGACGTCGTGGTTCTATGCGGACACTCACGACGTCACAAATGGAGTCCGCGCTCCATATCTTGTCCGCATGGCTGTCGTCGCTTGTGACATCGTGGTTCTATGCGGACACTCAGGACGTCACAAATGCGGACACAAACTTGACCGGCTCTAGATTCTTCGTTTGGACTCCGTTTTTCGAGCCGTTTGCGCCTATGCGTTCGTCTCTCCGTCTACTTTTCTCCCAGCTTGGTTTTTCTCATGTTTAAACATAAATTTGTGAGATAACAATAACAAAACTAAAGGAAAACTAACCGAAGTGGAGAAATGAGCAAGAAAGGTGCTAATATTATATATGAAATACACCTATAAAACATGCTCATTTGGACACTTATCAGTATTTGCAGGTCAAAGGCTTTATATATTAAGGAAATTCAGTGTTTAAGATTTATGCATTTAAGGGCCTAAGAGCCAAGTCATTTAAGGGCCTAAGTGCCAAGCATTTTAAGTGTATGCACTATATTGTGATGTAGTGTAGTTTTGGTGTATGATGTGTGTTAAGATGGTGTAATGAGTATTTGAATATTGATAGCTATTTGATGGTGATAAACTAAAAGTGTTGGTGTAACAATATGCTAGAGAACCCATGTCAAAATTTGGTGAAGAACCTAAGTGTTTAAGATGTGTTAAGGAGATTTTATGACTAAGGAAGTACTAAGAAACTTTAGGAGTTGTTTTGATGAAAAAGAGTGAGTTTAAGGTGTTCTTGAGAACTAGGGTGACTTAGGCATTATCATGGAAGGATTAGGAACCCAATGAGTGTTTTGGGATACACTTATGTATTACGGACTTAGGCAAATATTGGTAAACAAGTAGGAAGGAAATAATGTGTTGGAAGAAGGAGGCATAAACTTGTGAAGGAACTTTAAGTAGTTGCATAAAGGAATTTTAGATGGTGAAAGATGCTTGGGAGATGATGTTATAGTGGTGAGGAAACATTTTGGCATAGTGGTTATAATAGGTATGAACCACCACTTAGAAGCCTAGTGAAAAACATTACAAGTGTTGGCATTATTACAAGGAAAATGCATAATGGCTAAGGTGGATATTGGTGAGTGATTTAATGAGTTTAATGGAAGGCTAAAGGTGAGTTTGAAGTGCCCAAAGGAGGTTAGAACATACTAGGGTATATGGGGTGAAGTTTGGAGTCAAATGGGAATTTAAAAACAAAGGTCTGGAGCCCGACCTTAGGGACCGGACCTGCAAGGTCGGTCGAGCCCAGTTTACACTACCGGAAAGAGTTTCTGGAATGGACCGACCTTGGGGACCGGACTTGCAAGGTCGGTCGGGCTTGTATTTTGTGTATGAAATGAGTCTCTGGAATGGACCGACCTTGGTACCGAACTTGCAAGGTCGGTCATGCCTAAAATTTTGTACAAGAATTGGTCCCTGGAATCGACCGAACTTGGGACCGACCTTGATAAGGTCGGTCGGGCTTAAATTTACAAAGGGGAAAACTCTCGGGAATGGACCGACCTTGGGGACCGGACTTGCAAGGTCGGTCGGGGTAAAAACTTTCAATGGTAATAAGTACTGGAATGGACCGACCTTGGGTAAGGTCAGTTGGTAAGGTCGGTCGAGCCAAAAACATAAAAAAAAAAAGAAAACTTTAAGATTAAAAGATGTTAATTAGTGTTAGGGTACCCCATTAAGAGGGTAATGATGATTAGGAACCTAAGGACCTAAGGAATTAAGTTAAGTTAAGTATAACCCTTAATGTTTAAAATTAAGTTTATAAGGTTAAGTGGTAAGGACTTAGGAGGGTATTGAAGGGAATCTTTAGGGTCTAAGTGAGTTAAGTAAGGTGCAAATAACTAATGGCCTAAAAATGAATGAATGTTTTAGGTTTGTGAATTGGGACCCCGGAGAAGGTTAAACAAACGACAATCGACGGTGAACGGTACAGTCTTTCTTGTGACCTGCTTGCTAACGAGGTGTCCCTCGGCTTGTGTGCTTTCTGTTTACTTGCTATGACTAAGTTAAGATAAAGCATGCAACCGGATATATTTGTCTCGTTGTGATTGTTTCATCTTACACTAACCCACGAGGCATGAAACTTGCTACTAACTAAGCTTAGTACTTATTGAGTTAGGGAGAGGAATTATACATTGGTGTCTGTGGTTAATACCCGTTAAGGTTTAACTAACACATGATATTTAAGACTTTCACTAACTGTAACTGGGGAAGGAGTGAGGAATCCGGAATGGTACCGGCACATGTGTATTGGGGGAGGTCGGTATCTGAATCAGATCCGACTTCCAAATAAGACTTGTCCTCGGACTCATCGCCTAGGGTCAACAAATCGACCCGACCCGGACTACTGTTTGAGGTGGGAGGCACATTAAGGATGGCGTGGGGGATCACGCCTACATCCCCAACAAATTAAGAAAGGTTGCTTATTGCTGGTGAGTGCACTGCTACCGGCTAGGGTTAACCAAGCTCTACAAAATAAGCAACCAATTAAGGGCTAACCAGTCTAATAGTAGAACGGTTTGCAAATATAAGATTAAGGAGAATGTGGATCTAAGGAGTTAAGATCTAACTCACTTGTTAAGGGAACGCTTGAGTCGTTCATTTGTGTGTGAACTATGTATGTTCATTTATGGTTGGTTGAGTTACTACATTTCATATTATGATTGTGATTCTAATCAACTTCCATGCTATCGACAATTAGTCATCGTAGCCCCGTTAGCTTGGGGGCCACGAGAGGGTCATACCAGCATTCTTGCTGACCCCCTTAGGGGGCTGTTTTTACACTTGCAGGTAAGCGGCCCATGAAGTCACACCATGAGAGTAGGAGCGGGTAGGTAGACCTAGGTGGGACTTTATTTTGAGTACGGGTTGCGCCTGTGCACCCGTCTGTTGAAATTTTAACTTGAGAAATGTTATGTGGTTTTGGAGATACTTATAACTCAGTTGGTGTATGTATTTTGGTTATTCGGTTGTAAATATTTAAGAAACGGTATTTCTTGTTGTTCAGACCGTGGCAAGGTCCTGGTGTTGGTTTATTTCCGCTGCGATGTTTATGTTTCAGTTGTTAAGTCTACGGTAACCACGATTGGCTTAGGACGGGGTGTTACAGATATATAGATTAATTTAACCGATCTATTTATCACTTGGTCAGATCAAAATAGATTTAGTAAAGCAGTTCAATAAACTCATGACATTTATTAAAAAGCGCAAGAATAACATTAATCGTAACAAACCGTAATTAATTAAAACCAGAAAATATAAATTACATAATTAAAACAAACTGAAATAAACCATCCCCCAGAGTAAATCCTCTAAACCGACATAATAAATAAATTGACAGAAGAAGAAATCATCTTATCTGACATCCTGAAATTGTTCTGCTATTTGGACTGATAATATATCGGTTTATAGATTGGATAATTGGCGTGAATGGAAAATGGATGAATGGATGAATGGATGATGAATGTGAGTGAGGTGCTGTATGGGTGGTGATGTTGTGGAAAATGAAATGGAATGGAGGATTAAAATGTGTGAGATAGAGTGGGATGGAATGGTGAGTACGGTGAGGGGATGAAGGTGTAGTAGTAGTAGTGTTGTACACTACGTACTGGGATGTGTGGTGCAGGGATGTGTTTGTGTTCTATTTATAGAACTGACAAACGACAGGAGCTTATGGTTGTATTTGGTGGAGGTAATGATTTAATAATGAATGCGATTATGTGGGTTGGTTGGAAAGAAGGGAAATAATTAACGTTGATGAGTGCTGATGGAATAATATGTTGGAATGGAATAAGTATGGGGTGGTAGATAAAAAATAGTTAATCTTTTCTTTTCATCAAGCGGCGCTACAGATTTGTCGGCCTGTGTGACGTCCGTGTTTGTGTCCGCGTTGATGTCCGTGTGCGGACGTGACACAAAGAGGCTGTCCGCGTTGGTGTCCGCATGCGGACGTCAGTGTCCTGGTGAGATCTATTCTTGTCGTATTTCTATCCGCGTGCGGACGTGAGTGTAGAGAGGTGGAAACTCGATCTGGAGATGTCCACGAATGTGTCCGTGTCTACCCATCCGGACACATATCCGGACATGTGTAAATTTCCGCTTTTTATTCCAATAGCTCTAAACTCCTTCCTAATCACGTCCTAAGCCAAAATAACATGAAAACAAGAAGGTGAATGCATAAATCAAGTAAAAGATATGGAAAACAAGGGTTTAAAGCACTCAAAAGATAGATCAATAATCAGTCATCTAGTACCTTAGAGATCCAAAATCTCGATCAGGAGAGGTTTGGGATATCAGTATAGCATATTTTACTCTTGAAAGGGTGATTTGTTTGCCATGCTTGGACGTAAACTTGATTCTGTATACTCAGGGTATTTTTGGTATTCCTGTGCCAAAGTTTCTCTCCTCCTCTAACAACTGTCTTACTATCATAACTCCACTCCCAGCAAAAAGAATAGTGTTCTTGTACGGTACACTTAAAGGTGTCTGATTTAATTGAGTTTTGACTGATATCTACTTTGGAGTAACTCAACCAACTTTAATCTTTGATGAAGAAGACTAATAAACCCCTAAAGGAGAGAGGGGCAGCCAACTCTACTTCAGCTTGCCCATACCACGTAAGTGTGGTCTTTTGAGAATCGCCACTGAAATTGCCCTTTTACTGAGAGCATCTCCTTTTTTGCAAGTTCCAATTATTCCTCTTCAATGGAACAGGTTTACCAACTGTAGGCAGGCGAATGTGGGAGTGCATCAAGACGTGGGTTTGGACTAAGAATGGCACCACCACACCCATTACAACGGGTGAAAAATGGATGACGGGTGAAACGAGTGCAATGACATGTCGGGTCGGGTGAACATTTTCCACCCGGTCACTTGATACTTTAACCTTTCCCATCACCCGCATGTATGTGTTATTGAACAAATATAAATGTATTCTTAGTATTATGTTGGTTAATACTCTATGTTTTGAGTATGTTATTGACATTTATTAATTTATTTTGTATTACTAAACAAATATGGGTGTATTTTTATTGAAAAATTAAGCTTATATAGGTGTTAAAGACTAAAAATTCTTGTTGAAAAAGAAAAAAATGGGTGGCAAGCTTTTTTTTCCTCCTCTTTCTGTTTTATTAATCCTAAGTACCTGATGCTACCTCTGACAGTGAACATGAACCATACTAAAAATTGGATGAAATTACATATCATGTTTAGAAGAGCCCACCATGTACTTTCTTCCCCCTGCTTCGTTGCTAAATCAGGCCCCGATTTCCATCCCAACCATGAGATGTATGGGTCCCTCCTCTTCGGGAAAGCCGATAACCTCATTAGGTAGACTTCCTCACAACATTTTCCTTACCAAAATTAAGGCATAGGGCAATGGCGACCTACTACTCCTGTTTTCAATTGTATACTCTAGCACATTGAAAAATGGAAAAAAAAGAAAGATTTTGATACAACAAGAAAAAAAGAATAATAAATAGGATTCAAAGATTCACTGGTGGAACGGAAGCCTTTAATCACGGCTGATTAATCATGGCTTAAACATAAACAATGATTAAAAGGAGGGTCGGAATTAATTAATGACGTTAATAGAATTAATTGTAAGCAATAATCGATCGGAGGTAGGCGCGCCTTTTTTACAACGGACTTTTGATGACGGTTATCAGTAAACCGTAATGTAAAGCCCCGTGTTGACGTGCGCTTTGACGGTCAACGGACTTTAGATTACGGTTTAGTGATAACCGTCATCTAAAGTCCCCGCCCACTGATGGTCAGCGACATCATTTTGACCTCACACCAAATATTTCCCGCACTATTTGATTTTTTTGATGCAGTGCGTAATCTAAATGACAGTTAACGACGTCATTTTACCAGCTTATTTTAGCTTAAAAAATTATTATAAATGAGTTTCATAAGTTTGATCGAATAAGACTCATGGCTTAGGGGCCGCGGGTACATGAGTCCACACCATCGATCTTGAGTTCGAAACCCAGCATAGGCCGAATATTTTTCACGGTATTTTTTTTATTTCGTTAGAATTTAGATTACGGTTCTACAAAAGCTGTAATTTAAAGTCTGACTTTACATTACGGTTTTCTTTTGAACCGTAATCTAAAGTACTTTTAACTTAAAAGAATTCTCATTTACTTTGCACACTTATAGTAACCTCAACTTCTCTCTCACGCTATCTTCCTTGCTGAAATCACCTCCTCACTCCCGTCACCTTAGAAACGGCCATCGCCGCCGTCGCTCCCGGCACCTTTGTCACACCCATCACCGCCGACCACAACCCATCTACTACTGATCATCGCTGTCGACTCTGACGCGTACTGGGTCTGCGATTTTTGTCGATTGTTCTTATTCTAACTTTGTTCATATATATGTCGATGCTAACTCTAACGTTGTTTCTGTCGATTCCTGAGAGTGTAATGGCAAATGTTCTAACCTTGTTTGAAATACCCCAAACCTTGATATGTGGTTTAAATATCAAACTATGGTATGTAAAGGCTAAAAGTGCCTTAGTAACATCAGTGAACAATTTAGACCATAATAAATGCAATAAAGCATTAAGACACAGTTTGAGCAAAAACATGCTCTAAGCTATGAGTGAACTTGGTTAGGACCCAAAGAGCCTACCAAGACTTGATAACATTTAATTATGATTTGATAGGGCTAAATAAGTCCTTAGGAAACTTTGGTGGACAGTTAAACCAAATAAAACACAAGAAAATACCTTAAAGTCAATATGAGCAAAAATGTGCTCTAAGCTTGGGATAAATGTGTATAAGACCTAATGGTCATACCTATACTTTATAAATATGTTAATGTACATATTAAATCAATTACCAAAGAAAACCAAGCTTGAAAACAAGTTAAAACACAAAATGTGCTTTAAGGAGTCTTAAAGCACGTTTTTGAAAAATTGTCTTGTAAATGAGTTTTGAATGGCTAAATGTCCATCATTACTCTTTAATTAACATGGGTACTATATAGTATCACATTTGGGTGGCTATATCAATGGGAAATCAAAAATTTCACTTCTATGTGCCTTGTTTTAGTGAATAGTGATTTTTATAAGCTAGTTTGTAACATATGATGTTATAAGTAATTAAATGAGTCAATAAAGACTATATTACCCTCATTATAATAAGGGGCCGGTTTTCTAAGGTGTGGTGACTCACCACCCTCTTGTTATTTTGTTAAGTAAATAATGATGACTAATGAATGTACTATTTACTTTAAAGCTACAAATATCTTCTAAAAGTAAACCAATCTTCATTCTCTCATTTCCTTTCTTCATTCACACGGTTTCACCTTCTTCATTCTCCCTTCTTGCTGTTCTCTCTCGGTAATACACAATACCACCATGGAAGTCCATCTTTGACCACATGTAAAACCTAGCTCACTTAACCAAATCAAAAACAAACACCACCATTCTCTTCCTCTCATCAAGCTCTTCATTTCTATCTTCTCAAAATTTGAAGATCACCATTTCGGTGCCATGGAGTTCCACCATTGATGGAGCTTGAGCTTGTCTTTCCACATATTATTGATCTCCTTTGCTTCTAGGTAAGGAATCTCAAAGAAAAATCAAGTTTCCTCCATGTTTTGTGTGTGACCGAAAATATTCATTGATGGAGCTCCTTGTGTTGCTTTGTTCTAGCTCCATTTGAATCTTTCAAGGACTAGGTGGAGTCCTCTCTTCATAGATATTCAAACACCCTCCAAAGATTAAGGTAAAACAACTACATTAATGTTTTGAAATAATGTAAACCTAGGGTTTACAATGAGATGGAGCTTAAAGCTTGAATACTCATTATGTTGTTTGTATAATGTTTAGTAGTTGACAAGGAATCAAATACCTTATCGGTTTGTAAGGAAACAAGAAAGAAGTTTGTGAGGAAAAGAGGTAATTATGCTATCTCAATGTAGTTTAATGCCTTAGGAGAAATAAGCTTATAATGCTTGTTAAAACTACCTAAAGAGCAAATGGTGAATGACCTAGTAAAGTGTTCTCAAGGAGACTAGTAAAAGAACATATGTATTGGTGTATGTATTTGCAGGTCAAAGGCATTACTTATGTGGGAAATTCAGTGTTTAAGGTTTATGCAATTTAAGGGCCTAAGAGCCATGTTATTTAAGGGCCTAAGTGCCAAGCAATTTAAGTTATGCACTATATTGTGATGTAGTGCTTAATGTGTGAAGTTTGTGTGTAAAAATGTTCTTGATGGATTTTAGGTGTTCTTGAATGAAATAAGGTAAAAACCTAAGTGTTTGGATGTGAGTAAATACAAGAGAAGCTATGGCCAAATTTGGGGAAATGTGTAAGAAGTTCTAAGTGTTTAAGTGAGTTTTGGTGAACTAGGAAGTGTTAAAGGTGAATGAATGTTTACTTGAGAAGAAACATGTATTAAGGTGATTTAGAGTGATGCAAGAATTTAGGTGTTATCTTGGAAGTTCTAGGAATTCAATGTGTGTTTTGAGGATGTGTTTAAGTCTTGGAGAAGTTTGTTTAAGGTTTAGGAATGTTGATGTACAAGGAAGAAATGATGTTTAGGTAAGGTTTTGAGAAAGGAATTCAAGAAGTTGTGAAAAGAGGATTTGGTTAGTAAGAGGAGATGGGAGATGATGTTATGAAGGTGAAGAAGCATTTTAGTGTAGTGGTCCTTATAGGTGAAATACCACCTAGAAATCTTAAGGAGAAAACATTCCAAGTGCTAGGAATTTTGTAAGAAGTTTGTGAATGATAAAATGGTTTTGGTGAGTGATTTAAAGAGTTTAGCACATGGATAAAGGTGTGTTTGAAGTGCCTAAATGAGGTTAGGGTATACTAGGATATATGGGGTGAAGTTTGGAGTTGAATGTAAAAAGGAAAACAAAGATCTGGGGCAGACCGGACTTGCGACCGGACTTGCAAGTTCGGTCGGGCCCAGTTTACCCTGTGGGAATTAGTTTCTGGAATGGACCGGACATAGGACCGGACTTACAAGTCCGGTCGGAGTGAAAATTTTTTGACGGAAATGTGTTCTGGAATCGACCGGACTTGGGTAAGTCCGGTCGGCAAGTCCGGTCGGACCAAAAACATGGTTTGAGGTTATGAAATGATATGTAATGATGGGGATTGATAGGTAATGATGTTATAAGGTTGTTAAGGACATGTTAGGTGAGTTTTAAATGGCAATTAAGTGGGTGAAAAGTTGTATCAAAATGTAAAAGTAAAACAAGTTAAAATGTAAAGTTATGTAACAAAGTTAACGGGGAAAGTTAAGCATTTGACATTAAATAATCAAGCAAACCCCGATGTTAATAAAAACACATGTGATGTTAACAGTTGTTCGAGAATCGCTCGAGGAACATAAGTGGACGTGGTAAAGTGGACTCCGGTGACAGGTATGGTTTTCTTGCAACCTGTGTCCTACCGGATTACACCGGCTTGTATGCCAATGTGTTTTTCTGTATGTTTGCCACGTTGTAAGATTAAACATGTAATGAGTTTACAGTAATTCATTTATGTGGCGTGTACAACTCCGATACCATTTAACCTCGGAAGTGTTAACCTTAGTTATCTGAGTCTAGGATCACATGAGAGTTCGGTATTCGGAGTAAACGACCCGAACCATGGGACGTTCTAACCACGGCTATGCGTGTGTTAATTGTGTGATATGTTTGTGAATGTAGGGATCTCCCTTGTGTGTTTAACCCAGTTGTAATTCTGTATGGTGTGTAGTTATGATAGACTCCATAGTGGGGTTCTAACTAATATCTAAAGTAAGTATGTACTAATAGTGGTGAGGAATCCGGTTTGGCCGGTCGCGCGTTGTTTGGGAGAGGGTATCCTTCCTAGCCTTACCCTTCTCTTTGTTATGGTTGTTTCCCTCACGGGTTATGATCTCCCATTAGCTTACTCCAAAGCTTAGCTATTCTGACTTATGATCGGTTTAGGGGGAACATGTGTTTGTGTGGTGTGTTCGGGCCTCCAAACCCGAACCGCCTTAACTTAAGTTACTCGTCCAACTATTAGGACGGTAATGAGTGTTGTTGTTATTGTATAACGAGCTTATCATGAGACTGGCAACATTCTCTAGGCTCACCAGTGTATAAACAATGTTTGGGTCGGTTCCTAAGAGAACCACTCCCGTTATGTTATGTATTTTTGTTGTGATGCAATATCTATTGCGGTATTATGTTGTGCACGTGGGAACGTGCAAAGTGTGTTAAGTGTTGTATGTAGTGTATGTTGTAGGTTGTATAATGTGGAGTGTGTGGATCATGGATATGATTCCCAGTTTGTGATAAGAGGCGTTTAAGGATAACCCGATTTAAGGGTATGTGTCGTCTATTAAGGAAGTAGCTCCATTAGAGGAGGAACACTCTATGATGAATACCATGAGTGACTTATTAAGTAAGGATATATTATCCGTTTGTTGAGCCCGTTGAGGCGAATGTTATGTGATGTGTGTTTACTGTTACATGCATGATTTAAATATAATCAACCGCATGCTAGACGACAAGTAGTTGTGCGTGGCCCGGTAGCATGTGGGCTGCGGGATTACCATACCAGCAAAGGTGCTGAGCCCCTTGGGGGCCACCCTTTTCTTCTTTTCCCATTTCAGGTACAAGAAGCTGGAAGCCGTTCGAGAGTAGGACGGGGTAGTCGTTGTACATGGGTAATCGTTTAAGTCGTATATGTACAGTAGGTGTAGTAAGACCGAAACTGTTATCGGCATCAATTTGTAAATACTCGGTACAGTTGGAAGGTATGTGTATGTTGTTGTTGTGTTAATGGAAAGGGATAGTAAGGTGTAGTCGCTCGGGAATTTAGCCCATCAGACCGGTACAATGTGTATGTATTAGCCTTGTTAGCCACGTGGGTGGCTAACGGCGTGTAACACCAACGAGATAAGTAATGTGATGAGGTTGTTTTCCGCTGCAGTTTATTGTAAGTGTGTTATTGTTGGATGGGGTGTTACAAAAAGTGGTATCAGAGCGAAGTATCGCTCTGATGACTGAATTACCGAGCTTAGGAAGTACCGAGTTAGGATTTAAGTACTTTGGGTTAAGGGTTGAGTGATAGCGTGAGAGATACGCTAGTAAGGAACTACCAGTGAATACTGGAAACCTACTATATCCAACCCGCCCTCCACAACCCCTGTTTTATAACTTGGGAAACAACGCCAGAGAGATGGGAGTCCACTCTCATACTCGGGAATACCCGATCTGGCTGTTATTAAATACCTCTAAAGGTACGGAGAACCTGTCATACGGTAGATCCCGAAAACTGGGAATCCCGGAGACGGTCTCCATCTGAACAATGTTAACGCATTTAATAGCAAAGAATGAAGAATCAGTGTATAGAAGAATAGAATCTCCGGCAACCTGGGTCGACATGCCAAGCAGTCGAGAATAACCAACTTGCAACGCACCAACCGTGCAACAGGCAAGAAATGGATTAATAAAACCCGAGACGAGTGTCTACGGAACCACAGTTGATAAATAATACACCAACGGTATACCAACCGACAAGGGAACTACAACGTAGTGCCCAAATACGTGGAACGGGCTACAAAGAGAATACAATACCAAGAAAAAGGGGTCTCCCAGAATGGGAAACACCCTAGTTGATGATCGTCATGTGAAGACAGTGAGAAGTCACCTAGAAAAGTTATTATCAAGACAGTAAGATCAGTGAGGGCCAACAAGGCCACTGATGACAGTGCGGGTAAGAACAATACCGCAACCGGTAAGTGTTGAACCGATAGCCAGTTAGCATGGCGCACTTGCCATGGCAAGTGCTGCTATAACAGGGCTGTTCGGAGAAATTTTAACAAATACAAAGTACTTAGTAAAGTACCACGAAGTTAAGTGTGAACATTATGACCATGGAAGGGCTTAACAGCCTGACCTTTGTAATTGGAAGTACACCAGTCAGCAAGAAGCTAGACTTGGCTAAGGTAAGAAGATGTTGTGAAACCATGAAAATTCTTCTTTCAAACCCAGATTTATTCAAACCCTTTTCTTTTCAAAACCAGATTTTCTTTCAAACCAACACTTCTTTCCAACCTTCTTTTAAACCAAACCAGTGAAACCAGGGGCAATTGACAAGGATACAACAGTGGATAAACCTTCCCTCGATTAAGTTCGGGAAGCAAGGAATGAATATTGTCACGGGACAATATAAGGGAGTTGACAACAGAATACTTCACCTAGGCGTGTGACGGACACTACGAGTGTACCAACCGTAATGTGGGACGACCGCACTCCGATCGGAGCTTGTGGGCCTGACAGACCTACTTATGGGTTAGTTGGGTAGGTAGCAATGTATCAGTATGATACCCCATATATGTATACGAGTAGAGTCCGAAACACGGGAAGTAGTCGACTCCGTACTACGGTCAGCAGTATAAGTCAAACAAGAACTAAGGATTACCATGAATGGTTGAAGTTAAGGAACTCAGTTAAGATAACGAGACTAAAAGAATTAGTGAATTCATTTCAAGGATATGTTTAAGAGTCAAGAGGTGCGAAGTGCACTAACTGTTATATAAAGACATCACACATGTCTTAAGAATTCCGAGGAATAAACATGATAGCTGGAACGGTGACCCAGCCTGTACATGGCAAGCAGATGCCTAATGTGGACACATTAATGTGCAATGAACGGGATGAAACTCCCAGAATAAGTACCTACACTATCAGGAAATGTTGATCTTCACAAAAGGAGATAATAAGCCATTTAAGAACGCAAACGGCGTGGCTAATGGAATGTACCAATAAGTGTGAAACAAATGTAAGGCATAACGTAACAACACCCAGGAGCAATCCTTGAGGGGTGTTCGCATCAACAATTGTTGAACGAAATGCATGACAGAAACACAAGGGTTGAAACTAACACCCAGTTTAGACATAAGTTGTCAGGAGACGGACTGACAATCCTAAAGGGCATCCCATGAAAGGAAACGGAATGCAACGACCTTGTCATGGAGCCCAATACAACCTCTAACCATGTAACATTTTACAGAGAAACACATGTGTGTGGACAGCCTACAATGAGCCCAGCTCAAGGCAAATAAGGCTTATAAGCCATAAACAAGATATGTTATATAAATTCGATTGGTTGCAGAAGTTTATGTTATATAAGTGAATAGAGTGGTAAACAAACCACTGCATTAAGAGTGGGGACACCTCTCGATATTCTGAAACCGCAGGAGCGGTAGTTATGTGGATCAAGTTCAAGAAATATGTTAAGGATGGACGACGTTATTACTGAAAGAGAGCAATTAGTTTAGTAGCATGTGTGTATAAAGTGAAGCACCGAGCTGAATAATGTCGGCTTGTGACTCGAATGATCGATGCTCAAGGAGCATTCAGTAGTCACCCAAATGAGTGATGAACCATAATGTGAATAATGTAAGTATATGTGTGGAAGTTAATGTGACGGTAAACACGATATAAGCTGATGTTATACAGGGAGTAAGAGCACGGTGCGCAACAAGCGACCGTTGTATAAGTATTGTTAAACGATAATGTAGCAGATAAGACCAGTTATGAGTTAAACTCAGTGGAGATGCAAGATAAGCGATGTAAACAGACTGGGCAATAAGCCAGTGGTAGGTACTATGTGATGAGGAACTCAGTGTGAATTCCATGGCGAGTCGCATAAGGGATTTACTGTCAAGAGTTTACGCCTCTGCACTCTGTATGACTGAGTGTTTTGGTATTGCACTTGCGCAGTAATGATCGAGTGGGATAGCTAGGAATAGGAAACATGTTAATTGTGGAGGAATAATGTTATAATGGCCGATGCATAGGAAATGCAAGGCCGCACCAATAAAGAGTGCTTGTACAAAACCAAATGTGGAGACATGATTAACAGTAAGTGACTACAGTAGCACTAACTGCCAAATATCGGTATGGAATATACCCAAATGTTGAATAGCTGAGAGAGCACTACATACTAGGTAGTAGCTCAATCTCAACCGACAGTGAGTCGGAAGGAAACAAGTCAATCATTGTGAGATACATAGCTGTATGCACAGTAAATTGTTATGGAAGTGGATAGAAAATTTATAACTCACCGAATTCGCTAAAGGTAAGAGATACCACGCGTCGGTTGAGAAACCATTGTTACCAAGATGAAGGTCACAATTGGGGATGTACAATACAGTAAGAATAACAAATGGAGCAATTAAGCTCTACAGTTATTAGAGTTTCGCAGCAGAAACTAGTGAGCCAGTGATTCAAGTGTTGAATGTACATGGTGAACATGAGCGAATGGCTAATTATTAACGCCTAGAAGCCTAACAGGCCAGAATCGAAACCAACTAAGAGTTTAAACAACTCCAATGAGAATTATTGGTTTAGGAACTAAACCGCCAATATGGTTAAGATCCTCTAATCAGAATCCATTGTGTAATAGGCCGCGTGGAAGTTAAAACACTTCACGACGGCAGAACATTATAAGCCAATGTTTAGTGATTGATTACGTGGGCGTAATCCCTTTTAAGGGGGGTAGAGCGCAAAACCACTTAGTGTATATTACCGTACAAGTGTACGTAGTGTATGTGACTTATATTGTGCATAGCACAAAATTATATTATTGTTTTGATGATTGGTGTGTGTGTTACGTAAACATACACATTCATTCATGGTTTAATGGGGGTAATTGCGCACAGAAGATGCGAATACCATTGTGATAAGTGTGTGTGTTTGTTAACAGTTGTGTGTGATAGTACAAGTGTGGGGAGTAGTGAAACTCCCGGGGGGGAGCAAAGCCCCGACAGTGTATAAATGTAAAACCAGGTGTTGTATTTTGATAAAATATATGTGTATATATATATATACTTTATAGTGATGCATGAAAGGGTATGAAACCGACATAGAACCTAGTGAGAATAAGATTCCCTAGGCAACATGATTAAAGCGAATGGAGGTAACTGATGGACGGAGTTCTATCCTTGGAGATGTATGATCATGATTAGAATGATTTAAAAGATAGAAAATTGGAAATGAGTGATTTACTTGATGCTTGAAAATGAAGTGGGAGGTGGAACTTGATTTGCATGCGATCAAGGGAAGCCGAACACAAATTGGGGTGGAAGGATAGTTCAACACTGATGCTGATCACATCAGGGTTGGATGACTCTTGAAACTCCCTATAAGTGGTCACAAATAACCACGCTAAGAAAAGAAGCAAAGAGCTTAAGTTGGACTTGGAGTTGTGTGTGTTTTCAAAAGGATTTTAAATTGGTATTTATAAAACGTTGATGGATACTTTACATAATTAAAGTCTTCTTACTTAACCTCACAAGGAAATTTTAAACTTAAGTGATTGTTTTAATCTCCCAAAGGCACGGGGACGGAAGGTGTCCATCGCGACCGGGTTCTGCGGGATCACAGTGTGTATGTAAAAGATATTTTTGATTGTTATACATGCTATGACATGTTGTGTGGTATGTGTAATAAATGTTATTTTGACTTTGATCTCCTAAAAATGTATGCTATTGAGACCTATGAGTCTAAATGTGTTGTGTTACATAGACCTAAGTGTCTGAAGACTGTTATGTTATGGGGACCTATGTGTCCAAATGTTGTGATGTTACCCAAGACCAGTGAGTCCAAGGGGTTGTTATGTATGTGTAAGTGTTGTTAAGATACCCGGACCAAAGAGTCCGAGGTTATCATGTGGATATGTTATGTTATGTGTGGATGTGAATGTGTTGCCCGGACCATTAAGTCCGAGGTTGTGATGTAAAGTGTGTTTGGTTATGGAAGTTTATTTCCAAGTGATTCCTGTGTTCTAATCTAATGATGTGTGGAAAGTGTGAACTTCGAGGACAAAGTTCTTTTAAGGGGGGTAGATTGAAATACCCCAAACCTTGATATGTGGTTTAAATATCAAACTATGGTATGTAAAGGCTAAAAGTGCCTTAGTAACATCAGTGAACAATTTAGACCATAATAAATGCAATAAAGCATTAAGACACAGTTTGAGCAAAAACATGCTCTAAGCTATGAGTGAACTTGGTTAGGACCCAAAGAGCCTACCAAGACTTGATAACATTTAATTATGATTTGATAGGGCTAAATAAGTCCTTAGGAAACTTTGGTGGACAGTTAAACCAAATAAAACACAAGAAAATACCTTAAAGTCAATATGAGCAAAAATGTGCTCTAAGCTTGGGATAAATGTGTATAAGACCTAATGGTCATACCTATACTTTATAAATATGTTAATGTACATATTAAATCAATTACCAAAGAAAACCAAGCTTGAAAAACAAGTTAAAACACAAAATGTGCTTTAAGGAGTCTTAAAGCACGTTTTTGAAAAATTGTCTTGTAAATGAGTTTTGAATGGCTAAATGTCCATCATTACTCTTTAATTAACATGGGTACTATATAGTATCACATTTGGGTGGCTATATCAATGGGAAATCAAAAATTTCACTTCTATGTGCCTTGTTTTAGTGAATAGTGATTTTTATAAGCTAGTTTGTAACATATGATGTTATAAGTAATTAAATGAGTCAATAAAGACTATATTACCCTCATTATAATAAGGGGGCCGGTTTTCTAAGGTGTGGTGACTCACCACCCTTGTTATTTTGTTAAGTAAATAATGATGACTAATGAATGTACTATTTACTTTAAAGCTACAAATATCTTCTAAAAGTAAACCAATCTTCATTCTCTCATTTCCTTTCTTCATTCACACGGTTTCACCTTCTTCATTCTCCCTTCTTGCTGTTCTCTCTCGGTAATACACAATACCACCATGGAAGTCCATCTTTGACCACATGTAAAACCTAGCTCACTTAACCAAATCAAAAACAAACACCACCATTCTCTTCCTCTCATCAAGCTCTTCATTTCTATCTTCTCAAAATTTGAAGATCACCATTTCGGTGCCATGGAGTTCCACCATTGATGGAGCTTGAGCTTGTCTTTCCACATATTATTGATCTCCTTTGCTTCTAGGTAAGGAATCTCAAAGAAAAATCAAGTTTCCTCCATGTTTTGTGTGTGACCGAAAATATTCATTGATGGAGCTCCTTGTGTTGCTTTGTTCTAGCTCCATTTGAATCTTTCAAGGACTAGGTGGAGTCCTCTCTTCATAGATATTCAAACACCCTCCAAAGATTAAGGTAAAACAACTACATTAATGTTTTGAAATAATGTAAACCTAGGGTTTACAATGAGATGGAGCTTAAAGCTTGAATACTCATTATGTTGTTTGTATAATGTTTAGTAGTTGACAAGGAATCAAATACCTTATCGGTTTGTAAGGAAACAAGAAAGAAGTTTGTGAGGAAAAGAGGTAATTATGCTATCTCAATGTAGTTTAATGCCTTAGGAGAAATAAGCTTATAATGCTTGTTAAAACTACCTAAAGAGCAAATGGTGAATGACCTAGTAAAGTGTTCTCAAGGAGACTAGTAAAAGAACATATGTATTGGTGTATGTATTTGCAGGTCAAAGGCATTACTTATGTGGGAAATTCAGTGTTTAAGGTTTATGCAATTTAAGGGCCTAAGAGCCATGTTATTTAAGGGCCTAAGTGCCAAGCAATTTAAGTTATGCACTATATTGTGATGTAGTGCTTAATGTGTGAAGTTTGTGTGTAAAAATGTTCTTGATGGATTTTAGGTGTTCTTGAATGAAATAAGGTAAAAACCTAAGTGTTTGGATGTGAGTAAATACAAGAGAAGCTATGGCCAAATTTGGGGAAATGTGTAAGAAGTTCTAAGTGTTTAAGTGAGTTTTGGTGAACTAGGAAGTGTTAAAGGTGAATGAATGTTTACTTGAGAAGAAAACATGTATTAAGGTGATTTAGAGTGATGCAAGAATTTAGGTGTTATCTTGGAAGTTCTAGGAATTCAATGTGTGTTTTGAGGATGTGTTTAAGTCTTGGAGAAGTTTGTTTAAGGTTTAGGAATGTTGATGTACAAGGAAGAAATGATGTTTAGGTAAGGTTTTGAGAAAGGAATTCAAGAAGTTGTGAAAAGAGGATTTGGTTAGTAAGAGGAGATGCTTGGGAGATGATGTTATGAAGGTGAAGAAGCATTTTAGTGTAGTGGTCCTTATAGGTGAAATACCACCTAGAAATCTTAAGGAGAAAACATTCCAAGTGCTAGGAATTTTGTAAGAAGTTTGTGAATGATAAAATGGTTTTGGTGAGTGATTTAAAGAGTTTAGCACATGGATAAAGGTGTGTTTGAAGTGCCTAAATGAGGTTAGGGTATACTAGGATATATGGGGTGAAGTCGGGCCCAGTTACCCTGTGGGAATTAGTTTCTAGAATGGACCGGACATAGGACCGACTTACAAGTCCGGTCGGAGGAATTTTTGACGGAAATGTGTTCTGGAATCGACCGGACTTGGGTAAGTCCGGTCGGCAAGTCCGGTCGGACCAAAAACATGGTTTGAGGTTATGAAATGATATGTAATGATGGGGATTGATAGGTAATGATGTTATAAGGTTGTTAAGGACATGTTAGGTGAGTTTTAAATGGCAATTAAGTGGGTGAAAAGTTGTATCAAAATGTAAAAGTAAAACAAGTTAAAATGTAAAGTTATGTAACAAAGTTAACGGGGAAAGTTAAGCATTTGACATTAAATAATCAAGCAAACCCCGATGTTAATAAAAACACATGTGATGTTAACAGTTGTTCGAGAATCGCTCGAGGAACATAAGTGGACGTGGTAAAGTGGACTCCGGTGACAGGTATGGTTTTCTTGCAACCTGTGTCCTACCGGATTACACCGGCTTGTATGCCAATGTGTTTTTCTGTATGTTTGCCACGTTGTAAGATTAAACATGTAATGAGTTTACAGTAATTCATTTATGTGGCGTGTACAATTCCGATACCATTTAACCTCGGAAGTGTTAACCTTAGTTATCTGAGTCTAGGATCACATGAGAGTTCGGTATTCGGAGTAAACGACCCGAACCATGGGACGTTCTAACCACGGCTATGCGTGTGTTAATTGTGTGATATGTGTTTGTGAATGTAGGGATCTCCCTTGTGTGTTTAACCCAGTTGTAATTCTGTATGGTGTGTAGTTATGATAGACTCCATAGTGGGGTTCTAACTAATATCTAAAGTAAGTATGTACTAATAGTGGTGAGGAATCCGGTTTGGCCGGTCGCGCGTTGTTTGGGAGAGGGTATCCTTCCTAGCCTTACCCTTCTCTTTGTTATGGTTGTTTCCCTCACGGGTTATGATCTCCCATTAGCTTACTCCAAAGCTTAGCTATTCTGACTTATGATCGGTTTAGGGGGAACATGTGTTTGTGTGGTGTGTTCGGGCCTCCAAACCCGAACCGCCTTAACTTAAGTTACTCGTCCAACTATTAGGACGGTAATGAGTGTTGTTGTTATTGTATAACGAGCTTATCATGAGACTGGCAACATTCTCTAGGCTCACCAGTGTATAAACAATGTTTGGGTCGGTTCCTAAGAGAACCACTCCCGTTATGTTATGTATTTTTGTTGTGATGCAATATCTATTGCGGTATTATGTTGTGCACGTGGGAACGTGCAAAGTGTTGTTAAGTGTTGTATGTAGTGTATGTTGTAGGTTGTATAATGTGGAGTGTGTGGATCATGGATATGATTCCCAGTTTGTGATAAGAGGCGTTTAAGGATAACCCGATTTAAGGGTATGTGTCGTCTATTAAGGAAGTAGCTCCATTAGAGGAGGAACACTCTAGGGATGATGAATACCATGAGTGACTTATTAAGTAAGGATATATTATCCGTTTGTTGAGCCCGTTGAGGCGAATGTTATGTGATGTGTGTTTACTGTTACATGCATGATTAAATATAATCAACCGCATGCTAGACGACAAGTAGTTGTGCGTGGCCCGGTAGCATGTGGGCTGCGGGATTACCATACCAGCAAAGGTGCTGAGCCCCTTGGGGGCCACCCTTTCTCTTCTTTTCCCATTTCAGGTACAAGAAGCTGGAAGCCGTTCGAGAGTAGGACGGGGTAGTCGTTGTACATGGGTAATCGTTTAAGTCGTATATGTACAGTAGGTGTAGTAAGACCGAAACTGTTATCGGCATCAATTTGTAAATACTCGGTACAGTTGGAAGGTATGTGTATGTTGTTGTTTTGTTAATGGAAAGGGATAGTAAGGTGTAGTCGCTCGGGAATTTAGCCCATCAGACCGGTACAATGTGTATGTATTAGCCTTGTTAGCCACGTGGGTGGCTAACGGCGTGTAACACCAACGAGATAAGTAATGTGATGAGGTTGTTTTCCGCTGCAGTTTATTGTAAGTGTGTTATTGTTGGATGGGGTGTTACATTGTTCATATATTTATGCCCAGATTCACAGTTAATTGGAACCTAGTTCGTGGGCTGATTTCTGTACTAGTTGCCAACTTCGGTGCTTACTAACGATAATTTTTCAAACCAAACTGTAAACTGTTGTAGTGATATTTCTTTGTTTATTGTTTTGGAGAGTAAATTTGATTTGGTTATTCTTAGCATTTAGTTTTACAATTAATACATAGTAGTGTAGTTTTAAAATATAAAGTTAGTTTAGAAGTAATTTTGATGGTGCGTGTGAATTTAATGTTGATAAAAGTGATTTGGAAATGTTAGAAATATAGGGGAGATTCTGTCAAATTTTTACCGCAGTTTAGCTAGCATTTTAACCTCAATTATTTGATGAATTCTAATGTTGTCATTTTTTTATTTATGCATCAGGAGTACGACTTTATTCTGGCTTCCAACCTCAAGTGTCTTAGCATCGGCTAATCGTCTACCAGAGGTAAGATTTACATATATATATAGTATTTGACAACTACCAAACATAGTTATCTACCCAAGATATACCTATTAGAGGTATATCTTGGGCAATCCTAGTCGGGACTGTCCATGATTGTTAAATCTCGGACCTAGGGTGTGAATATGTTTTTAATATGTAGTTTACTGATTATTTCAGCAATATCTCTTAGTGTTCTTCGAGTGCATATATTATTGATTAATATCATAATATCGTGCATTTAAAGAACTGTAGGGAGATGCTGCTGAAATTTTCAACAAATCACATATCTAAAACACGTTCACCGGTGGGGTTTAATACTCATGGATGGATTTAGGTTGATAAGATACAAAAATGTAAAAACTCAGCCACGGGTGACAGTATGAAATGGTTGTCTTCATATAAATATCTAGAAAGAGATGCAACGTTCGTGGATTTATAGCGGAAAGTTGGATGACAAGTTTTTCTAAGGAGTCGATAAGTTACGCACGGTGTTGGCGAACAATTTGAAACCTTCAGACAAGGGATACATATTTTGTCCGTGTATCGACTGCCAAAACAATCTGAGATATCGCGGCGTTGAAACAATTAAGGGACATCTGATCAGCCGCTGTTTTACAAAGGATTTCCAAGACATAATCTGATGGCATGGTCAGAGTGTGTTTGATGTTGTTATAAATATATGGATTATGGTACCTACCTCTTGAGCACAGCGGAATAGGTAGGATCGTTCTTTCTGTTCGTTGTCAACCGAATGGTCTTCCTTTGACAGCAAATGTTGAATCCTTCGCGTCTACCAGGTGGAGGAGACCACAGTAACACTCCCCACACTATCCACGACCTAAGAACCCTAACACTCTCTCTGTGTATTCTGTGGGAACTAGGGTTTCTGTATATTCCGTATTCCTGGAAACTAATTCCAGAGTCTCTATATATAATAATAACAGAAAGAGATAAGAATAACAAATATTCTTATCAATATTATTTGACGTTGGTTGTATCTAATATTTAACAAATAACCATTATCTTTTATTTATTACTTAAATAAATATAACCAACATCTCCCACTCAACCAAAGGTCAAATACTAGAGAGCTTTCGTGCTTCATACAGGCAAATTGTAACACCCCATCCTAAGCCAGTCGTGGTTATCGCTTCTTAACAATTAATACTTAAACGTCGCAGCGGAAATAACTATCACCAGGACCTTGCTACGGTCTAACCAACAAGAAATACCATTACTTAAATATTTACAATCACATATCCACAATGCATACACCAACCGAGTTTAAAGTATTCTCCAAAACCATACAATATTTCACAAGCTCATGTTCAACTACTAACTGACGGGTGCACAGGCGCTACCCGTTCTCAAAATAAAGTCCCACCTAGGGCTACCCGCTCCTACTCTCATGGTGTTACTTCATCGGCCGCTTACCTGCAAGTGTAAAAACAGCCCCCAAAGGGGGTCAGCACGAATGCTGGTACGACCCTCCCATGGCCCCCAAGCTAACGGGGCTACGACCACTAGTACAAAAAACGTCTATTTCGGCGCCCCTATTTCGGCGGTTGTAGATAAAACCGCCGAAATAGGGGCCCGAGATGTATACCGTATGTAAAGAATGGGTCTATTTCGGCGGTTCCTAGATATGAACCGCCAAAATAGGCCCTTTTTAATAATAAAAAAAATTAAAGAGACTTATTTCGGCGGTTCCTTACACGAAACCGCCGAAATAGGTGTTTCTATTTTTCTTTTTTTTTTAAATTTAATCATCTATTTCGGCGGTTTTTTGTTAGGAACCGCCGAAATAGGTCTCTTTAATTTTTTAATAATTAAAAAGGGCCTATTTCGGCGGTTCTTTGTTAGGAACCGCCGAAATAGGTCCTTTTAAATAACCCCCAAACCCGATTCGAAACAATTACGATTTCATTAGGGCTAATTAACCCCTCTTCTCATCTCTCTGTTCCGTGGCGATTGCGAACCCACCACAGCCGTCGCCCGCCCGCCCTCCTCCTCCTCTCGCTTTCGCCGGTGTCGCGCCGTCGGTGGTCGTCTTCGGTTGGCGTCGCCGCCCTCATTCCGCCACTCAACAGAGGCAAACAGAGGTGAGAAAAAACCATAATATATGTTTCGGTTTTGTTTAATAAAATGTTAATGTGTTGTTAAAATTGTTAGATTGTTGTCACATTGTGATTGTGGATGCTGATATTTATTGTGTGTGTGAAATCTTTGCAAGATTTGGTTGTTAAACTAATAAATTTATGTATGCACACAAGGTGTTCGACGAAATGTCCGAGTGAATTTTTTTGCTGTTTTTGGCCCTTTTTTTAAGTATAGTTAGGTTAGCTTATTTGGGCTAGATTTATTATGCTTATATATGGGGTGGAACAATGTTTGAGCATTATTTGTTTAAGTATAGTTAGGTTAGCTTATTGTCCACTTAAAATTACTTGTTAATTCACATTTCATAAGTAAATATACATTGGTGAGTGAGATCTCTGCTAGTTATTTTTGCATAAATAAGCAACACATAAATCAGAAAAATTTCATAACTAAATTTGTTTTCAAGAAAAGGATTTTATATATTGTATTGTTTATTTAATGGTAAAAGTGCGGTGGGGATCTTTAAATTATTTTTTCCTTATGCAATGTAAATGCCATGTATATTTTGTTTATCTAATTGCACAAATGTAAGTTTACTTGTTCGAACAAGTAATATAAGTTAAGCAATTAAGAGTTTCTCCTTGTATTCATAAACAATGTAGTCGAGTTGATGAGTTATCATCTTTGACACTAAGTTCCCCACTCTCTGTAGATTGTATTAGAGTTATACTAAAAAAAATTCTTATTGTGCTTGTTTGAATGAGCTAACGATAATGTTTATAATTTACATATTTGATTATGATATTATATTATCGTTAATACATGAGTGTGATGCATAAGAGGTATATTGAAAATTATGGATAACATGTTAAACATGAAAAATACAATTTAGGTTGTTATGTAAGTTATAGTTTGATCTTATCATTCATTTATTGGTTAAAATACTATTAAACATTCGGTAGTGTATATATATATATATATATATATATATATATGTATATATATGAGTATTGTATAGTCGTTAAGTTTAATATAAAATTATTCTAATTGATGTGAATGTTGTTCAATCTTTATGCGTTGCCTCTGTAGAGATTGGCTACACGCGTCTCGCACGCCCCATTGAGAAGAGGGGCTGAAAACAATTCATTTAGAAACCGGTAAATTTTTTTTAATTTCTCTTCATTCTCTTCACTCACTGTAAATTTGCAACCTAACTGCATATAAGGAACAAACACAACTACTGAGTTTCTCTTATGTCTATACGTATTTGTGTCTCTACAGATAAATACTTAAGGAGCTTCTTTACCATTTGATGGTAGATTGAAAGCGGAGCGGAGAGCAATTCATTTTCGAACCGGTAATATAATCTAACTTATCATTTTTCTCTTTTGTACTTTGTATTTGATTTCCTCAAATTATTGGAATTTCGTTTGATGAATTAATTTGGTATATATTAGTTTGGTTTATGATTGAAATTTGTGTTGTTGAATAATTGGTGAATGCTTAATAATAGACATAGTTGTGTCTTTTTTTTACTTTGTATTTGATTTCCACAAATTATTAAAATTTGGTTTGATGGATAAAGTTGGTATTAGTTTGATTTGTGATGGAAATTTGTGTTGATGAATGGTTGATGAATGCTTAATAATAAGCATGAGATAGGTAAAATTATGCAAAAGTCATGCCGTTTTTTTTTAAATCTCTTCGTAATTAATATTGTTTGATGTATGTGTATATGTCTAACAATATCTAAATTTTTTTATCAGGTCTCACTACATTCAAGTCCGTGAATCACCTCTCTTGTTTCCCGCCTTCTTCCATTACTGTTCCTCTTTCCTCCTCTGTGCACAAGTAAGTAACTAAACCTTATTTTTTGTTTAATAAATGCAATTATGTATTTAAATATAAGTGCTAGTACATAATTTAGCTTCATTCCCTATTTGTTGATGCATTTCTTTTTTAATTTAACTTTTGTTGCTCCCTTGCAGAGACATATCAGAAGTGGTATTGCTGCATCTCTCGCACACAAGCCTACCTCTCAGGCACCAGTCTCCCCTGTCCATAAATCCTTAAAAAACAAGTACGTATTTTAACTCTCGATTCTTTGTTAATCTCTAAACCGGTTTGAACTTATACAGTGGAGAATTGAAAGCGTTGATTTGATGATCTGAATTTGCAATTGGTTTTCAGTTAGCTAGTAAAGAATTGATTTATTTTAATTGTTGGTTGCTGCCATTGCTGGAATGTTTGTGGTTGTGATGACTTTGGTGAGTGCTGAATAATAAGCACGGGATGTGTACAATTATGCAAAGGTCATGCCGAATTTTTTAACTGATGAAAATGCTTTATGATTTTTTTTTGCAGTGGATGATCACCCTATGGATGACCCCATTGGACGGCTTATCTCGACTGGAGAACCTGAGCCACAGCAGAATAGACCAAGTAAGCGGGTCACAAGAGGAGGAAAGAAGAAGAAGGACCAGTTAGCAGTACACGAGACTGAGGCTGGCCCTTCACAGCAGACCGAAGAGGAGTCAGTTGTCCCACCAGAGGCGAAGAAGCAAAAGAAGAGGTGCAACACGTGGGCTGAAGGCTAACAAGGGCCCTCCTACAAAACCGGTGGACTTCAATCAGTTCAACCAACCCCATGGAAATTGGAAGAATGACTTCACCGCTTACGGTAGCCATTTGGTGAAGTCATATTGCAACATAAACCACAACTGGAAGCAAGTGCCTCAATCATTGAAGGATACTATGTTTCAGCGTCTTCAGGTAAATCTCTACATTATTACTATGATCTTTTGTGAAATAATAGAACATTTATGTTTACTTTACTAACTGAATGATCATGTACGTAGTCTCGTTTCTCCGTGGATCCCGCACTTAAAAAGGATGTGCTATCAGCGATGTCGAAACAGTTCCGGGACCACAAGAATAAGTTGGCTGACAAGTTCATCTACAAGATGCCTACTCCAGAAGATCCAGATGAGCCAGATCATGGTGGAGACGGTGAGAGACCACCATGGGAGGTTTACGAATGCAGAAGAGCAATGGGTAGAATTTGTTGAGAGGCGTCAGACACCGGAGTTCCAGGTGCACTTTATTGTCATACATACATAAATTAATCTTAATTTCTTATGTTTTTTTGTGTTCAATTTCACTTAACATGATCCCATTAATTTATGCAGGCTCTCCGTGCGCAACAACAAGCAAATGCTAAGAAGAATCTGTACCCTCACCACTTAGGTGGAAAAAGTATTGCTCAAAGGGTACCAGAATGGGAGCAAAAGGGATATCTGCCCACGGATGGCTCATTGGATGCCAGTGGCAGAAGAATGAAAGTGTGGGAGTTAAGCCACATTCCGAAGAACTCTACTCCCGAAAATCCTCAATACGATGAAGCCACGAGAGCAGTTATTGCTCAAATGGTAAGTGATAACATTTCATTTTCAGTCAAACTGTTCATTTCATTTGTATATGAACTTATGTTAAACTAATAACTGTATTTGTGTGTTGTATTAGGGTGAATTAAGCTCTCAGCTCACCCAGGGCACCTGGACCTCACAGAGGAATGATGATCCTCTTACACGCGCTCTTGGTAAGAAGGATCATCCAGGTCGTGCCATTGGGTTTGGTGGGCACGTTGGTATCCGCCAGGCATTTGGCGCACCCGGGTCCAGAATCAGCCAGGGAAAGTCGATTAGCTACGAGGAGCACCTGAGAGCGTTGGCTGAGATGGAGCAGAGGATTACTCAGAACGTCGACGAGAGGATCGCTCAGGCTATATCAAGGATTCAGCCACAGCAGCATGAAAGCCAAGAGGTTTCTCGACCACCAGTTGATCAGTCACCCATTCAGCAGCAGAGTGCACCGGTAGTGAGAAGTAGTGTCCACTCGGCTGATCCGTTTCCCTATGCATCTCTAAAGGTTAGACTAACATTTCAATTGAGTACATGACGATTATGATTTTTCACTTGATCACTAATATCATCATAGAAGAATTCACAATTTTTATCTAAACAAGTTCCACATAACACTCAGGCACCCACTGAGTGCCATCTGTTTTTACAAATTGGAGTAGAAGAGGTCATGGTTGCATGGGGAAAACTTTTCCCCTCTCTTCCAAGTGATATTGTGCACGGTGAACCACTCCGACATTACCATGCACGAGTGCTTCTAGACGAATTTGTTGCAGAGCATGCTGACGTCGGTTTACCGGTGCCGATCCCACAAAGACCTACCTTGCGTTCTGCACAAACTGCGACAGTGCAGTGGCCTGTACGATTGATCAGACTCCCTGGGCAGGTATTACTCTTAACCGTTGCTATAAAACTATTGGTGTACCACCTTGCATCCATATACTTAATTAGACTAATATCATAGGATATGACCCGAAGACTGATAAGGGCAAAGGAAAAAGAATTGCCACACCTGTGCAATCAAAGGCATCCACAAATTTTGTGCTTAGACCTGCTTTGGTGGAGAAGAGAATATTGGCCGGCTTGTCGACTAATATGCAGATTCTGCATTCCTCGTTGTTGCTGCTACCACCTGATTCTGATTCCCTCACTGTGGAAGATCCCGAGCGGATATTTCACTATATAGTTCAAGGAGAAGATATACATCGATTTGGGATGTATATGTCCGACTTCGAGGAGTGCTTCAGGAGGGATTGGTTGAATGTGTCGATTATCAAGTCGGCCGCCATGTGAGTGACTTCTACCTTTTATATTTTGAATTCATTAATTGGTGATGAATTAGATGTTTGAATAAAAAGTTAATGACTAATGATATTGCCT
Source organism: Limonium bicolor (assembly GCA_023374045.1). NCBI lineage: Eukaryota > Viridiplantae > Streptophyta > Magnoliopsida > Caryophyllales > Plumbaginaceae > Limonium > Limonium bicolor. Next base: position 71,010,475 of record CM041780.1, read on the forward strand.
CATAGGTGGGTGCATGATAAGGCGATCAATGTCTATGAAGATCAAAGATTTGGATTCCTGTGTCCTGCTATGTGCAGTGAAGTCCAGATGACAAGTGATATGCAAGGCCTTATGCAATATATGACGAATGCCCTCTTTGAATGTTCTAACAAGTCATTTATTATGCTGCCATATCATTCAGAGTATGATATTTGACTATTTCTCTTAGTATTATCTAAAACATATAGTTTGTGTTAGTTGCTTAATGATTTCAACACATTGTGTAATTTGTGGACAGTCGACATTGGTCTTTGCTTGTGCTGGTGATGTCGAAGCACCCACGAATCTTGCAATTTGACTCACTTGGTACGGGTGCCAAGAGACCGAAGATCTCCACCGCAATACTGGGGTAATTAGTTTGTTATCGTAAACAACAATTATTATTACTTAACATTAACTGTTTCATAACTTGCTACTGATGCTTAAAACTATATATATTGCTGATGTATATAGTCCATGAGAGCTGCATATCTCTCCAGGTTAACAATGAAGAGTACCATCCCTTGGAACACTGTCAAGGTACTCATTAATTGATAAATTTGTGATAATGTTTAAACTTGTTTATAACTGTCAATATGTGCGTTTGTATAGTGTCCGGTGCAGCCTGGGGGTTCAGAATGGGATACTTTGTCATGAGATTCATGAGTGACATAGTAGAGCGGCAAACCTTTTACCAGAGCACTCGTTAGACAAGGTAACATTCTTTGAAAGTTTTAGTTATGCTCTTTACATGTTGTTAGTCTTGTACATTTTAGATTAATGTTCATTTTTTTTCAAGGCTTACGAAGAAGTGTTCAAAGGTGGTCAGTATGATGATGCTCAAATTGTTGAGATGCTTGAGGAATGGTTGGAGTTCGTCTGCACAAGTTTAATGAATTGATGATCATGAAGATGTTTTGTGAACTTTTTTGAGTATGTAAATGTAACTCTGTACACTTGTGGATAGTGTAATGGTAGATTTGAATTGTAATGGTGTTTTTTATTTGTAATGAAAGTGTGAATTGCATTGGTTTTGTTAACTCTCAAATTGTGGTGCGTCGCTGGTATTAATTGGGAGCTTTTATACTTTTTAAATGTGTGCTGGAGCTCCCTGTGTGGATGAAGCTTTATTACAGGTCTCATTGAAGCAAATGCGGTGAATATATATATATATATAAGCTGGAATGGAAAAAAACAAAAAAAAATACCCCTATCTCGGCGGTTCTTAGAGAACAACCGCCGAGATAGGCCCCTGGGATTGACCGATGGTGGGATTGACCATGTGTCTATCTCGGCGGTTCTTAGAGAACAACCGCCGAGATAGACCCATGGTCAATCTCACCATCGGTCAATCCCAGGGGCCTATCTCGGCTGTTGTTCTCTAAGAACCGCCGAGATAGGTACATCTAGTTCGGCGGTGCTCATTTCGGCGGTTCACAACCGCCGAAATAGGCCCATTGGAACCGCCGAAATAGGCCCTTTTTCTACTAGTGGACGACTAATTGTCGATAGCATGGAAGTTGATTAGCATAATAAGCATAATAAGCATAATATGAAACGCACTAAACCAACAACCACATTGAACATAAATAGCTCATAAGCAAATGAACGACTCAGGCGTTCCCTTAATAAGTAAGTTAGTTCTTGACTCCTTAGATCCACAATCTCCTTAACCTTATAATTGCCAACCGCTCCACTATTAGATTGGTTAGCCCTTAATTGGTTGCTTCTCTTTGTAGGGCTTGGTTAACCCTAGCCGGTAGCAGTGCACTATCCGACAATAAGCTACCTTTCTTAATTTGTTGGGGATGTAGGCTTGATCCCCCCACGCCATCCTTAATGTGCCTCCCACCTCAAACAGTAGCCCGGGTGGTCGGGACGGTTTGTTGACCCTAGGCGACGAGTCTAATGACAAGTCTTATTTGGAAGTCGGATCTGATTCAGATACCGACCTCCCCCAATACACATGTGCCGGTACCATTCCGGATTCCTCACTCCCACCCCAAGTTATGGTTAGTGAAAGCCTTAATTATCAAGTGTTAGTTAAACCTTGACGGGTAAAAACCAACAATCACCAATACTTATTTCTTATCCTTAACTCGGTGAGTACTAAACTTAGTTTGCAGCATTCTCAAGTCTCGTGGGTTAGTGTAAAATAAACACAATCACAACGAGAATAAGTATAACCGGTTTGCATGCTTTATCTTGTCTTAGTCATAGCAAATAAACAGATAGCACCAAGCTGAGGGACACCTCGTTAGCAAGCAGGTCACAAGAAAGACTGTACCGTTCACCGTCGTTTGTCCCGTAGTTTAATTCTCCTCTGAGTCCCAACTTTCGAGTCCTAAAACATCCATCCGACTTAGATTATTAATTACTTATACTTACTTAACTTATTTAACTTACTTAACCCTTAGTGGCCCCCAATTAACACTTCTTAAGTCTTATAACTTAATCTTGCAACTTAACCTTAAGCTTCTTAACTTATATTTAACTTAACTTAATCCCCTTAGGTTCTTAGGTCTCTAATCATCAATGCCCTCTAATTGGTGTACCATTAATACCATTAAACATCCTTAGAATTTAAAGTTTCTTTTTTTTTTAGTGTTAAGGGTCGTCCGACCCACGTCCGACCCACCCTCTGGGTCGGACCCTTCCAGTAACTTTCGAGTTTGAAAAACTCTACATGTCCGACCCACGTCCGACCCAACCAACTGGGTCGGACCATTCTAGAAATTTTCCGTCTTCTAAACCTCCCATGTCCGACCCATGTCCGACCCATCCATCTGGGTCGGACCATTCCAGAAACTTAACCGCCCTCAAAAACGCACCCGTCCGACCCATGTCCGACCCAAGTCCTAGGTCGGACCATTCCAGAACCTTTCCCTAACGTTTAACAGAGGCCGTCCGACCCAAACTTGGGTCGGACCCCTGGGTCGGACGCCTCCAAAATATGCCCAAACATTGTCAAATCTTTACCAAACTTTTCCTCAAGCCTTCAATGTGTTCTAACATCATTTAGACCCTTAAACCCACCTTAGATCATCCTCCAAGCTCATTAAACAACCTCCAAAGATCATCCCAAACCTTTACTCAATTCTTACAACAACTACTAACACTTAGCATTTATTTCTTTCCTACATTTCAACATCCCTTTCACCTAGCACTTCTACTAGCCAAAAGTTCCCTCCTTATGAACTTGACCACACCATACACACCACTTGCATCTCTCTTACACTTTCCAAGGTTTTCCTTAAATTCTAAACTCTAGTTTCTATCTAAATCATCTCAAAGTTTCACACTCAATCACATCAAACTTACCAAGGTTTCCTAGCTTCTTTTATCAACATTTACCTAAGTCCTAAATACCCAAATACACTCTTTTGATTCCTAATCCTTCATAGTGATGTCTAAGCCATTATAAGTCATTAAAATACCTTAATCTCACCCTTTTTCATCAAGACAACCTCTAGAACTTCCTAGTACTTCCTTAGTCATTAAATCCCCTTAGAACATCTTAAACACTTAAGTTCTCCTTTAAATTTTGCCATGGGTTCTCTAGTATATAGTACATCCTAACACTTGGTTTTTCTCCATCAACCAACCAATATCACTCAAATTCTCATCACAACACCTTAACACACAATTTACACCAAAACTACACCACATCAACATATAGTGTATAAACTTAAATGCTTGGCACTTAGGCCCTTAAATGACAATAATCTTAACCACTGAATTTCCACATATATTTGCCTTTAACCTGCGAATACACACAACAAGGCTCCCATTGAAATAAAATGCTTCTTGTAATTCACCTTGATATTCTTAAACTATCTCTTTTTCCTCATTTGCTCCTTAGTCAAGTTCACAATCATGATCATTGTTTCTCCTAGGTCATATATAGCCCTTTTCTAATGTAAACTCTACACTAGACTCATCACATATCTAAATCCCATTCCCTTAAACAAAAAACACCTTAAGGTAAGTAATTTACCTTGTTCTTTTACAAGCTTTAAAAACTTTCTTCCTTAGGTTTTTCCTTGCTCAATCTCGGTCACCAATATATCTCCTTGCCAATTTTCTAACCAATATCCAATGACTCCAATGAGTACTAGATAATACATTAACCCTAAGGAACAAACCCTAGGTTAAACATGTGCTTTAAGGTATTAAGGTGATTGTTTTACCTTGGTTTCTCAAGACAAGCTTGGATATGAAGCACGAAGGACCTCCTCAATCCTTTGAAGAGTAGAAAACAAGCTAGAACAAGGCATTAAAATGAAGCCTCGTGAGCATGCATTTTTGGTCAAGAAGAAAAGTGATGGAAACCTAGATTTTCTTACACTTTCTTTACCTTAAGAGAATGGAGAAGCCAATGGAGTATCCAAACTTGAATTTCCTCCTCTAATGGTGGTTTGGCTTGGCACCAAATCAAAGCTCTTGAAGTTTTGAAAAGATAGAAAGAGAGAGCTTGAGCTAACTAAGAGGAATATGTAATTTGTTTTGGTTTTGGAGCTAAAATGAGTAAGTAGTGTACAAAAGAAGGTGGAGCTAGCATGGGGATTCTTCACGTTAATGGAGAAGGGAGAGAGCAGCTCAAAACCGTGGGAACAAGAGAGAATGAAGAGGTGAGGAGAGAGGTGAGTAAAAGGTAGGATATTTATCTTATAAGTAAATAGTAGTTTTGCTTTATAATTCTTTGTTTACTTAATAACTAATAAAGGTGGTGACTCACCTTATAAAAACCGGCCCCCATTAAGTAAAAAGGGGTACTTAAGTCTTTGTTGACCAAATATCTCACTTATATTGACTTATGTTATAAACTAGCTTAATTAAATTACTATTCACAAAACAAGGCACATTGTTGTGAAATTTTTGATTTCCCATTGATATAGACTTCCAAATGTGATACTATATAGTACACACGTGAATTAAAGAGTAATGATGGACATTTAGCCATTCAAAACTCATTTACAAGACAATTTTTCAAAAATGTGCTTTAAGACTCCTTAAAGCACATTTTGTGTTTTAACTTGTTTTCAAGCTTGGTTTTTTTGGTAATTGATTTAAAATGACCATTAGGATATTACTAAGGTCTTAGAACAATATTTGGGTACTCTCCCAAGTCTCTCCAAGCTTAGAGCACGTTTTTGCTTAAACTGCTCTTTTGGTGTTTCCTTATGTTTTCTTTGATTAGAAATGTTTCTTAATGTTCTAAGCCATTATTTAGCCTCCTTATAACTTATTTTACCTTTTAAACACCATATCTAAGTTTGGGGTATTTCAATCTACCCCCCTTAAAAGAACTTTGTCCCCAAAGTACACATATATGCTTAACCTTTCACGGTACTCAATTCCCTTAATCTTAACACCACATCTTATATTCACATTCACATACCTCAAGACTCAAAGGTCAATCTCAAATACAATACATTAGTATTATACATAACTCAAACTTAACACCAAAGTGTAGTAACTTACACACAAATTCCCATCTTAGACAACCAAACAAACGACAACAAGTTTGTTTCTTAACTCAAAAGCGAGGAAGCTCTACCCCCCTTAAAAAGGGGTACGCCCCGTACCCTATACAGACGATCTAGTCAGTAAACAAAGAAGGGTACTTCGCCCTCATCTTATCCTCTAATTCCCATGTGGCCTCTTCGACATCCTGGTTAGACCAGAGAACCTTCACCAGTCGCACTGACTTGTGGCGAGTGTCCCTAGTCTTACTGTCCAAGATTCTCTGAGGAGTCTCCACGGATCTCATATTCGGATATAAAGTCAACCTCTCAGGTTCTAACATATGGGAGGGGTGGTGCATGTATTTCTTTAGCTGTGAAACCTGAAAAACATCATGCACTTTACCCAGCTCAGCAGGTAAAGTCAACCTGTAAGCAACCGGGCCCACCCGCTCCGTAATCTCATAAGGACCAAATTTCGGGCTTAATTTGCCCTTCTGCCCAAACCTGAATACCCTTCATCGGTGAAACTCGCAGAAATACCTGGTTGCCCACTGCGAACTCCAGGTCCCGTCGTCGAACATCACATACGACTTCTACCTATCTTGAGCAGCTTTCATGTTCTCCCTAATTTGCTGAAGTTCAGCCTTAACTTGCTCTAAGTACTCTGGTCCTATAATGACCGTCTCACTCGACTCATCCCAGTAGAGCGGTGTACGACATGGTCTACCGTACAATGCTTGAAAAGGTGCCATCTTGATCGAAGCGTGATAGCTGTTGTTGTATGAAAACTCGATCAGATGTAGTCTGCTAATCCAACTGCCTTGGAAGTCTAAGGCACATGCCCTCAACATGTCCTCGAGTGTCTGAATCGTACGCTCAGTCTGACCATCTGTCTGAGGATGGAACGCGGTACTCAGCTTGAGTTCTGTACCCAACACTTCTCTGGTATCTCTCCAGTACCTCGAAAGGAATCTGGTATCTCTATCTGACACTATGGTCTTCGGTATCCCGTGATGTCTCATGATTTCTTTCTCAAACAACTCAGCTAATTTGGTCACCTTCCAAGTATCCTTCATCGGTATGAATCGGGCTACTTGGTAAGGCGATCCACCACCACCCATATCATGTTGAGACCTCCCTAGTAGGTGGGAGTCCAACTACAAAGTCCATAGAGATATCATGGAACTTCCACTCCGGAACTGGCATCGACTGTACCATTCCACCCGGTCGTCGGTGCTCGAATTTCACCTTCTGGCATGTGAGACCTCAAGACGAACTCGGTAACATCTGTCTTCATCCCCGACCACCAGAAGTATCTCTTCATGTCTTTATACATTTTAGAGGCTCCCGGATGGATGGAAACTGAAGAACAGTGATTCACTAAGTATACGGTCTTTCAGATCCGTGTTGCCCCGTGGTGTAGGATCGGGTGGCTAACTCAAACCAATCAAAGGTGTGAGTCTAAGGATTGGTTTGACTCAATCAGCCTTCGTAAATGAGAGACACTCTTTGATGTAGAGGCACTCAATCGAATTAACTAAACTAAGGGTGCGGAAGACTTTTGCGGTAATAGCGAAACGATGAAAAGAGAGAAGGACTCTGTGGAACTCAGCAAGATACACAAATAAGCTATTTCATTTCCTGGTCAAATAAAACAACTTACAAATGCCCACTAAGTAGAAAGGATCTACTTAGCAGTTTTTCACTCACTCACCCAACACACTTTCTAATCAGAACAATGGTAAGCGTAGTGAAACTAGGATCTTCCTAGGTAGAGTCTTCTAGAGGTGCAACTAACTTGGTACGTATTCTCTCTCTTCTGGCTTACAATGCGATTCTCTTTCTCTCTCTAAGCTCTGAAATAATACTCAATGAAAGCACACAAAAACTGACTATTACATATCTTATTTATACTCTAAGTAACAGCAGGTCGAAGGAGTTAGTTCCGAAAATACCGGAACTAACTTAGTGGGCAACTTCCAACGGCTTGAAGTGGTCTTCTTACTTGGGCCGCGATCTTCGGATGTTGAGGAAGAACTTCATGACCGTTGTGGCACTTAAGGTGTTCCGAGTTGACTCCTGATTTTCCGCAACAGCACGAGAGAGTCTATGGAGTCTTCTTTGTTGCGACTCTGCAGAGGCTCACTCTTTGTGTCTGTCAAGTGATGATTGACTCTGTCGCGGTGAAAGGCTATCTCTGCAACACTCCGATGTCCCAACAATTTCCCCCTTGTTGCTGATGATAGCAAACCTTCGTGAATCCCGATGGAGTCAATCCTGAAATAAAAACACAAGGACTAGGGGAACCGACCCTGTCAAAGTTCCCCCTTAATAGCAGCAGCAGTAGCAACTAAATTCAAGGACTCTATTTAGGTTCCCCCTTGATCGGAGAGGGACTCCAGGCAAGCAAACGATAAATAAGCAGTGTAATAGGCAGGATAGTATATAAGGCAGTCAAAACACTAGACCACATGGTCCAGCAGCGCAATCCAAAAAGCAGTTTAAACAAGCAACAGAATAACCCGTACACCAGACGGGATTCACCGCTTCCCCCTTTTGCTTTCATCAGAGGGGAAGCCCACAGTATCAAAGTCAGTCAAAGTATTCACAAAAACCATTAAAAAGTGTTTAGAACTTAAAAGCAGCCTAAGTTCTAACACTACACACACGTCATTCTAAGGGTTTGGGGTTAAGGTGGATTGGATGTCAAGGAGTTGGTCTTGCAAGGCCGTCACTGTCGTCTCTATCCCGGCGAGTCGGTCCATCATCCGCTTCTGGCCCTGAATCAGCTCGGCTGCATGCGCAATGAGGCGCTCCACTTTCTCCAGGAGGGGTTGGAGTGAAGCTTGAGGGACTGCCTCTTGAGAAGTGGATGTCCCCGCCGTCGTTGGAGTAGATGGTGGGGGCAGCAGCTTTGATTTGTCGATTGAAGTCAGCCGATTCAGATACCGCAGGTTGATGGTGTCTGCCTCCTCGATGGACTCTGGCGTCGAAGTCGCCAAGGGTACCTGAAAGAATTGGAATATGCGAGGCAACCAGAACACGTACCCCAAGGAGTGTTTTGGGGTGTCGACCGACTGGGCTAGGTGATGGAGAATTATGTGTGCTAGATTGATAGAGTGATAATTGATGATGCAGTACATAATGGTTAGGTCCAAGCAGTTGACCATAAGGTTTCCTTCCTTTCTTGGGACAATATTTTTGATGACCAAAATGTGGAGGAGTTGGTGTAAGATGGAGAGATCGCCACGGGGTATGGGGGAGCCAATCTTTTTCTTGGAGGAGAAAAAGCGATAGATTTTGTTTTGTGGTACCCTGGGGATCTCAAGAAGGATTCCTTTTTCATAGAATGACAGGCCAGTAGCAGGGACGCCAAGAATTTCGGACAATTTTGCAAGATCAAAAAAGATTGGGGTGGAATTAACAACAGACTGTGCAGCACCGTTTCGGATGACAAGGTTTTGGAAGAAGTCGACAGACTCTGTGGGATACCACTCGTAATCTCACAGAAGAGGTGTTTCCACCCCTGAATTTCTAGCATAGTGACTAACTCCCCTAAGTTGGAAGACAGATAGAGAAAAAGTCGAGGAACTTACCCCTGACGATATTACGTTCGAGGCAGGGTCCCCGAGCATGTACCGTTGAGTGAATGGGTCGACCTTCACACTCCGTCGGTGCGGTTTTGGTGGTTTTTGATCTTTGGCGGAGGTAGCACCAGTAGAGGCATCGTGACTGGCGTGGGCAGTTCTTGGACTGGAGACGATTCACCGGAACCGGAGGAGACAGAGGAGGAGGATTCTTTTTGCTGTGGGTCGGGTTGAGGTTTGGCCTTTTCGCTTGCGGGTTTTGGGTGGAGGTTGTTGTGGTGGTGTTGCGGATTTAGCGGGTGCTGTGGTGGGGTTGGTGTAGGGGATTTGGTGGGTGATTTGCTGGCATGGGCTTGTGGCTGATCAGTAGGATGGTTTCGGCGGGAGGTTGTTGCTTGTGGGTTGGGGATGGTGGTAGGGTTTGGATTGGGGGGACTCCTCAATGTCGGTTTCAAGAATCTTGTTCTTGCAGCGGATGGCGGTGTTTGATGGGTGGATGGGTCGGGTTTCAGGTGGTGGTGTGGAGGAGTGTGTGGGAGACGAAGTAGCGGTGGTTTTAGTGGGAGATAGTGTGTGGTGGTGGGGTAGGTGGATTAGGGTTTGCCATCGCTTGAGATACGCCTGAAGGCGAATGGGATCGGCGAAAATATCGGCTGGGATGTTGATTCCAGAGAAGTTGATCGGCCATTTGGAAGTTGAAGGAAGCTGGGTGTAAAGGGAGTGAAGTGAGAGAGATGGAGTGGACGGGTGATAGATATAAAGGCTGGAATTTGCAGAGATGGCGTGTGTCAGGTGAGATAATGCGGCGACGTCAGGGTAGGGCGAGATTAAGGGCGACGATTTAGGCGGGTTGGGTGCGGATGGATGACGTGGATAGTAGCGCTAGAGTAATAGGCGTGCTAAGTAATAAAACACATTTCACTGATTCAAGTGCAAACAAAGACAGACTCTATGAGACATGAGGGAGTACCTGCTGAAGATTGCGGTAGGGGCAAGGAGATGCGACCGTCTAGGTAGACGGAGTCAATCCGATTGCGATCGCAGTGCTTCGAATCTTGCTGTAGACAAGGGTTTAGTAAAAATATCTGCAAGTTGATCTTCTGTGGGCACAAAGTCAAGTTGGATAAGCTTTTTCTCGACACAGTCTTTCAAGAAGTGAAAGCGAATTTCGATGTGTTTGGTTCTTGAGTGTTGGACTGGGTTTTCTGATATTTTGATTGTGCTTTTGTTGTCACAAAAGATGGGATCTGTTCTTGGGTGACATGATAGTCTTGAAGTTGTTGTTTCATCCAAAGGAGTTGGGAGCAACAGGCTGCAGCAGAAACATACTCTGCCTCTGCTGTAGAGAGTGCTACGAGTTTGTTTTTTGGAGGACCATGAAACAAGGCAAGAAAGACCCAAGAACTGTGCATTACCTGAAGTACTCTTTCGATCTTGGAGAGAACCAGCCCAATCAGAGTCACTATATCCAGATAAAGTAAAAGTAGGAGATCGTGGATACCATAGATAGAGTGTACTTGTACCTTTAAGATAGCGAAGATACGCTTGACTGCTTTGAGGTGAGACTGTTTTGGTGCTGCTTGGAAGCGAGCACAAAGACAGACTGCGTGAAGAATGTCTGGGCGACTGGCAGTCAGGTACAAGAGGGACCCTATCATCCTCTATATTCGGTGGCATTGACGCCGACTCCGTCATCATCAGGATGCAGTTTGGCAGATGTACAGCTTGGTGTGGACATACTCTTGCATTTTTAGGTTGTACTTATCAAGGAGTTCCTTGATGTACTTTTGTTGATGGATCTTGATCCCGTCCTTTCCTGTTGAATTTGTAATCCTAAGAAGAACTTGAGCTCACCTAACTCATTCATGGAAAACTCTTGCTTCATAAGGTTAGCAAAATGGTCACAGAGGGTGTTACTTGTAGAACCATAAATGATATCATCAACATAGATCTGTACTAGAAGTAAGTCGTGTGATGAGTGTAAAATGAAGAGCGGTTTATCTACGTTACCTCGAGAGAAACCATTTTGCAATAGATATGTAGACAGTCTTTCATACCAGGCACGTGGAGCCTGTTTCAGTCCGTAAAGGGCCTTACACAGTTTGTAGACGTAGTCGGGATGGACGGAGTCTGTGAACCCTGGTGGTTGCTCGACGTAGACTTCTCTATCAATGTAGCCGTGGAGGAAGGCTGTCTTAACATCCATTTGATATAATTGGAAACCTTTGTAAGCAGCAAACGCAATGAACATGTGAATTGCTTCAAGACGAGCTACGGGAGCGAAGGTTTCATCATAATCAATCCCTTCTTCTTGATTGTAGCCCTGACGACTAATCGAGCTTTATTCCTGAAAACTTGTCCTGCATCATCAAGTTTATTACGAAAGACCCAACGTGTACCAATTGTTTGTTGATGCGTGGGGCGAGGAACTAACTCCCAGACAGCATGTCGCTGGAGAGAATTGAGTTCCTCCTGCATAGCAGTAACCCAATCACTATCAAGGAGTGCTTCTTTGACATTTTTTGGTTCAGTGCTAGACAGAAAAGCACCAAAGGCACAGAGGTTTTGCATAGCTTGTAGGCGTGTTTGAACACCGGAGTTTGGGTCTGTAATGATGTTTTCAGGAGGGTGAGCAGATTTTTGCTGGAACTGTCGACGTGAAGCAGGAGGGGGTGTGTTTTGTCAGAGGAGTCAAAATTCAAGTTTTGTGGTAAGGGTGTCTCCGGGTTATGGTCAGAGTCAGTAGATTCTGATGAATTGTTTTTGTTTGCTGGGAATCATGAGGAGTGATGGAGTGGGACTCAGGGAGTCTTCCTATTGGTACAGTGATGAAGTGTGGATCGGTGAGAAAATCATCAGGGGCAAAGTCAAGTTGATCAGAAGATGAGCCAACGTTGTGGGACTCATCGAACTTGACATGTGGGCTTTCTTCTAAACATTGAGTTCTCAGATTGATAACACGATAAGCTTTGCTTTTAGAAGAATAGCCAAGAAAGATACCTTCATCACTTTTAGGAGAGAACTTACCCAAGTTGTCCTTACCATTATTGTGGATAAAGCACTTACATCCGAAACGCCTGAGATGTATAAGACTTGGTTTCGTTGACGGAGTAGTTCATAGGGTGTCTTGTGAAGGAATGGATGAATCAACGCACGGTTTAACACATAGCATGCTGTGTTAACAGCTTCTGCCCAGTAAGATGGAGTGAGTTGACTGTCAATGAGCATGGTGCGAGCCATTTTCAAAGTTCTATTTTGCGTTCAACTACTCCGTTTTGTTCTGGAGTACGTGCGGATGATATTTGGTGATCAACTCCGTTGTCCCTGCAAAACTCATCAAACGACTTGTTGCAAAATTCAGTACCCTGGTCCGTTCTCAGGGTTTTTAGAGTAAATGAAAATTTGTTGACAAGCATTTTATGGAGTTTGACGAACTCCGTAAAAGTTTCATCTTAGTAGATAAAAAATGACCCAGGTCCACCTGGAATAGTCATCGACTATGACCAGGATGTACCTCTTACCACTTCTACTTTGTGTGCGCATGGGGCCAACAAGATCCATGTGTAGCAGTTCTAGCGGAGAGCTAGTAGAGAGAGTAGGCTTACTTTTGAAGGAGGACCGGGTGTGTTTACCTTTTACACATGCTTCACAGACGGAGTCTGTGTCAAAGTGTGTGTGTCGGGTAACCAATCACCAAGTCCTTGCTTTTGAGTTTGTTCAACAGCCTATGATTTGCGTGGCCAAGTCTGGAGTGCCACAGCAGTGAGTTTTTGGAATGCACATTGAGACAGACTTGTCGTCTGGTTAATGGAGTTTAAGCACATTTTGTAGAGATTCCTTCTCTACGTCCCACAGCTTTTAATGAACCTGTACGCTCATCATAAACCTTACAATCCGAAGAGGAGAAAAGTACCAAATTGAATCTATCACAAATTTGAGAACTTATAAACTGTTGGAGTCCAGTGACCAGATGGACTCCATCAATTTTAAATTTTGAGGGGTTACCTACGGATCCAACTCCCACGATTTCACCCTGGTTGTTGTTTCCAAAAGTAACCTTACCTCCTTGGTAGGATGAAAGCGAATTGAATTGATTTGGATCTCCAGTCATGTGACGAGAGCATCCACTATCCAAGTACCAGCTGTCTTCATTCGCCTTCACCTACAAGAGAACAGATCATTTGTTAGATTTGGGAACCCAGATGTACTTGGGTTCCCTTTTCGAGCCAGACTGTTTCAATTTTTCTCGTGCTTCAAGTATCAATTTAACACGTTTGACATTAAAAGAGAGATCTCTATTCATTTATCACATGCACTGTCTCGATGTCCAAGACTCCCGCATAGCCACAAATTTTGGTTGGTGGAAGATTGACGTATTTCTGTTGTCCTTTCCACCAGGAGTCGAGTTTTTCTTTTTCTTGATATCGCTTGGCTCTGTTGTCGGATTTGGACATATTCTTTGGAATGTCGAACTTACCTTTGTGCCACTTGGGTGTGGATTGAGTGGATCGAACTCCGGATTGTAGATTCACAATTGTTGAGAGAGTTGTTCTACTTTAGAGCGAAGAGCATCTCGATCTTGGCTAATTTCTTTGATTTTGGAGTTGGCCCACTCAGGTAGTTCGGAGGAGGTGACTTGTTTGATAAACTTGACTGGCTTAAGAGAAAGAGCGTGTTCCTTTTCTTTCAGTTTTTGAGTGAGGTTTTTGATAGTGGTGTTCAGGGATATTTTTGGATTCAGAAGCATTAAGATCATTTTGAAGAGAACAACACTTATCAGTAAAGATGGTGAGGTCTTGTTTGAGAGAGTCGATCAGGGTGAGAGACTCTTTCTGGTCACCCTGTCTAAATTGAGTTTGTTCTAAGGTATCATGAAGTTCCTTTTGAAGGGAATCAACATGACGCCTTGAATCTTGTAGATCTAACCTGAGAGAACAAGAGATGGTTTTGTGTTCCTCAGCTTCATCTCTTAGGGCATACATAAGACTTTTGAGATTTCGAGTTCCTCAGATAGCTCGGTTATCTTGCTGGTAAGACTTGCTTTGAGGGAGTTGTTCTCGGAGACAATTTTAGCAATTAAAGTCATAAATCCCATAGGAGAAATACGGTAAAGGTCTGTTTCAAGGTGAGAACGAGTTACCTCATTATCAGGAATCATGGACTCCGTCGTGTCATGTGCCATTAGACATACCAATCCGCTGGACTCTGTGTCTGGATCGTCGGAGTCTGAATCGCCCCATCCAACAGCTACACATCAGCGATCTCCCTTGAGATTTTCCATACTGGTTCTGAGTAAAGGACAGTCCTTCTTGAAGTGACCGGGTTTATTGCATTGAAACAAGTGACAGAATTGAAAACTTGTTTAGAGGTGTTCGAGAACGACCGACTCTGTCGATTAGGTTGGTTACGCATGAATTTTCGGAAGTTCTTGACTATGAAGACAAAGTCCTCCCATAGTCTCAGCCTCACTTTCCTCAACAATAATGTCCACCAGTTCAGCCTTAGCTTGATGATTTGAGTATCAGCAACATAGGCTCCTTCTTGCGTTAACTGAGTCGAATTAACCTGCAAGGCTTGGTCATTCAAAGTAGTTAGTCTTACTAGAAGAAGGGAGAAGAAGTATTACCCACTTCTTTCGAACATTCTTCTTATATTTATCTACGGATTGTAGATAGGAACCTAGGTCTTGACAGCTCCATTTGGATAAGTCTTGCATGCTTTGGTGGAGATTACTGTCTGCCCATTCTTCTCGAGACTGTCCAACAATTTAGCAAGACACTCTCTCTATCTGGTAAGATGCTAACTTCCTGATAGTAGTAGTTAGTAAGTAGAAACGATCAAGTACTTCTTCCAGTGACTCACGGGTTTTGTAGAAAATTTTCATAGTCCATTCGGAGTTCTTGAGCTTTGCATTTCTTGAGTTCAGTGATCCTTCATGGGTAGCTTGAAGGAGTATCCATATCTCATTTGCGGACTTACAGTGATGACTCTCCTTTGTTCTGGATGGACAGGCAAGTGTATATCGCACGTGATGCTTGTCGATTCAGCTCGTACCTTTTGCGATCTGCAGCAGTCCATGTTGATCGGTCTGGATTAACTGCAAGATCTCCTCCAGTGACTATCTCCCAAAGCTCAGAGTTGACGGACTCAATGTGTTGCTCAATCCCGTTTTTCTAATGGTCGTAGTTGGTGGAGGTGAGTCTAGGGTGCTCGAAGTGCATTTTGTTGTTTTGGTTGGCAAAGAGATCTGCCATTGCTTAGTTGATTGACCGTTAGCCTAAGCGAGGCTCTGATACCACATGTAGGATCGGGTGGCTAACTCAAACCAATCAAAGGTGTGAGTCTAAGGATTGGTTTGACTCAATCAGCCTTCGTAAATGAGAGACACTCTTTGATGTAGAGGCACTCAATCGAATTAACTAAACTAAGGGTGCGGAAGACTTTTGCGGTAATAATAGCGAAACGATGAAAAGAGAGAAGGACTCTATGGAACTCAGCAAGATACACAAATAAGCTATTTCATTTCCTGGTCAAATAAAACAACTTACAAATGCCCACTAAGTAGAAAGGATCTACTTAGCAGTTTTTCACTCACTCACCCAACACACTTTCTAATCAGAACAATGGTAAGCGTAGTGAAACTAGGATCTTCCTAGGTCGAGTCTTTCTAGAGGTGCCAACTAACTTGGTACGTATTCTCTCTCTTTCTAGCTTACGATGCGATTCTCTTTCTCTCTCTAAGCTCTGAAATAATACTCAATGAAAGCACACCAAAAACTGACTATTACATATCTTATTTATACTCTAAGTATAACAGCAGGTCGAAGGAGTTAGTTCCGAAAATACCGGAACTAACTTAGTGGGCAACTTCCAACGGCTCTGAAGTGGCTTCTTACTTGGGCCGCGATCTTCGGATGTTGAGGAAGAACTTCATGACCGTTGTGGCACTTAAGGTGTTCCGAGTTGACTCCTGATTTTCCGCAACAGCACGAGAGAGTCTATGGAGTCTTCTTTGTTGCGCGGACTCTCTTGCAGAGGCTCACTCTTTGTGTCTGTCAAGTGATGATTGACTCTGTCACGGTGAAAGGCTATCTCTGCAACACTCCGATGTCCCAACAATTTCCCCTTGTTGCTGATGATAGCAAACCTTCGTGAATCCCGATGGAGTCAATCCTGAAATAAAAACACAAGGACTAGGGGAACCGACCCTGTCAAAGTTCCCCTTTAATAGCAGCAGTAGCAACTAAATTCAAGGACTCTATTTAGGTTCCCCCTTGATCGGAGAGGGACTACAGGCAAGCAAACGATAAATAAGCAGTGTAATAGGTAGGATAGTATATAAGGCAGTCAAAAACAATAGACCACATGGTCCAGCAGCGCAATCCAAAAAGCAGTTTAAACAAGAACAGAATAACCCGTACACCAGACGGGATTCACCGCTTCCCCCTTTGCTTCATCAGAGGGGAAGCCACAGTATCACAAGTCAGTCAAAGTATTCACAAAAAACCATTAAAAAGTGTTTAGAACTTAAAAGCAGCCTAAGTTCTAACACTACACACCACGTCATTCTAAGGGTTTGGGTTTTAAGGTGGATTGGATGTCAAGGAGGTGTCTTGCAAGGCCGTCACTGTCGTCTCTATCCCGGCGAGTCGGTCCATCATCCGCTATTGGCCCTGAATCAGCTCGGCTGCATGCGCAATGAGGCGCTCCACTTTCTCTAGGAGGGGTTGGAGTGAAGCTTGAGGGACTGCCACTTGAGAAGTGGATGTCCCCGCCGTCATTGGAGTAGATGGTGGGGGCAGCAGCTTTGATTGTCGATTGAAGTCAGCCGATTCAGATACCGCAGGTTGATGGTTGTCTGCCTCCTCGATGGACTCTGGCGTCGAAGTCGCCAAGGGTACTTGAAAGAATTGGAATATGCGAGGCAACCAGAACATGTACCCCAATGAGTGTTTCGGGGTGTCGACCGACTGGGCTAGGTGATGGAGAATTATGTGTGCCAGATTGTAGAGTGACGATTGATGATGCAGTACATAATGGTTAGGTCCAAGCAGTTGACCATAAGGTTTCCTTCCTTTCTTGGGACAATATTTTTGATGACCAAAATGTGGAGGAGTTGGTGTAAGATGGAGAGATCGCCACGGGGTATGGGGGAGCCAATTTTTCTTGGAGGAGAAGAAGCGATAGATTTTGTTTTGTGGTACCCGGGGATCTCAGGAAGGATTCCTTTTCATAGAATGACAGGCCAGTAGCAGGGACGCCAAGAATTTCGGACAATTTTGCAAGATCAAAAAAGATTGGGGTGGAATTAACAACAGACTGTGCCACCGTTTCGGATGACAAGGTTTTGGAAGAAGTCGAAGACTCTGTGGGATACCACTCTGTAATCTCACAGAAGAGGTGTTTCCACCCCTGAATTTCTAGCATGGTGACTAACTCCCCTAAGTTGGAAGACAGAGCCCAAGAAAAGTCGAGGAACTTACCCCTGACGATATTATGTTCTGAGGCAGGGTCCCCGAGCATGTACCGTTGAGTGAATGGGTCGACCTTCACACTCCGTCGGTGCGGTTTTGGTGGTTTTTGATCTTTGGCGGAGGTAGCACCAGTAGAGGCATGTGACTGGCTGTGGGCAGTTCTTGGACTGGAGACGATTCACCGGAACCGGAGGAGACAGGTTGGGCCTTGACGGAGGGAGAGGATCTTTTTGCTGTGGGTCGGGTTGAGGTTTGGCCTTTTCGCTTGCGGGTTTTGGGTGGAGGTTGTTGTGGTGGTGTTGCGGATTTAGCGGGTGATGCTGGTGGGGTTGGTGTAGGGGATTTGGTGGGTGATTTGCTGGCAGGGGCTTGTGGCTGATCAGTAGGATGGTTTTCGGCGGGAGGATTGTTTGCTTGTAGGGTTGGGGATGGTGGTAGGGTTTGGATTGGGGTAACTTCCTCAATGTCGGTTTCAAGAATCTATGTTCTTGCAGTGGATGGCGGTGTTTGATGGGTGGATGGGTCGCGGGTTTCAGGTGGTGGTGTGGAGGAGTGTGTGGGAGACGAAGTAGCGGTGGTTTTAGTGGGAGATGTAGTGGTGGTGGTGGTGAGTGTAGGTGGATTAGGGTTTGCCATCGCTTGTAGATACGCCTGAAGGCGAATGGGATCGGCAAAAATATCGGCTGGGATGTTGATTCCAGAGAAGTTGATGTCGGCCATTTGGAAGTTGAAGGAAGCTCGGGTGTAAAGGGAGTTTAAGTGAGAGAGATGGAGTGGATGGGTGATAGATATAAAGGTTGGATTTTGCAAAGATGGCGTGTGTCAGGTGAGATTAATGCGGCGACATCAGGGTAGGGCGAGATTAAGGGCGACGATTTAGGCGGGTTCGGTGCGGATGGATGACGTGGATAGTAGCGCTAGAGTAATAGGCGTGCTAAGTAATAAAACACATTTCACTGATTCAAGTGCAAACAAAGACAGACTCTATGAGACATGAGGGAGTACCTGCTGAAGATTGCGGTAGGGGCAAGGAGATGCGACCGTCTAGGTAGACGGAGTCAATCCGATTGTCGATCGCAGTGCTTCGAATCTTGCTGTAGACAAGGGTATAGTAAAAATATCTGCATGTTGATCTTCTGTGGGCACAAAGTCAAGTTGGATAAGCTTTTTCTCGACACTGTCTTTCAAGAAGTGAAAGCGAATTTCGATGTGTTTGGTTCTTGAGTGTTGGACTGGGTTTTCTGATATTTTGATTGTGCTTTTGTTGTCACAAAAGATGGGGATCTGTTCTTGGGTGACATGATAGTCTTGAAGTTGTTGTTTCATCCAAAGGAGTTAGGAGCAACAGGCTGCAGCAGAAACATACTCTGCCTCTGCTGTAGAGAGTGCTACAGAGTTCTGTTTTTTGGAGGACCATGAAACAAGGCAAAGACCCAAGAACTGTGCATTACCTGAAGTACTCTTTCGATCTTGGAGAGAACCAGCCCAATCAGAGTCACTATATCCAGATAAAGTAAAAGTAGGAGATCGTGGATACCATAGATAGAGTGTACTTGTACCTTTGAGATAGCGGAAGATACGCTTGACTGCTTTGAGGTGAGACTGTTTTGGTGCTGCTTGGAAGCGAGCACAAAGACAGACTGCGTGAAGACTGTCTGGGCGACTGGCAGTCAGGTACAAGAGGGACCCTATCATACCCCTATATTCGGTGGCATTGACGCCGACTCCGTCATCATCAGGATGCAGTTTGGCAGATGTACAGCTTGGTGTGGACATACTCTTTGCATTTTTTAGGTTGTACTTATCAAAGAGTTCCTCGATGTTCTTTTGTTGATGGATCTTGATCCCGTCCTTTTCCTGTTGAATTTGTAATCCTAAGAAGAACTTGAGCTCACCTAACTCATTCATGGAAAACTCTTGCTTCATAAGGTTAGCAAAATGGTCGCAGAGGGTGTTACTTGTAGAACCATAAATGATATCATCAACATAGATCTGTACTAGAAGTAAGTCGTGTGATGAGTGTAAAATGAAGAGCGTTTTATCTACGTTACCTCGAGAGAAACCATTTTGCAATAGATATGTAGACAGTCTTTCATACCAGGCACGTGGAGCCTGTTTCAATCCGTAAAGGGCCTTACATAGTTTGTAGACGTAGTCGGGATGGACGGAGTCTGTGAACCCTGGTGGTTGCTCGACGTAGACTTCTCTATCAATGTAGCCGTGGAGGAAGGTTGTCTTAACATCCATTTGATATAATTGGAAACCTTTGTAAGCAGTAAACACAATGAACATGCGAATTGCTTCAAGACGAGCTATAGGAGCGAAGGTTTCATCATAATCAATCCCTTCTTCTTGATTGTATCCCTGGACGACTAATCGAGCTTTATTCCTGAAAACTTGTCCTGCATCATCAAGTTTATTACGAAAGACCCAACGTGTACCAATTGTTTGTTGATGCGTGGGGCGAGGAACTAACTCCCAGACAGCATGTCGCTGGAGAGAATTGAGTTCCTCCTGCATAGCAGTAACCCAATCACTGTCAAGGAGTGCTTCTTTGACGTTTCTTGGTTCAGTGCTAGACAGAAAAGCACCAAAGGCACAGAGGTTTTGCATAGCCTGTAGGCGTGTTTGAACACCGGAGTTTGGGTCTGTAATGATGTTTTCAGGAGGGTGAGTAGATTTTTGCTGGAACTGTCGACGTGAAGCAGGAGGGGGTGTGTTTTTGTCAGAGGAGTCAAAAGTCAAGTTTTGTGGTAAGGATGTCTCCGGGTTATGGTCAGAGTCAGTAGATTCTGATGAATTGTTTTTGTTTGCTGGGGAATCATGAGGAGTGATGGAGTGGGACTCAGGGAGTCTTCCTATTGGTACAGTGATGAAGTGTGGATCGGTGAGAAAATCATCAGGGGCAAAGTCAAGTTGATCAGAAGATGAGCCAACGTTGTGGGACTCATCGAACTTGACATGTGGGCTTTCTTCTAAACATTGAGTTCTCAGATTGATAACACGATAAGCTTTGCTTTTAGAAGAATAGCCAAGAAAGATACCTTCATCACTTTTAGGAGAGAACTTACCCAAGTTGTCCTTACCATTATTGTGGATAAAGCACTTACATCCGCAACGTCTGAGATGTATAAGACTTGGTTTTCGTTGACGGAGTAGTTCATAGGGTGTCTTGTGAAGGAATGGATGAATCAACGCACGGTTTAACACATAGCATGATGTGTTAACAGCTTCTGCCCAGTAAGATGGAGTGAGTTGACTGTCAATGAGCATGGTGCGAGCCATTTCTACCAAAGTTCTATTTTTGGGTTTAACCACTCCGTTTTGTTCTGGAGTACGTGCGGATGATATTTGGTGATCAACTCCGTTGTCCCTGCAAAACTCATCAAACAACTTGTTGCAAAATTCAGTACCCTGGTCCGTTCTCAGGGTTTTTAGAGTAAAGGAAAATTTGTTGACAAGCATTTTATGGAGGTTGACGAACTCCGTAAAAGTTTCATCCTTAGTAGATAAAAAAATGACCCAGGTCCACCTGGAATAGTCATCGACTATGACCAGGATGTACCTCTTACCACTTCTACTTTGTGTGCGCATGGGGCCAACAAGATCCATGTGTAGCAGTTCTAGCGGAGAGCTAGTAGAGAGAGTAGGCTTACTTTTGAAGGAGGACCGGGTGTGTTTACCTTTTACACATGCTTCACAGACGGAGTCTGTGTCAAAGGTTGTGTCGGGTAAGCCAAACACCAAGTCCTTGCTTTTGAGTTTGTTCAACAGCCTATGATTTGCGTGGCCAAGTCTGGAGTGCCACAGCAGTGAGTTTTTGGAATGCACATCGAGACAGACTTGGTCGTCTGGGTTAATGGAGTTTAAGCACATTTTGTAGAGATTGCCTTCTCTACATCCCACAGCTTTTAGTGAACCTGTACGCTCATCATAAACCTTACAATCCGAAGAGGAGAAAAGTACCAAATTGAATCTATCACAAATTTGAGAGATGCTTAATAAACTATGCTGGAGTCCAGTGACCAGATGGACTCCATCAATTTTAAATTTTGAGGGGTTACCTACGGATCCAACTCCCACGATTTCACCCTGGTTGTTGTTTCCAAAAGTAACCTTACCTCCTTGGTAGGATGAAAGCGAATTGAATTGATTTGGATCTCTAGTCATGTGACGAGAGCATCCACTATCCAAGTACCAGCTGTCTTCATTCGCCTTCACCTACAAGAGAACAGATCATTTGTTAGATTTGGGAACCCAGATGTACTTGGGTTCCCTTTTCGAGCCAGACTGTTTCAATTTTTCTCGTGCTTCAAGTATCAATTTAACACGTTTGACATTAAAAGAGAGATCTCTGTTCAGTTTATCGCATGCACTGTCCCGATGTCCAAGACTCCCGCAGTAGCCACAAATTTTGGTTGGTGGAAGATTGACGTATTTCTGTTGTCCTTTCCACCAGGAGTCAAATTTTTCTTTTTCTTGATATCGCTTGGCTCTGGTGTCAGATTTGGACATATTCTTTGGAATGTCGAACTTACTTTTGTGCCACTTGGGTGTGGATTGAGTGGATCGAACTCCAGATTGTAGATTCACAATTTGTTGAGAGAGTTGTTCTACTTTAGAGCGAAGAGCATCTCGATCTTGGCTAATTTCTTTGATTTTGGAGTTGGCCCACTCAATCAGGTAGTTCGGAGGAGGTGACTTGTTTGATAAACTTGACTGGCTTAAGAGAAAGAGCGTGTTCCTTTTCTTTCAGTTTTTGAGTGAGGTTTTTGATAGTGGTGTTCAGGGATATAATTTTGGATTTAGAAGCATTAAGATCATTTTGAAGAGAATAGCACTTATCAGTAAAGATGGTGAGGTCTTGTTTGAGAGAGTCGATCAGGGTAAGAGACTCTTTCTGGTCACCCTGTCTAAATTGAGTTTGTTCTAAGGTATCATGAAGTTCCTTTTGAAGGGAATCAACATGACGCCTTGAATCTTGTAGATCTAGCCTGAGAGAACAAGAGATGGTTTTGTGTTCCTCAGCCTCATCTCTTAGGGCATACATAAGACCTTTTGAGATTTCGAGTTCCTCAGATAGCTCGGTTATCTTGCTGGTAAGACTTGCTTTGAGGGAGTTGTTCTCGGAGACAATTTTAGCAATTAAAGTCATAAATCCTATAAGAGAAATACGGTAAAGGTTTGTTTCAAGGTGAGAACGAGTTACCTCATTATCAGGAATCATGGACTCCGTCGTGTCATGTGCCATTAGACATACCAATCCGCTGGACTCTATGTCTGGATCGTCGGAGTCTGAATCGCCCCATCCAACAGCTGCCATCAGCGATCTCCCTTGAGATTTTCCATACTGGTTCTTGAGTAAAGGACAGTCCTTCTTGAAGTGACCGGGTTTATTACAGTTGAAACAAGTGACAGAATTGAAAACTTGTTTAGAGGTGTTCAAGAACGACCGACTCTGTCGATTAGGTTGGTTACGCATGAATTTTCGGAAGTTCTTGACTATGAAGACAAAGTCCTCCATAGTCTCAGCCTCACTTTCCTCAACAATAATGTCCACCAGTTCAGCCTTAGCTTGTATGATTTGAGTATCAGCAACCACTAGTAGAAAAAAGGCCTATTTCGGCGGTTCCAATGGGCCTATTTCGGCGGTTGTGAACCGCCGAAATGAGCACCGCCGAACTAGATGTACCTATCTCGGCGGTTCTTAGAGAACAACCGCCGAGATAGGTATTTTTTTTTTGTTTTTTTCCATCCCCCTTTTATATATATATTCACCACATTTTTCTCAGGTTTTTCTCCGTGCTCCTCCGCTCCACACATTTAAAAAAAGTTATAAAAGCTCCCAATTAATACCAACGACGCACCACAATTTGAGAGTTAACAAAACCAATGCAATTCACACTTTCACACTTCAATACAATAAAAAACACAATTCAAATCTACCATTACACCATACACCACCATCCACAAGTGTACAGAGTTACATTTACATACTCAAAAAGTTCACAAAACATCTTCATGATCATCAATTCATTAAACTTGTGCAGACGAACTCCGACCATTCCTCAAGCATCTCAACAATTTGAGCATCATCATACTGACCACCTTTGAACACTTTTCGTAAGCCTTGAAAAAAAATGAACATTAATCTAAAATGTACAAGTCTAACAACATGTAAAGAGCATAACTGAAACTTTCAAAGAATGTTACCATGTCTAACGAGTGCTCTGGTAAAAGGTTCGCCGCTCCTACTATGTCACTCATGAATCTCATGACATAGTATCCACATTCTGAACCCCCAGGCTGCACCGGACACTATACAAACACACATATTGACAGTTATAAACAAGTTTAAACATTATCACACAAATTTATCAATTAATAGAGTACCTTGACAGTGTTCCAAGGGATGTTACTCTTCATTGTTATACCCTGGAGTCTTAATGCAGCTCTCATGGAACTATATACATCAGCAATATATATAGTTTTAAGCATCAGTAGCAAGTTATGAAACAGTTAATGTTAAGTAAAATAATTGTTGTTTACGATAACAAAATAATTACCCCAGTATTGCGGTGGAGATCTTCGGTCTCTTGGCACCCGTACCAAGTGAGTCAAATTGCAAGATTCGTGGGTGCTTCCCTCACCAGCACAAGCAATGACCAATGTCGACTGTCCACAAATTACACAATGTGTTGAAATCATTAAGCAACTAACACAAACTATATGTTTTAGATAATACTAAGAGAAATAGTCAAATATCATACCTGAATGATATGGCAGCATAATAAATGACTTGTTCGAACATTCAAGAGGGCATTCGTCATATATTGCATAAGGCCTTGCGGATCACTTGTCATCTGGACTTCACTGCACATAGCAGGACACAGGAATCCAAATCTTCGATCTTCATAGACATTGATCGCCTTATCATGCACCCACCTATGAGGCAATATCATTAGTCATTAACTTTTTATTCAAACATCTAATTCATCACCAATTAATGAATTCAAAATATAAAAGGTAGAAGTCACTCACATGGCGGCCGACTTGATAATCGACACATTCAACCAATCCCTCCTGAAAGCACTCCTCGAAGTCGGACATATACATCCCAAATCGATGTATATCTTCTCCTTGAACTATATAGTGAAATATCCGCTCGGGATCTTCCACAATGAGGGAATCACTATCCGGTGGTAGCACCAACAACGAGGAATGCAGAATCTGCATATTGGTCGACAAGCCGGCCAATATTCTCTTCTCCACCAAAGCAGGTCTAAGCACAAAATTTGTGGATGCCTTTGATTGCACAGGTGTGGCAATTCTTTTTCCTTTGCCCTTATCAGTCTTCGGTGGGGTCATATCCTATGATATTAGTCTAATTAAGTATATGGATGCAAGGTGGTACACCAATAGTTTTATAGCAACGGTTAAGAGTAATACCTGCCCAGGGAGTCTGACCAATCGTGCAGGCCACTGCACTGTCGCAGTTTGTGCAGAACGCACGGTAGGTCTTTGTGGGATCGGCACCGGTAAACCGACGTCAGCATGCTCTGCAACAAATTCGTCTAGAAGCACTCGTGCATGGTAATGTCGGAGTGGTTCACCGTGCACAATATCACTTGGACGAGAGGGGAAAAGTTTTCCCCATGCAACCATGACCTCTTCTACTCCAATTTGTAAAAACAGATGGCACTCAGTGGGTGCCTGAGTGTTATGTGGAACTTGTTTAGATAAAAATTGAGAATTCTTCTATGATGATATTAGTGATCAAGTTAAAAATCATAATCGTCATGTACTCAATTGAAATGTTAGTCTAACCTGTAGAGATGCATAGGGAAACGGATCAGCCGAGTGGACACTACTTCTCACTACCGGTGCACTCTGCTGCTGAATGGGTGACTGATCAACTGGTGGTCGAGAAACCTCTTGGCTTTCATGCTGCTGTGGCTGAATCCTTGATATAGCCTGAGCGATCCTCTCGTCGACGTTCTGAGTAATCCTCTGCTCCATCTCAGCCAACGCTCTCAGGTGCTCCTCGTAGCTAATCGACTGTCCCTGGCTGATTCTGGACCCGGGTGCGCCAAATGCCTGGCGGATACCAACGTGCCCACCAAACCCAATGGCACGACCTGGATGATCCTTCTTACCAAGAGCGCGTGTAAGAGGATCATCATTCCTCTGTGAGGTCCAGGTGCCCTGGGTGAGCTGAGAGCTTAATTCACCCTAATATAACACACAAATACAGTTATTAGTTTAACATAAGTTCATATACAAAGGAAATGAACAGTTTGACTGAAAATGAAATGATATCACTTACCATTTGAGCAATAACTGCTCTCGTGGCTTCATCATATTGAGGATTTTCGGGAGTAGAGTTCTTCGGAATGTGGCTTAACTCCCACACTTTCATTCTTCTGCCACTGGCATCCAATGAGCCATCCGTGGGCAGATATCCCTTTTGCTCCCATTCTGGTACCCTTTGAGCAATACTTTTTCCACCTAAGTGGTGAGGGTACAGATTCTTCTTAGCATTTGCTTGTTGTTTCGCACGGAGAGCCTGCATAAATTAATGGGATCATGTTAAGTGAAATTGAACACAAAAAAACATAAGAAATTAAGATTAATTTATGTATGTATGACAATAAAGTGCACCTGGAACTCCGGTGTGTGACGCCTCTCAACAAATTGTACCATTGCTCTTCTGTTATGCCCGTAAACCTCCCATGGTGGTCTCTCACCGTCTCCACCATGATCTGGATCATCTGGATCTTCTGGAGTAGGCATCTTGTAGATGAACTTGTCAGCCAACTTATTCTTGTGGTCCCGGAACTGTTTCGACATCGCTGATAGCACATCCTTTTTAAGTGCGGGATCCACGGAGAAACGAGACTACGTACATGATCATTCAGTTAGTAAAGTAAACATAAATGTTCTATTATTTCACAAAAGATCATAGTAATAATGTAGAGATTTACCTGAAGACGCTGAAACATAGTATCCTTCAATGATTGAGGCACTTGCTTCCAGTGTGGTTTATGTTGCAATATGACTTCACCAAATGGCTACCGTAAGCGGTGAAGTCATTCTTCCAATTTCCATGGGGCTGGTTGAATGATTGAAGTCGACCGGTTTTGTAGGAGGGCCCTTGTTAGCCTTCAGCCCACGTGTTGCACCTCTCTTCTTCTGCTTCTTCGCCTCTGGTGGCACAACCTCCTCTTCGGTCTGCTGTGAAGGGCCAGCCTCAGTCTCGTGTACTGCTAACTGGTCCTTCTTCTTCTTTCCTCCTCTCGTGACCCGCTTACTTGGTCTATTCGGCTGTGGCTCAGGTTCTCCAGTCGAGATAAGCCGTCCAATGGGGTCATCCATAGGGTGATCATCCACTGCAAAAAAAAATCATAAAGCATTTTCATCAGTTAAACTCATAACATAAATACTATGATGCATAACAATAACAGTTAAGATGATATTACAGTCTACATTCTACTAACAACATTACCTGACACGTACAAAAACATAAATCATTTCATATTTTCTACCCAAACACCCTCATCATGGTCTGATCGTGCGTAGAGCAAATCGTTTTCGGTATCATCAATCGAATCCGGTAATCCAGTAGGAAACAAGGATGTTTCCTCTACAGTCCCATTTTCATCGTTATCCTCATTTTCATTTTCCATTACAACCGGCCTTCTTCCTGGAAGAACAACAGACCATCTGCAGTCTTTCGGATCCTCAACATACCACACTTGCTCGCAATCCTTTCCCAGAACAAATTGATCATCATTATAACCGTGTAACCGTGAAAGATCAACCATGGTAAGCCCTCCATCATTTTGGTACCCGCGTCGGTTGTCCACCCACTTGCACCGGAACAACAGAAAGGAATCAATGTCATAGTCTAGTTCCCAGATGTCCTCGATGACACCATAATACCAATTACTAACTGGTTGAGATCGGTTACCGCTGTGGTACTCAGTGGCAGCAGCTTCAATTTTTACCCCACTATTCTGGTTTATCGATTTGGCATCTTGGCGTGCAGTGTAGTATGTATACCCACTAATATCATACCCCTCAAAAGATGTAATATTAGTTTCAGGTCCGATTGCCAAACATCTGATCTCTTCGCTTACAGCTTCTGGATCTGATGATGCTAATGTCAACACATGATCTTTGAACCATTGGATAAAAACTCGGTTTTGTTCTTTTGTCAGCCAAATGTGGTTTTTCAAAGGATTTTGATGCCTTAACTCAACCATATGGGTTTCCAAATAAGGTTCAACAACCTCAAGATGTTGTAAGACAAACAAATGTGCTTGATGAATAAGTAGACGCGAAACTTGCACGATCTTTCTACCAATAACACCTTTACCCTTAAACCTGCCATAGTGTCGTGGTTTTGGGATACCAATAGACTCTGCCTCACTCAAATAATCGGTCACAAACTCCGTGACTTCCTCAGTCACTGTTGCTTCAACAATGCTCCCCTCTGGTCGATACCTATTCTTCATTCTACTTTTCAGAATACCCATGTACCGTTCAAAAGGGTACATGTACCGTAAGTATACCGGACCACAGAACTGTATCTCTCGAACGATGTGCACAATTAGATGTACCATTATATCAAAGAAAGATGGTGGGAAATACATCTCAAGTTGACATAATGTGATAACAATTTCACGTTGTAGATCATCTAGAGAGGTTACGTCAATTGCCTTGGAGCACAGCGTTGAAAAAGAAACATAACCGAGTTAAAGCATTTCTGACATCAGATGGCAATATCCCTCGAATTGCGACCGGAAGAAGATGTAACATCAGTACATGATAATCGTGAGATTTCATGCCTAAAAGTTTTAAATCCTTCATCGATACAATGTTCTTCCAGTTTGAAGAGTATCCAGACGGTACTTTTACCGAGTACAGACATTTGCAGAAACTAATCTTTTCAGCCTTTGAGAGCGTGTAGCATGCAGGAGGTAGGTAGATTCGTTTCCCATTCTCTTGTGGGTGTAACTCCTTTCGTATACCCATGGTTTGCATGTCCTTTCTGATTTTCAATCCGTCTTTTGTTTTGCCGGGTATATTGAGTAAAGTCCCACTCACTGCCTCACCAACGTTCTTCACAATGTGCATGATGTCTAAGCAGTGCCTCACAGAAAGATGACGCCAATAAGGTAGTTCCCAAAAGATAGAACACTTTTTCCAAATGTTTTTCGCCGGTTTTGATGTGTTTCCAAATACATTTACAATGTCCTTAACCTTTTCGTACACTTCCTCAGAGGTCAGAGGTAGACGGGCCACACGAGTTTCGGCTTGACCATTGAACAACTTTCTCTTCGTTACTCGATAAGGGTGATCTTCGGGGAGAAGACGTCGATGACACATATAAACATTCTTCCCACAATGTTTTAAACGGTCCGAACAAGTGTCTTCCTCGCATATGGGACATGCAAATGTTCCTTTAACCGTGTAACCGGACAAGTTCCCATACGCAGGGAAGTCATTGACGGTACAGAACAACAAAGCCTTGAGCGTGAAATTCTCTCTTGCATAAGCATCATATACCACGGTCCCCTCATTCCACAATAGCTTCAGATCGTCGATCAGAGGGGCAAGGTACACATCAATGCTATTACCGGCTGCTTGGGACCAGATATCAGGAGCGATAACATGATGTACTTTCGTTTCATACACAACCATGAGGGCAAATTGTAGATCACTAGCAGAACAGGCCATGTACTGTGTTGACTACTCAATGTGCCGTACGGGTTCATTCCATCAGTACATAACCCAAGCCTCAGATTCCTATCTTCATGTCCGAAATGTTCTTTGAACCGTCTATTGATGTTTCTCCACTGAGGCCCATCTGCTGGATGTCTTAGTTTCTCATCACTCTTTCTACCCTCCGCATGCCATCGTAAGTTCTTTGCATCTTTCGGATTCGCAAACAACCGTTTGAATCTGGGTATAATCGGCAAATACCAAACAAGTTTTGCTGGAGGGCTTTTTTTCTGAACGGAGGAGTACTCACCATCTTTATGCTTATACCGGGACAACGAACATTTCGGGCAATTGTCCAGATGTTCGTATTCACCCCTGTACAACACACAGTTGTTTGGACACGCGTGAATTTTTTTGTACTCTACTCCCATTGGACACACCCATTTCTTTGCCTCATACGTGGTCGTAGGGAGACCGTTCTCATCCGGTAGCATATCATGAATCAGCTCGAGGAATGCCGTGAAACCTTTGTCACTCAATCCATATCTTCCCTTCAGGTTGAACAAATTCAATATAGCTGTCAATTTCGTGTACTTAGTGCAAGTAGGATACAACGCCGTTTTGGATGCGTCCAACAACCTTTGATACTCATCCGGCCGGTCGACAAAGTTATCCTCAACGTTACCAAGCATCTCGTCAATTTGTTCATCATGATAAGTCGACTCACTGTCAACATTGACTCCGGAAGCGCTTGGGAGTTCTGACTCGTTAGTAGTATCGAATGTCTGCTCGGTTCTTGAGTTACACCGATCGTGACTGTAGGAAGATGAAGCATTATCTTCAACACGTTCTCCATGAAAAATCCATTTTGTATAATGTGGCATGAAACCACGGGTCTTCACATGGAGTTGTACGAGGTTGATGCTTGAATAATGTCTAACCACACCACAATCAACACAAGGACATGGAATTTTCTCCGCCTTTGTCCTGTCCTTGTGTTGCACTGCAGCTTTGCAAAACTCTTTCAGCATTTTGTCAAAATGTTCGCCTCTATCACCATACATCCAGTCACGCTCCATACTACATGTGCAACAGACCACAGGTGTGAGTTAGATCCTTTGTAGAATATGGCATGTATTAAGTTGCACATGTTTATTTCCTAATGGAGCATGACTGGGATGATTGTCAATTAGTCTAGCCTAACTCTAAGGTTGCAAACACAAAATAAACTACCATTTTAAATTTAAGAAATTGTTGCACTTCTACACAGAAACCGGTGTTTAAAACAATATTACGAATACTTTTTCTACAAAAAATTTGGCATGACCTTTGCATAATTGTACACATTCCGTGCTTATTATTCAGCACTCACCAAAGTCATCACAACCACAAACATTCCAACAATGGCAGCAACCAACAATTAAAATAAATCAATTCTTTACTAGCTAACTGAAAACCAATTGCAAATTCAGATCATCAAATCAACGCTTTCAATTCTCCACTGTATAAGTTCAAACCGGTTTACAGATTAACAAAGAATCGAGAGTTAGAATACGTACTTGTTTTTTAAGGATTTATGGACAGGGGAGACTGGTGCCTGAGAGGTAGGCTTCTGTGCGAGAGATGCAGCAATACCACTTCTGATATGTCTCTGCAAGGGAGCAACAAAAATAAATTAAAAAAGAAATGCATCAACAAATAGGGAATGAAGCTAAATTATGTACTAGCACTTATATTTAAATACATAATTGCATTTATTAAAAAAAAAAAGGTTTAGTTACTTACTTGTGCACAGAGGAGGAAAGAGGAACAGTAATGGAAGAAGGCGGGAAACAAGAGAGGTGATTCACGGACCTGATAAAAAAAATTAGATATTGTTAGACATATACACATACATCAAACAATATTAATTACGAAGAGATTTTAAAAAAAAACGGCATGACTTTTGCATAATTTTACCTATCCCATGCTTATTATTAAGCATTCACCAACCATTCATCAACACAAATTTCCATCACAAATCAAACTAATACCAACTTTGTCCATCAAACCAAATTTTAATAATTTGTGGAAATCAAATACAAAGTAAAATAAAGACACAACTATGCCTATTATTAAGCATTCACCAATTATTCAACAACACAAATTTCAATCATAAACCAAACTAATATATACCAAATTCATTCATCAAACGAAATTCCAATAATTTGTGGAAATCAAATACAAAGTACAAAAGAGAAAAATGATAAGTTAGATTATATTACCGGTTCGAAAATGAATTGCTCTCCGCTCCGCTTTCAATCTACCATCAAATGGTAAAGAAGCTCCTTAAGTATTTATCTGTAGAGACACAAAAGAGAAAAATGATAAGTTAGATTATATTACAGTGAGTGAAGAGAATGAAGAGAATGAAGAGTTAAATTAAAAAAAATACCGGTTCATAAATGAATTGTTTTCAGCCCCTCTTCTCAATCGGGCGTGCGAGACTTGTGTAGCAACAATCTCTACAGAGGCAACGCATAAAGATTGAACAACATTCAGATCAATTAGAATAATTTTATATTAAACTTAACGACTATACAATACTCATATATATATATATATAATACATTCTCACACCTCTACTTCAAACCGCTACTAAAACGGCTAATACCTCACCTACTACAATATTTTTCTATACTATGACTGCTTGTTCACGCTCTTATTCAATTATACACTACGAAACGTTCTACACTTACATTACATCTTTCATGTGCTGCACATATAATTGTTTACCACTTAACACTTCACAGAAATCAACTTAACGCATACATACGAAATTTTCACCCCCTACACACACTTGTCTATTACTACGCTAACACTTTTACTACGCATTTAACTTCTTACACTACTTCAGGGTCTTCCACTCTTTTTTACTAGCACTTTTTCTACTTATCATTTCTACACTTTTTTACTACTTTTATCTACTATAATCATCATTCTGCTCACTCATTACTTTATACACTCTTTCTTCTTTACTATTTCTTTCTTCTAAACTCACTACAAAATTTGATTATTTTTACTTTGCGTTTACAACTTTCATATTCACTTGCTCACACAAGCTACTACTTTCAACACATACACACACGCATTCTTCACTTCACCTACTATTACAGACAACTAATAACTAACTTTTTATCTTTGTATTTCACTTATCGTCATATACACAAATAACACAATAATATTTTATACTATGACACAACCAGATAAAAAGTTTCTTTAATTCTCCACATATCGTCATTGCACTGTACATATACATTTCATAACACTTTCTTAATTCTCCACACACGCAATACTTTTAAATATATAAGAAACAAACTACTCATACTTAATGCTCATCTTAATTAACAACATATCTTTTACTCGCAATCACTATACTTATATTTATTGCACATATTACAACACTCATTCATACGTTTAAACTACACTTTACTCTGCGTTTGCTACTTTCTTTTCGCACCCATTTAAAAGAAGGGCCAAAAACAGCACAAAAATTCACTCGGACATTTCATCGAACACCTTGTGTGCATACATAAATTTAATAGTTTAACAACCAAATCTTGCAAAGATTTCACACACACAATAAATATCATCATCCACAATCACAATGTGACAACAATCTATCAATTTTAACAACAAATTAACAATTAAATAAACACAATCGAAAAGGAAAGTTAGGGTTGCTCTCACCTCTGTTCGCCTCTGTTGAGTGGCGGAATGAGGCCGGCGACGCCAACCCAAGCGCGACACCGACGGCGCGACACCGGCAAGCGAGAGGAGGAGGAGGGCGGCCGGGCGACGGTTGTGGTGGCAATGTTCGCAATCGCCGTTGAACAGAGAGAGGATAAGAGGGGTGAATTAACCTAATGAAATCGTAATTGTTTCGAATCGGGGTTTGGGGGTTAATTAAAAGGACCTATTTCGGCGGTTCTTGTTAGGAACCGCCGAAATAGGCCCTTTTTAATTATTAAAAAATTAAGGAGACCTATTTCGGCGGTTCCTAACAAAGAACCGCCGAAATAGATGATTAAATTTTAAAAAAAAAGAAAAATCGAAACACCTATTTCGGCGGTTTCGTGTAAGGAACCGCCGAAATAGGTCTCTTTAATTTTTTTTTATTAAAAAGGGCCTATTTCGGCGGTTATATCTAGGAACCGCCGAAATAGACCCCTTCTTTACATACGGTATACATCTCGGTCCCCTATTGCGGCGGTTTTGTCTACAACCGCCGAAATAGGGGCGCCGAAATAGACGTTTTTTGTACTAGTGAACATAGGCTCCTTCTTGAGTTAACTGAGTCGAATTAACCTCCAAGGCTTGGTCATTCAAAGTAGTAGTCTTACTAGAAGAGGGAGAAGAAGTATTACCACACTTCTTTCGAACATTCTTCTTATATTTATCTACGGATTGTAGATAGGAACCTAGGTCTTGACGGCTCCATTTGGATAAGTCCTTGCATGCTTTGGTGGAGATTACTGTCTCTGCCCATTCTTCTCTGAGACTGTCCAGCAATTTATGCAAGACACTCTCTCTATCTGGTAAGATGCTAACTTCCTGCATAGTAGTAGTTAGTAAGTAGAAACGATCAAGTACTTCTTCCAGTGACTCACCGGGTTTTTGTAGAAAATTTTCATAGTCCATTCGGAGTTCTTGAGCTTTGCATTTTTTGAGTTCAGTGACTCCTTCGTGGGTAGCTTGAAGGAGTGTCCATATCTCATTTGCGGACTTACAGTGATTGACTCTCCTTTGTTCTGGGATGGACAGGCAAGTGTATATCGCACGTGATGCTTGTCGATTCAGCTCGTACCTTTTGCGATCTGCAGCAGTCCATGTTGATCAGTCTGGATTAACTGCAAGATCTCCTCCAGTGACTATCTCCCAAAGCTCAGAGTTGACGGACTCAATGTGTTGCTCGATCTCGTTTTTCCAATGGTTGTAGTTGGTGGAGGTGAGTCTGGGGTGCTCGAAGTGCATTTTGCTGTTTTGGTTGGCAAAGAGATCTGCCATTGCTTATTTGATTGACCGTTAGCCTAAGCGAGGCTCTGATACCACATGTAGGATCGGGTGGCTAACTCAAACCAATCAAAGGTGTGAGTCTAAGGATTGGTTTGACTCAATCATCCTTCGTAAATGAGAGACACTCTTTGATGTAGAGGTACTCAATCGAATTAACTAAACTAAGGGTGCGGAAGACTTTTGCGGTAATAATAGCGAAACGATGAAAAGAGAGAAGGACTCTGTGGAACTCAGCAAGATACACAAATAAGCTATTTCATTTCCTGGTCAAATAAAACAACTTACAAGTGCCCACTAAGTAGAAAGGATCTACTTAGCAGTTTTTCACTCACTCACCCAACACACTTTCTAATCAGAACAATGGTAAGCGTAGTGAAACTAGGATCTTCCTAGGTCGAGTCTTTCTAGAGGTGTCAACTAACTTGGTACGTATTCTTTCTCTTTCTAGCTTACGATGCGATTCTCTTTCTCTCTCTAAGCTCTGAAATAATACTCAATGAAAGCACACCAAAAACTGACTATTACATATCTTATTTATACTCTAAGTATAACAGCAGGTCGAAGGAGTTAGTTCCGAAAATACCGGAACTAACTTAGTGGGCAACTTCCAATGGCTCTGAAGTGGTCTTCTTACTTGGGCCGCGATCTTCGGATGTTGAGGAAGAACTTCATGACCGTTGTGGCACTTAAGGTGTTCCGAGTTGACTCCTGATTTTCCGCAACAGCACGAGAAAGTCTATGGAGTCTTCTTTGTTGCGCGGACTCTCTTGCAGAGGCTCACTCTTTGTATCTGTCAAGTGATGATTGACTCTGTCGCGGTGAAAGGCTATCTCTGCAACACTCCGATGTCCCAACACGTGGTATGCATAACCGGCCCTTAAGTCTGATCAGATCATCATCATGAAGTCTGAAGTCGTACTTCTGACTCTCAAAGGTACCATCTGTCAGCTTCTGTCTGACCTCTCTCATGTACTCATCTGTCCTCTGAGCCTCTCGCACCTCATCAACCAAGCTGGAGAATGAAACTAGCGAATGGAGTGAGTGTGCTCCACGGCTCAGGGCGTCTGCTACAACATTGGCCTTCCCCTCTTTGTATTGGAGGTCAATGTCATAGTCTTTCAAAAATTCTAACCATCGCCTCTGTCTGAGATTCAACTCCTTCTGAGTAAATATGTATCGTAAGCTCTTATGATCGGTGTAGATCGTCACACTAACCCCGTATAAGTAGTGGCGCCATATCTTCAAGGCAAAGACTACAGCTCCCAGCTCCAAATCATGTGTGGGGTAGTTCTCCTCATGTTTCTTCAACTGGCGTGAGGCATATGCCACCACCTTGCCATGTTGCATGAGCACGCAACCCAGCCCTCTGCCGGATGCATCACAATAAACCTCAAAGCCCTCTGTACCGTCTGGAATGGTCAGAACCGGTGCAGTGGTCAGTGAGTCCTTCAAGCTCTGAAATGATCTCTCACAGTCAACCGTCCATAAGAACGGTGCATCTTTCTTCATCAGACTGGCCATCGGTTTCGCGACCTTGCTGAAATTCCTAACAAACCTCCTGTAGTAACCTGCCAGACCGAGAAAGCTCTGGATGTCGGTAACAGTCTTCGGCCTTGGCCAAGTACGTACGACATCAATCTTTGCTGGATCCACTAAGATCCCAGCATCTGAGATGACATGACCTAGGAAAGAGACCTGGTCAAGCCAAAACTCACACTTGGAGAACTTAGCATATAGCTGGTTCTCCCTCAATATTTCCAATACCCTCTTCAGATGTTCCTCATGTTCAACCTTAGATTTCGAGTATATCAAAATGTCATCAATAAACACCACAACCCACTTGTCCAGCTGCTCCCGGAACAAGCGGTTCATCAGATCCATAAACTTCACCAGTGCGTTCGACAATCCGAACGGCATCACTGTAAACTCATAGTGGCCGTATCGCGTCCGGAATGCCGTCTTCTCAATGTCTCCCTCCTTAATGGCTATCTGATGATACCCCGATCTGAGATCAATCTTGGAGAACACAGATGCTCCCTTCAACTGATCAAACAGGTCGTCAATGCGGGATAGTGGGTACTTATTCTTCACTGTCACTGCATTCAGCTCTCTGTAGTCGATGCAGAGGCGGAGGCTACCATCCTTCTTCTTCACAAAGAGGACTGGCGCTCCCCATGGTGACACACTTGGTCTTATAAATCCTTTATCCAACAAATCTTTCAATTGTTCCTTTAACTCAGTCATTTCTGCCGGA
Source organism: Limonium bicolor (assembly GCA_023374045.1). Lineage (NCBI taxonomy): Eukaryota > Viridiplantae > Streptophyta > Magnoliopsida > Caryophyllales > Plumbaginaceae > Limonium > Limonium bicolor. The sequence goes on from CM041780.1 coordinate 71,047,058, forward strand.
GCCATACGGTATGGTGCCTTGGCTATCGGTCCGGTACCAGGTAGCAGCTCGATGGTGAACTCTACCTCCCGAGTGGGTGGCATGCCGGGCAGTTCCCGTGGGAATAAGTTGGGGAACTCCGACACTACCGGTAAGTCGGGGTCGAACTCGGGGTCGAACTCGGGGTCACTCTCTATGTCCTGTACATAGCAGAGGTACACTTCTTCCTTTCTCCTCAATTCCTTATACATTGCCATGGCGGTGATGATCTTAGTCGAAGGCTCTCTGGGCCTCTGGCAGTATGATATTGTTACCCCAAACAGACTCCTGAGCAGCAGTCTATGCTGGGCGCAGAGGATACGTCCCTTGTGCCGCTCCAACCAGTTCATCCCAAAGATAACATCAAATCCTAGCTCACTGTACTCAATAAAACTGACTGAAAAGTCTTCTCCCTTAATTCTGACATTGTCTCCTCGGTAGTAACGAGTGCAACGAACCTTCTCCTTAAACGGGAGCGTAACCATGAAGTCGGGTAGCTCATCAGCGTCTAGCCCCAACCTGCTCGCGAATGATGCCGAGACAAAGGTATGCGAGGCCCCTGAGTCGAAGAGAACTGATGCCTCAATCCCATTAATCAGAAAGGTGCCGGTGAGGATAGTACCGCTAGCGTCGGCCTGTGCCTCTGTGAGTATGCTTAACGCACCTTCCGTACCGAGTCCATGACCTAATTGTGTTCACAAGCTTCATGAGTATTGATGGTATAACAAGAGTCGTAACAATTTATATGAACAACACTATTATTTTATTCATAACCATCCTGTTTACAACATGTGCTTTAATCTTACATCTCATTCCTCATCCCATTCTAACATTACATGGCTAATATTGTCCAAAGGTTAGGTTTAATCTCCCAGGTCTCATATGCATCGCATTGATTACTGCTGACGGTGATGTATTCAACTTGATTCTCTTAATCCCATGGTATAACATCCTTGATTCTCCTCCCATAACTAATACATCTCCAGACTTCAGTACCAACTTATTCGTGCGGTCCGCACGCTTCTGCTCGCCGTATAAAAACTCTGCATCATCCCCAATGGACCAAGACACTACGGGTATCCCTCTTTCGAGAGACTCTGTTGTCTCGTCCTTATCCTGGTGTAGTTCAAGTCGCCCATCCTTCTCATAGAAGTTCACAATGCAAATGTCTGCTTGAATGTCTGGAATCGGTTCAGCTTCCAACTGCTGAGCGATTTCCACGACTTGTGTAATAACTGGATGGAACTCTTCGGGTATTCCCGGTGGTGAGACTCCATCTTGCATCCTCGTGGTTTGGTAATTCTTGGCATACGGATTCCAATCCTTGCCTAAGCTCATCATTTTTAATTTCATCCTTGCTCCCCCTGGGTACTCCGGTGTGTAAAAACCTCCCGGTCCCATTCCTAGTTGACTGCATTTCCTGATGATGGCTATTTGCGCTTCGGGCGTCAGGTATCCCCTTAATAAGATCATACCTGGGCGGATAACCTGACATTGTTCGGTTGGAAAGTCCATGGTGTCGATGTCGGTGTGCTCCGGGTTAGGTGTAAATGGTATTGGATAGCAGATGTTGAAGCTTCCTAAAGTGGAGTAGGTTATATCTTACTTAAGTTCTAATCTCATCTCATTCTTACTTAACTCAATTATTCACCAAACATGCATGATAATGCGGTAAGCAGGCAATTTTATTACTAAGTGGTTATAGAGGTACCTGGCCTCGATGAGGGTTCAGGCTCATCATCCCGGTCCACCATGTGTAGTGTGGGTCCCGACTTCTGGGTCGCCCGTGGGTTCCTGTCCGCAGCTTGCTGCCCCCTCCTCTGACCGTCGGATCCAGATCCCTGATCTGTCTTGGCCTTAATCTTAAAACTGGGTCTGTAATTCTTACTCTCCGGGTTCCCGTAGCACTCATATGCCCGGTGCCCGAGTACTCCACAAAAGTTACACTCCACCTTATTCCCCCTGCAGTCAACTGCGGGGTGGTCCCCCTTGCACCTCTGGCAATAGTAGTGCCGTTGGTAGCCACCTCCGGTTTCCTTACCAGTCTCAGTACCTGATTAAGCATTGCATCAGTGATTGTGTCTCAATATTGTCAACCATTCTTATTTACTCAAGATATACTTTCTTACTCTTTGGCGCCCTGGAGTGCAGGGGCTTAGCAGCATAAGCATAAGTCAGTTTCAGTGGCTCATCAGTAGCCTTCTCCTTTTCCTCCTTTCCCTTTTGGTTCGGGTTCTTTTGGGCTTGAGGCTGGTACTTCTGTTTCTTGTACCCTCCTTGCCCTTGGTGTTCTGCACTCTTCCCAACACTCTTTCTTTTGGCATTGTCCTCGTCCCTCAGCTGGACGGTTATCTCAACCTTAGCAGCGGCATGATAGCACTCCTACTTCCAAAGGTATTAGTTCCGCTTATTTCTCACAAACTAAATCTTATTCACCTAACCATATCTTACTCATTTACTTACTCAAATCTCAATCTTTCTTATTACCTGCAAGGTAGTATAACTCGTCGGCCCCATGCCGTAGCGGAGTCGGTGGCTAAGCCCGCCATAGAAGCGGTCCACCAGTATCTGGTCTGAATGCCCAAGACCTGGCAGAAGACGGAGCAAGGCGGTGAACTCTGTGTAATACTCGTCCACCGTCATCTTGTCGGTCTGCTTAAGCGCATCCAACTGCAAGCGCTTCTTCGCCTGGACATGGGCGGGGTAGTACTTTGCTCGTAGCAAGGCAGTGTACTGCTCCCAACTGAACTCTGGATTGGCCACATGCTCGGCCCTCACCAGCTTCCACCAATCGCCTGCCGCCCCCTTCAGATAGAAAGCAGCCAGACGCACCTTGATCCCAGCAGGGACATCAAGGGTCTCAAAGGCGTCTCCAGCTCAGAGATGTACGCCTCAAGCTTGGCGGGATCGTCTCCCCCTTAAAGTGTGCGGGTTCGAAGGTCGCAAGACTCTTCACCCAATTGGGTTCCCTGGGTTGTGGCGGTGGAGGTGGTGCACCCACACCAGGCTGGTAGCCCATGTGCCCTAATTCGGCAGCCACGATCTCGGCGATCGTCTGCCCTCCCGGTATTCCTGAAGCATCATCGCCCTGGCCACGACCTCGACCTCCTCTAGGACGTCCTGCCATCTGAACAAGCATAACTCACATTAGATTCGCATGCACCACTGTTTCGGTTAACGAATTTATAACGTCCGTAGACGGTAAAGACGATCCACACTTATTATGTGACTCTACTCACTCTACTTCTCACACTTCTCACCCCTACCTGTCACTTATTCCTTAACTTATATCCTAACTCGGTGGTTTCTTATGTCCGGTATTTCTTGATCAGAGCGTAACTACGCTCTGATACCACTTTTTGTAACACCCCATCCTAAGCCAGTCGTGGTTATCGCTTCTTAACAATTAATACTTAAACGTCGCAGCGGAAATAACTATCACCAGGACCTTGCTACGGTCTAACCAACAAGAAATACCATTACTTAAATATTTACAATCACATATCCACAATGCATACACCAACTGAGTTTAAAGTATTCTCCAAAACCATACAATATTTCACAAGCTCATGTTCAACTACTAACTGACGGGTGCACAGGCGCTACCCGTTCTCCAAATAAAGTCCCACCTAGGGCTACCCGCTCCTACTCTCATGGTGTGACTTCATCGGCCGCTTACCTGCAAGTGTAAAAATAGCCCCCAAAGGGGGTCAGCACGAATGCTGGTACGACCCTCCCATGGCCCCCAAGCTAACGGGGCTACGACAACTAATTGTCGATAGCATGGAAGTTGATTAGCATAATAAGCATAATAAGCATAATATGAAACGCAATAAACCAACAACCACAATGAACATAAATAGCTCATAAGCAAATGAACGACTCAGGCGTTCCCTTAATAAGTGAGTTAGTTCTTAACTCCTTAGATCCACAATCTCCTTAACCTTATAATTGCCAACCGCTCCACTATTAGATTGGTTAGCCCTTAATTGGTTGCTTATCTTTGTAGGGCTTGGTTAACCCTAGCCGGTAGCAGTGCACTATCCGACGATAAGCTACCTTTCTTAATTTGTTGGGGATGTAGGCTTGATCCCCCCACGCCATCCTTAATGTGCCACCCACCTCAAACAGTAGCCCGGGTGGTCGGGTCGGTTTGTTGACCCTAGGCGACCAGTCTAATGACAAGTCTTATTTGGAAGTCGGATCTGATTCAGATACCGACCTCCCCCAATACACATGTGTCGGTACCATTCCGGATTCCTCACTCCCACCCCAAGTTATGGTTAGTGAAAGCCTTAATTATCAAGTGTTAGTTAAACCTTGACGGGTAAAAACCATCAATCACCAATACTTATTTCTTATCCTTAACTCAGTGAGTACTAAACTTAGTTAGCAGCATTCTCAAGTCTCGTAGGTTAGTGTAAAATAAACACAATCACAACGAGAATAAGTATAACCGGTTGCATGCTTTTATCTTGTCTTAGTCATAGCAAATAAAAAGATAGCACACAAGCCGAGGGACACCTCGTTAGCAAGCAGGTCACAAGAAAGACTGTACCGTTCACCGTCGTTTGTCCCGTAGTTTAATTCTCCTCTGAGTCCCAACTTTCGAGTCCTAAAACATCCATCCGACTTAGATTATTAATTACTTATACATTACTTAACTTATTTAACTTACTTAACCCTTAGTGGCCCCCAATTAACACTTCTTAAGTCTTATAACTTAATCTTGCAACTTAACCTTAAGCTTATTAACTTATATTTAACTTAACTTAATCCCCTTAGGTTCTTAGGTCTCTAATCATCAATGCCCTCTAATTGGTGTACCATTAATACCATTAAACATCCTTAGAATTTAAAGTTTCTTTTTTTTTTAAGTGTTAAGGGTCGTCCGACCCATCGTCCGACCCACCCTCTGGGTCCGACCCTTCCAGTAACTTTCGAGTTTGAAAAACTCTACATGTCCAACCCACGTCCGACCCAACCAACTGGGTCGGACCATTCCAGAAATTTTCCGTCTTCTAAACCTCCCATGTCCGACCCATCCATCTGGGTCGGACCATTCCAGAAACTTAACCGCCCTCAAAAACACACCCGTCCGACCCTTGTCCGACCCAAGTCCTCTGGGTAGGACCATTCCAGAACCTTTCCCTGGCGTTTAACAGAGGCCGTCCGACCCAAACTTGGGTCGGACGCCTCCAGAATATGCCCAAACATTGTCAAATCTTCACCAAAGTTTTCCTCAAGCCTTCCAATGTGTTCTAACATCATTTAGACCCTTAAACCCACCTTAGATCATCCTCCAAGCTCATTAAAACAACCTCCAAAGATCATCCCAATCCTTTACTCAATTCTTACAACAACTACTAACACTTAGCATTTATTTCTTTCCTACATTTCAACATCCCTTTCACCTAGCACTTCCACTAGCCAAAAGTTCCCTCCTTATGAACTTGACCACACCATACACACCACTTGCATCTCTCTTACACTTTCCAAGGTTTTCCTTAAATTCTAAACTCTAGTTTTTATCTAAATCATCTCAAACTTTCACACTCAATCACATCAAACTTACCAAGGTTTCCTAGCTTCTTTTATCAACATTTACCTAAGTCCTAAATACCCAAATACACTCTTTTGATTCCTAAATCCTTCATAGTGATGTCTAAGCCATTATAAGTCATTAAAATACCTTAATCTCACCCTTTTTTCATCAAGACAACCTCTAGAACTTCCTAGTACTTCCTTAGTCATTAAATCCCCTTAGAACATCTTAAACACTTAAGTTCTCCTTTAAATTTTGCCATGGGTTCTCTAGTATATAGTACATCCTAACACTTGGTTTTTCTCCATCAACCAACCAATATCACTCAAATTCTCATCACAACACCTTAACACACAATTTACACCAAAACTACACCACATCAACATATAGTGTATAAACTTAAATGCTTGGCACTTAGGCCCTTAAATGACAATAATCTTAACCACTAAATTTCCACATATATTTGCCTTCAACCTGCGAACACACACAACAAGGCTCCCATTGAAATAAAATGCTTCTTGTAATTCACCTTGATATTCTTAAACTATCTCTTTTTCCTCATTTGCTCCTTAGTCACAAGTTCACAATCATGATCATTGTTTCTCCTAGGTCATATATAGCCCTTTTCTAATGTAAACTCTACACTAGACTCATCACATATCTAAATCCCATTCCCTTAAACAATAAAACACCTTAAGGTAAGTAATTTACCTTGTTCTTTTACAAGCTTTAAAAACTTTCTTCCTTAGGTTTTTCCTTGCTCAATCTCAGTCACCAATATATAACTCCTTGCCAATGTTCTAACCAATATCCAATGACTCCAATGAGTACTAGATAATACATTAACCCTAAGGAACAAACCCTAGGTTAAAAATGTGCTTTAAGGTATTAAGGTGATTGTTTTACCTTGGTTTCTCAAGACAAGCTTGGATATGAAGCAAGAAGGACCTCCTCAATCCTTTGAAGAGTAGAAAACAAGCTAGAACAAGGCATTAAAATGAAGCCTCATGAGCATACATTTTCGGTCAAGAAGAAAAGTGATGGAAACCTAGATTTTCTTACACTTTCTTTACCTTAAGAGAATGGAGAAGCCAATGGAGTCTCCAAACTTGAATTTCCTCCTCTAATGGTGGTTTGGCTTGGCACCAAATCAAAGCTCTTGAAGTTTTGAAAAGATAGAAAGAGAGAGCTTGAGCTAACTAAGAGGAATATGTAATTTGTTTTGGTTTTGGAGCTAAAATGAGTAAGTAGTGTACAAAGGAAGGTGGAGCTAGCATGGGGATGTTCTTCACATTAATGGAGAAGGGAGAGAGCAGCTCAAAACCGTGGGAACAAGAGAGAATGAAGAGGTGAGGAGAGAGGTGAGTAAAAGGTAGGATATTTATCTTATAAAGTAAATAGTAGTTTTGCTTTATAATTCTTTGTTTACTTAATAACTAATAAAGGTGGTGACTCACCTTGTAAAAACCGGCCCCCATTAGGTAACAAGGGGTACTTAAGTCTTTGTTGACCAAATATCTCACTTATTGACTTATGTTATAAACTAGCTTAATTAAATTACTATTCACAAAAACAAGGCACATTGTTGTGAAATTTTTGATTTCCCATTGATATAGACTTCCAAATGTGATACTATATAGTACACATGTTAATTAAAGAGTAATGATGGACATTTAGCCATTCAAAACTCATTTACAAGACAATTTTTCAAAAATGTGCTTTAAGACTCCTTAAAGCACATTTTGTGTTTTAACTTGTTTTCAAGCTTGGTTTTCTTTGGTAATTGATTTAAAATGACCATTAGGATATTACTAAGGTCTTAGAACAATATTGGGTACTCTCCCAAGTCTCCAAGCTTAGAGCATTTTTGCTTAAACTGCTCTTTTGGTGTTTCCTTATGTTTTCTTTGATTAGAAATGTTTCTTAATGTTTCTAAGCCATTATTTAGCCTCCTTATAACTTAGTTTACCTTTTAAACACCATATCTAAGTTTGGGGTATTTCACAAAAGGCCGTGCGACCTGGAAACACACCTGTAATGTGGATAACTCCAAACCAAACCTCTTAGGCCAGAATGAAGCATCCAAAAAAAAGGTTGCCAGCACCTCACGTCCAATTTCTGTTAGACTAATCCAAACTCAACCCAGATCCTTCAACATAAGGATGAGCAGGATACTGTGACCAATCACTATAACTACTAAAGTTACTGGTGCCAGCAATTGTCACTTCAGCCTGAACTACTCTTGTAAACTTTTCCTTTTACTTAGCATTGTATCCTAATGGTAATAATCGCTTTCCCTGTAACACCCCAACCCGAAATTCAATAACCTGAACGGCGATCACTCCCAAATAAAATACAACTGCAGCGGAAATAAATACAACAACCGGGCGGTATTACAATGCCGTTGGCCACCCTTGTGACCAACAAGGCTAACTCCAAATACAATCTCCAAAAGTCACGGTCTGAATACGAATACAGTCCGAGATACTAGGAATCAAACTCAAATGTAAAATACTTAAGAAAAACAAATAACTAGTAGGAGACTCCATAGCTTGAATCTACCCACCTACACTCGGTGTGGTAATCTTCTCAACTTCAGGTACCTGAAAAAATGGGGTGCCCCCAAGGGCTCAGCAAACAATGCTGGTATGGAAAACGTGTAGCCCATCGTCTACCGGGCCACACCAACTACTTTGCCGAACACATGCAGTTCATTTTTATAAAGCTGTAAACAAGCATAGTCTGATAATAACAAGTATCCATACAAGGACAATAATGTCACATAGAACAAGACTTCAGAAGGTCAAGTTAGCTGAACTGAATCATTTGATAGTTGTCGGGTCCACACAGTGGGACTGACAGATGTATAAAAGTATATTCAATACAGTGGAGGTATAGTGACCTCGTTAAAGAGAAAGGTTGGGCAGTTAGTCCCCAGGAGATAACGTAGTTAAACCCTGTACTGAGAACTGATGGGAAATAGAACCCACGAGAGGAATGAAGTCTTCCTCTCCACTGAAATGATGGGCATTAGAATCCCCCGAGAGGAATAAAGTCTTCCTCTCCACTGAAATGTTCCGTCGCGACGTAATTGAATAGGAGACGACCTGAGACAGGTACAACTCCTGTAGCATGCATGGCCAGATCCAACTGGGCTCCTCGTACTCGTAGTATAGTATTGTTAGGTGTCACATAAAGACGTTAAACAAGAACACAATGTGTATTGTCAATTATCACGTTTAGGATAATGACGTTTGTTATAAAGTGAAGTTAGTGAGAGACTTGAGTACAAGACCTCGGTATACTCAAACGCAGGTATTTAATCCACTGGTATAGTAGTGTTTGTATGCGTGGGACATACACGTTGTAGTCAGCATCATTCACGCGCATAGAATAATACAACAGTGCACAAGAGTAAAACAACAGTTTACATTAATTATCTTGGTCGTTATTTCAAACAACAGATAGCACACAAGCCGGTGTAATCCGGTAGAAAACAGGTTGCAAGAATCCCATACCGTTCACCGTAGACTGTACTTGTTTTAATTCCCGGTCAACGTCTGGTCAAACAAAGTCTAGAATAGGATTAACTGAGAGGGTTAATTTATGTTACCCTTATAAATAATCTTATTGGATCTTTCAACAGATTTCGTATTTGTTATCTCATGTGAGGTTTATTTCTTTTAGTTACCTCATGATTTCTTGTACAACTTATTTGTTACTCCTTTTATCTGTTTATAAATCCTTTAATGTACATGTATGTATTTATTTATTCATGTACTATATTTGTTGTTTATTTTGATTGTCTAGGTGACATAACAACTTATAATTTCTTAAGTATACTTATATCATACATGGACATAATATTCTTATAGTTTTTATTATTCCTCCTTCAATCATAAATTATAATTATTGGTTACCTTTAATTTCCTTATAACTATATAAGTCATAGTTTATCTTCATAATTCCTTTAATCAAAAATCTTCTTCTAATTCCTCCAAATATCCATATAGGACCTATATTTATTTAAATCTAAATTATTACCCTTATATTTCGGTTATTACAAAACAACCACATTAATTCATAAACTTTATATTTAAATTCTAATCTTATCATAGCATAGAGTTTTAACTTCTTATTTAGCTAAATTACAAGGTCAGACTATATATTTTGTATTAGCTTTAATATTATAACTTTCAAAAATTACAACTTAGCCCCTTAAATTCTCGGCCTTAATAATTTTTTCTTATAATTACAATCTAACCACAAATCTTATAACCTTTACATAATGTCATGTAAACTATAGTTTTAATTTAATTCTCCATAAATGCCGAATATATATATATAAATTCTTAAATTACCAAACTAACCCCAAGGTAATTCGGCTTTGTCATTTATTCTTCCTTAATTACATTTTCATCCCAAAACTTTATAATAGTTTCTAATAACTTATAAACTATAGTCTAAATATTAATTCCTCAAAAATTTCGAGAGTAAACCTAATAATTCTCTTAATTATGAATTTGCCCACTAATAAGTTCCAAACTTTCATAACAATTTTTATAAATTACATAATAGCCCAAAACTTTATAAAGTGTTACTTTAACACTTGTTTAAATTATCTAAAATTCATAAACTTAATTCCTAACCTTATATTATATCATATATATTCCAAACACCTTAACTCTCGGTTTTTATAATAACACACTAAACTTTGTAAAAATTACATTTAGGCCATATAACTTAATTAATTAACCATTTAAGCCCTCTAAAATATTTTTAACTCACCAAACTTTATAGTATACGTTTATATACATAAGTAGCTCATTAAAATCTATTTAACACTTAGAGCATTCGGTTCATAATTTATTAAGGACCATATAGTATATAAAAGTGGATTTATATGTCAAAATAACGATACATAAATTCATATGAGTCATATAACTTATGTAAAAATTATTGTAATGTCTTATATTGATTCTAGCTTAAAAATAAGCATTTTGCCCTTGACATTTCGGCCTTAATTTATTTGTAACTTAAATAAATTTTGTGACACAAAAATGTGTCTTAAGGTAAATATTTTCTATATATGTTATAAATTATATTTTGGCATATAAAACCATATAGTTTCGGTTTTAATTAACCTAGGAGATGTACATAATTTTGTATAATTTTTAGAAGCTTAACAAAGCTTAAACATAAAGATTTACTTAGTAAACTTACTTCTTAACAAAGGTGGTTAAGTGCTTGAAATCTTCTTTGAATCTCCAAGCTTTCTCCAAGGTATATTGATGTTCCACTTCGGTTATATGCAAGTGGTGAAGGAGTTAGGAGTTAGATCTTCAATAAAGATCTTAGTAGATTTGTAAGTAGTTTTACAAGAATTTACCTTAAGCTTTTTCTCCTTATATTTTCGGCTCACTAAAGGTGGATGAAACAAGTTTTCCTTCATGAATATGAAGAAGAAAAGAGCCTTAGAAGAAGAAGAACTTGGTTACACATAAAAATGTGCTTTAAGGATTTACAAGCATTAAAACTACCTTAAGATCCTTGAGATGCTCCTTGGTTTAATGTTGGCTTGGACAACCTCCTTGGAACATATGTTGATGTCGATACTTTTGTTATGCTAGGAAGAGTTTTGCTTCAAGGCTTGACAAGAATTTAGGAAATTACCTTAAAGATGAAGATAGAAGTTAAATCTCCATTAATGGACTTAAGAGCTTCAAAGGAAGAAGATGAAGCAAGAAGAGAGAGCTAGGTAGCTTACCAATTCGGAAGTGTGGAGTGCAAGAGAGGAAATGACACTAAACTCACGTATAAGGTAAGAGAATGCAATTTGGAATGATTTTTGTTTTGTCAATTTTTAATGTCAAAGACTATTCTTTTCTTTAGTTTATTCCATGGGTTATGGGCTCAATAAATGCCCATGTTATCTGCATAATTTCGGACATGTGGGGTGACAAGGCAGATGGAGAAAATAATGGGAGCTAGAAGACAAGGTAAGTTAGGTAAGGTTATTCTTTTGATTTTTCTATGTTTTGTGCTTGTCTTCTTCTCCTCTTGTAGATGAACGAATTCAAGGGGTCAATGAGTTGTCTCAATCGACATTGAAGAGCCAAGGAAGAACAAAGGAAGGTCACATGGAGAAAAGAAATCAAAAGGTGGAATCTAGATCTACTTTTAACCTTTTTGCATTTTGTTTTCTTCCTAGCTCACATGGCCTTATTCCAATGCATAATTTCGACTGCTTGGTGGTCAAATGAGACCTACATACTTTGACATTAAGTAATATAACACATGGGAAGGTGAGTTGACTAGTCTCTCCAACTTATTTAGAAGGTCATTTTAACCCTATTTAAGATTACCAATTCGTGTCATGTCAAAAACTACAAGGCAATTGCGTAAAACGCGTTTTCGTGACACCCGAAGGTGTGTTTTTGTGCTCTAAGGAAATCTTTGGGAACCAAATTGTTTTTATGAGTTCCAAGTGTTTGTAAATGCTTATTATAGTAAATAAACATATATTAAGATGTTACATTGAGTCATATGGGGTTACATTAACCCATGTCATAATTTACGGGCCATCGGTACACTCCCGGGCAAAAAGGAGCGCTAAGAAATCCTCCTGTGGTTTTTGTTGAATTTTGAGAAACCACTTCGTGGGTTCTCTTTAGAATGGTTAATATTGATGTTAGGAACTCTAGGAATTAATTTTATAGGAGTTTGTGCCACCTCGGCACTCCTTCGGACTTTTCGTGCTTTAAGGGACGTGCGTGAGCACTCCCGCGCGTTTTGCGTTTTTGACTGAATATAGCTTAGGGAATATGTTTATATATTCATATAATAGTTGTATGATCATTTGGTTTGAATATTAGAGGGTCATACAAGGTCATGTTTGACCATATGCTTCTAAGGCGTTTTAGCGTTTGTGGAGAAACGACTGTTTTTACGTAACGTTCTCATGCATGGGTTTGCATGCGTACGTGAAATGATTTATAATAGGATTATTTTCCATTAAATAATGGTTTAATAATTTTAATTAGATTTGGGGTATTTCAATCTACCCCCCTTAAAAAAGGACTTCGCCCCGAAGTCTCATATCTAAATTATAAGGTTGTGGGGAATCAAGTTCCACTAAGTATCCACAACTCAATCTAGCTTTTAGGGATCAAGTCCCAAGTCTCTATATTCCTAAGTTCACAGTGTACATCAAACACAACGGAATACTTTGGAACAATATAGTGTAATTTAATAACACAGTCACTTTTCATATCAAATAGTGCAGCGTAGTGCACATAAACTTTTCATTGTAGTGTAACAAAGTACACACTAACAAGTAGAAGTTCAAAGTACATTCAAATACAGTGTTACACAAGAACACATACAAGACAAAGTGTCACTGAAATGCACCAAAGTGCAACAAAATGTATACTGAGCAGTGTTGCACAAGAACACATACAAGACAAAGTGTCGCTGAAATGCACTAAAGTGCAACAAAATGCATACTGAACTCATAAACGAAAAAGGCTCTACCCCCCAAAAAAAGAGGGGTACGCCCACGTACCCTAGACTAAAGTGTCTAGTCGGTAAATAATGAGGGAAACTTCGCTCGCATATCCGCTTCTAGTTCCCATGTGGCCTCTTCAACATCGTGGTTCGACCAAAGAACCTTTACGAGGCTCACAGACTTATTTCGAGTATCTCTTGTCTTTCTGTCTAAAATTCGTTGTGGTGTTTCCACATACCTCATAGTTGGTTCCAATGAGAGTGTCTCTGGTTCTAAAACATGAGAAGGGTGAGGCATGTATTTCTTAAGCTGAGACACGTGAAAAACATTGTGTACTTTGCCCAATTCGGCTGGCAAATCAAGTCGATATGCCACAAGACCCACCCGCTCTATGATAGCGTAGGGTCCTACAAATTTCGGGCTTAGCTTGCCCTTTTGCCCAAATCTGAATACACCCTTCATGGGTGATACTCGTAGAAATACCTGGTCGCCAACAGCAAACTCAAGGTCTCGTCGCCTCTCATCAGCATATGATTTCTGTCTGTCTTGTGCTACTTTCATGTTACTTCTGATTTGTTGTACTTCTGCCTGGACTTGCTCTAAGTACTCAGGCCCAATGATGACGGTCTCACTAGACTCGTCCCAGCACAATGGTGTGCGACATGGTCTGCCATATAATGCCTGAAAAGGTGACATCTGTATAGAGGCGTGATAGCTGTTATTGTATGCAAACTCGATGAGATGTAATCTATCTATCCAGCTACCCTGAAAATCCAAGGCACATGCTCGTAGCATGTCCTCTAAGGTCTGAATAGTCCTCTCTGACTGACCATCTGTCTGAGGATGAAATGTTGTGCTAAGTTTCAATTCAGTGCCAAGTGCCTCGCGAGTAGCTCGCCAGTATCGTGAGCGAAATCTAGTGTCTCGATCTGAAACAATAGTCTTTGGTACTCCATGATGTCTGATAATCTCCTGCTCAAATAGTTCTGCTAACTTTGGCACTTTCCAAGTGTCTTTCATCGGAATAAACCTAGCAACCTTAGTCAGTCTATCAACAACAACCCAAATCATATTAAGGTGGTAGTCCCACCACGAAGTCCATGGAGATATCATAAAACTTCCACTCTGGAACCGGCATAGACTGCACCATACCTCCGGGTCGTCTATGTTCGAATTTCACTTTCTGACAAGTGAGACATCGAATCACATATTCTGTCACGTCGCCCTTCATACCACTCCACCAGAAATACCTCTTTAGATCTTTGTACATCTTAGAAGCTCCTGGATGGACAGATGTGGAAGAAGTGTGGGACTCTCGAAGAATATGCTCCTTTATATCTGTGCTGTCTCTGGGAATACACAATCTGCCCTTCAATCTGATTAGTCCATCATCATGTAGCTGAAACTCATACTTTCCACCCTCAAATGTACCGTCAGACAACTTCTGACTGATCTCCATCATTCGCTGATCACTCTGCTGTGCGCTACGTATGTCGTCCATAAGACTCGAGCTAGCCACAATGGCATTTAGAGAATGTGCTCGTCGACTCAGTGTGTCTGCTACCACATTAGCTTTCCCTTCTTTGTACTGCAAATCAATGTCATAGTCCTTAAGAAATTCAACCCATCTTCTTCGTCTCATGTTTAACTCCTTCTGGGTGAATACATACTTCAAACTCTTATGATCCGAATATACGGTCATCTGGACACCATACAGGTAGTGGCGCCAGATCTTCAAGGCAAAAACAATAGCTCCAAGCTCCAAGTCATGTGTGGGATAGTTTTCCTCATGTTTCTTCAACTGTCGGGAAGCGTAGGCGACTACCTTCCCATTCTGCATGAGTACACACCCTAATCCTCTGCCTGATGCATCACAGTAAACTTCATAACCCTCTGTGCCTTCAGGTATAGTCAAAACTGGTGCTGATGTCAAAGCTTTCTTCAGAAACTCGAATGAGGCCTCACATTCAGTAGTCCATGTGAAAGGTGCGTCCTTCTTCATTAAGCTGGTCATAGGTTTGGCTATTTTGGAGAAGTCTCTGACAAACCTTCTGTAGTAACCGGCTAACCCAAGGAAACTCCTGATATCAGTCACTGTCTTTGGCCTAGGCCAACTGCGAACTGCTTCTATCTTTGCTGGATCCACTGCGATCCCAGCGTCTGAGATAACATGTCCTAAAAAGGAAACTCTGTCTAACCAAAATTCACATTTGGAGAACTTAGCATAAAGCTGGTTCTCCCTTAAGATCTCAAGTACATGTCGGAGGTGATTCTCATGCTCTTCCTTAGATTTTGAATAAATTAAGATGTCATCGATGAATACAACCACGGTCTTATCCAGCTGCTCTCTGAATAATCTGTTCATCAAATCCATAAAGACTGCTGGTGCATTGACAAGCCAAAAGGCATAACTGTAAATTCATAGTGGCCGTATCGTGTTCTGAACGCTGTCTTTTCTATGTCTTGCTCCCTGATAGGTATCTGATGGTATCCTGATCTCAAATCGATCTTTGAAAACACTTTCGCTCCTCTTAACTGATCGAACAAATCATCGATTCGTGGTAGTGGATATTTGTTCTTTACTGATACTGCATTAAGCTCTCTGTAATCGATGCATAACCGAAGGCTTCCATCCTTTTTCACAAAAAGTACTGGTGCTCCCCAAGGAGATACGCTAGGTCGTATGTATCCCTTGTCTAATAAGTCCTTCAGCTGCTCCTTCAACTCAACCATCTCTGCTGGTGCCATACGGTACGGTGCCTTAGCTATGGGACCGGTACCTGGTAGTAATTCAATGGAGAACTCTACCTCTCTTGGTGGCGGTAAGCCTGGAAGTTCCTTTGGAAAAATATTTGGAAATTCTGACACCACTGGCATATCTGGATCAAAATCAGGGTCGTGCTCTACATCCTGAACATAGCATAAGTATACTTCCTTCTGCTTCCTGACGTGTTTGTACATGGACATAGCAGATATCACCTTTATTGATGGTGCCTAGGGCTCTGGCGGTATGATACTGTCACTCCTGATGGGCTCTTAAGTAATAGTCTGCGCTCTGCACAAAGAATGCGGCCTCTGTGCCGCCCTAACCAGTCCATCCCGGCTATAACGTCGAATCCTAGACCTCTGAACTCAATAAGGTCAATGGGAAATTCCTCCTCCTTAATACGGATAGTGGCTCCTCTATAAAGACGAGTGCAACTGATCTTCTCCTTAGACGGGAGTGCCACCTTAAAATCAGGTAACTCTACAGCGTCTAGCCCCAACTTCCCCAAGCGTAGGCGAAACAAAGTATGTGAGGCTCCGGAGTCGAATAGTACTAATGCGTCCACTCCATTAACAGGAAAGGTACCAGTGAGGATCGCGCCGCCCTTGCTGGCCTCCTCCTCAGTAAGAATGCTTAAGGCACCTTCCGTCTCCTTAGCACAACCTAACAACAGAATCTGGGTAAGTACTCTGGTATATGTTGGAGGTCGACAAACATTCACTTTTCATAACAATAATGCTTCATTGATATAATCTCCTTTCGGTTGTCCAAAAACAATTACAACACTAATACTTTCTAAAAGTCAAACTTAATCTTCCTTGTCTCATGTGAGTGGTGTTTATCACTGTCGAAGGTGTTGTGTTTAGCTTAATCCTTTTAATTACATGGTATAGCAACCTTGACTTTCCACCCATTATTAAAACATCTCCTGAGCTCAATATGATTTTCTTTGCAAGGTCCACACGCTTCTGCTCGCCATAAAGGAACTCTGCGTCATCTCCAATTGACAAAGATAATACTGGTATCCCCTGTTCAAGGGACCCTTTTGTTTCATCATTGTCCTGGTGTAGTCCTAAACGGCCTCCTTCTTCATAGAAGTTGATGATACATAGATCAGCCCTTAGGTTGGGAACTGGATCTTCTTCTAGCTGTTGAGCTGTATTAACCGCTTGTTCCACAATTTGTAAAAATTCTTCTGGGATTTTTGGTACTTGTGCTCCATCTCCATTTCTTGTATCCTGGTAGGTCTTCGAGTAAGGATTCCAATCCTTTCCTAAGCACATCATTTTCAGCTTCATTTTTGAGCCTCCTAGAAATTCTGGAGTGTAGAACCCTCCTGGTCCTGCTCCCAATTCTTGGCATCTTCTGAGGATTGTAATTTGTGTCTCCGGTGTGAGGTATCCTTTGAGTAATATCAAACCTGGTTGGATAACCTTACATTGTTCGTTCCCTGGTTCTTGTATTTTGATAATGTTTTCTTCCAGGGAGGGCGGTGAGGGGATAGGAAAGCATATCTTATAGCTTCCTACGTGGTTTAAATTTTACTAGTGAGTCTTACTAATTCTTCCCTACTCAATTAGGCAATCAAGGCATGCAAGCACTCATTCACATCATCCATTGCTCAATTATAGGTTCACATGGTTTAGAAATACCTGGGTTGGTAGAAGGACCAGCCTCATCTGAGCGGTCCATGACATGCAGGGCGGGTCCCGATGCTGGGCCTTTGCCCTTATACCCCTGAGCCTGGTTTGTTGGCGGAGGGCGAGTATCGCTAGCTCCATTCTTAAGGCCGGTGTTTGCCTTTGCTCCCGGGCGGTAGTTCTTGCTCTCCGGGTTTCGGATACACTCGAAGGCCCAATGTCCAAGTATTTGACAGTGGCGACACTGAACTTTCTCCCCTTGGCAGTCCACGCCGGGGTGATCTTTTCCACACTGTCTACAGTTGAAACGGCGGACATACTTCTGGCCCGTGTTTGAGCCAGATCCAGAACCCTTAGGTGGGTAGGTTTTCTGTGATGTTGTCGCTCCGTGGGTTCCTGACTGGGGGTTCCCAGTAGTTTGGTTCCCCTTCCCTTCGTAGGACCCCTGGCCATTCTGATAAGGTTTGTTCCTTTTGTTGGAGTTCCCCTGCTTAGCATCTTCGCCACCAGGTCCGTCCTTCCTCTTTTGGGAGCTCAAAGCATCCCTTCTCTTACATGTAATCTCCACCACGGAGGCAGCATGATAACATTCCTGTAAACTGGTAGGGATGATTGGTCCCATCCCAAACTGGAGTCGAGGGCTCAGTCCCCCGTAGAATCGGTCGACCAACACTTGGTCCGAGTATCCTATACCGGGTAGTAGTCGGAGTAGCGAAGTGAACTTCGCATAGTACTCATCCACTGACATCTTTCCCGTCTGCTCCAGGGCATCAAACTCTCTCGTCTTCACCATCCTGGTGTGGGCCGGGTAGTATTTGCCCCTAAGTAATGTAGTGTAGTGTCCCCAAGTAAATGCTGGGTCATCCAGGTGGTCGGCTTTCACCATGTTCCACCAATCTCTCGCTGCATCCTTCAGATAAAAGGCAGCAAGCCTTACCTTTTCCCTAGCTGGGACTGCAAGCGTCTCGAACGCTGTCTCCATCTCCATGATGTATGTCTCCAAGTGAGCAGGGTCAGTCTGCCCCTTGAATGCAGTTGGCCTCAGATCAGCCAAACTCTTCACCCAATCTCTCTCCCTGGGTGGTGGTGGTGGAGGTAGCTGCTGCTGCTGTCCAACCCCCGCCTGTGCAAATGCCTGAGCGATTAAAGTAGCAATGTCTGCCAGCCTGATGTTTGGCTCCTATCGGCCTGTCCACGGCGTCCTCCTCTTCCTGACATCTTCAGGATGTTGAGGTATATTAGATACTGTGGTCGCAATCTCGGTCTTGGATAGTAGTCTAAGTAAAACTAACTTAAACTCCTTTCAATACTATCACTCAACCCATAACCTAAGCTTTTAGAAATCCTAATCTCGGTGTATCCTTGTATCCAGAGCGTAACTACGCTCTGATACCACTTTTTGTAACACCCCAACCCGAAATTCAATAACCTGAACGGCGATCACTCCCAAATAAAATACAACTGCAGCGGAAATAAATACAACAACCGGGCGGTATTACAATGCCGTTGGCCACCCTTGTGACCAACAAGGCTAACTCCAAATACAATCTCCAAAAGTCACGGTCTGAATACGAATACAATCCGAGATACTAGGAATCAAACTCAAATGTAAAATACTTAAGAAAAACAAATAACTAGTAGGAGACTTCAATAGCTTGAATCTACCCCACCTACACTCGGTGTGGTAATCTTCTCAACTTCAGGTACCTGAAAAATGGGGGTGCCCCCAAAGGGGCTCAGCAAACAATGCTGGTATGGAAAACGTGCAGCCCATCGTCTACCGGGCCACACCAACTACTTTGCCGAACACATGCAGTTCATTTTTATAAAGCTGTAAACAAGCATAGTTTGATAATAACAAGTATCCATACAAGGACAATAATGTCACATAGAACAAGACTTCAGAAGGTCAAGTTAGCTGAACTGAATCATTTGATAGCTGTCGGGTCCACACAGTGGGACTGACAGATGTATAAAAGTATATCAATACAGTGGAGGTATAGTGACCTCGTTAAAGAGAAAGGTTGGGCAGTTAGTCCCCAGGAGATAACGTAGTTAAACCCTGTACTGAGAACTGATGGGAAATAGAACTCACGAGAGGAATGAAGTCTTCCTCTCCACTGAACTGATGGGCATTAGAATCCCCCGAGAGGAATAAAGTCTTCCTCTCCACTGAAATGTTCCGTCGCGACGTAATTGAATAGGAGACGACCTGAGACAGGTACAACTCCTGTAGCATGCATGGCCAGATCCAACTGGGCTCCTCGTACTCGTAGTATAGTATTGTTAGGTGTCATATAAAGACGTTAAACAAGAACACAATGTGTATTGTCAATTATCACGTTTAGGATAATGACGTTTGTTATAAAGTGAAGTTAGTGAGAGACTTGAGTACAAGTCCTCGGTATGCTGAAACGCAGGTATTTAATCCACTGGTATAGTAGTGTTTGTATGCGTGGGACATACACGTTGTAGTCAGCATCATTCACGCGCATAGAATAATACAACAGTGCACAAGAGTAAAACAACAGTTTACATTAATTATCTTGGTCGTTATTTCAAACAACATATAGCACACAAGCCGGTGTAATCTGGTAGAAAACAGGTTGCAAGAATCCCATACCGTTCACCGTAGACTGTACTTGTTTTAATTCCCGGTCAACATCTGGTCAAACAAAGTCCTAGAATAGGATTAACTGAGAGGGTTAATTTATGTTACCCTTATATAATAATCTTATTGGATCTTTCAACAGATTTCGTATTTGTTATCTCATGTGAGGTTTATTTCTTTTAGTTACCTCATGATTTCTTGTACAACTTATTTGTTACTCCTTTTATCTGTTTATAAATCCTTTAATGTACATGTATGTATTTATTTATTCATGTACTATATTTGTTGTTTATTTTGATTGTCTAGGTGACATAACAACTTATAATTTCTTAAGTATACTTATATGTCATACATGGACATAATATTCTTATAGTTTTTATTATTCCTCCTTCAATCATAAATTATAATTATTGGTTACCTTTAATTTCCTTATAACTATATAAGTCATAGTTTTATCTTCATAATTCCTTTAATCAAAAATCTTTCTTCTAATTCCTCCAAATATCCATATAGGACCTATATTTATTTAAATCTAAATTATTACCCTTATATTTCGGTTATTTACAAAAAACCACATTAATTCATAAACTTTATATTTAAATTCTAATCTTATCATAGCATAGAGTTTTAACTTCTTATTTAGCTAAATTACAAGGTCAGACTAATATTTTTGTATTTAGCTTTTAAATATTATAACTTTCAAAAATTACAACTTAGCCCCTTAAATTCTCGGCCTTAATAATTTATTTCTTATAATTACAATCTAACCACAAAATCTTATAACCTTTACATAATGTCATGTAAACTATAGTTGTAATTTTAATTCTCCATAAATGCCGATATATATATATATATATATATAAATTCTTAAATTACCAAACTAACCCCAAGGTAATTCGGCTTTGTCATTTATTCTTCCTTAATTACATTTTCATCCCAAAACTTTATAATAGTTTCTTAATAACTTATAAACTATAGTCTAAATATTTAATTCCTCAAAATTTCGAGAGTGAACCTAATAATTCTCTTAATTATGAATTTGCCCACTAATATGTTCCAAACTTTCATAACAATTTTTATAAATTACATAATAGCCCAAAACTATATAAAGTGTTACTTTAACACTTGTTTAAATTATCTAAAATTCATAAACTTAATTCCTAACCTTATATTATATCATATATATTCCAAGAACACCCTTAACTCTCGGTTTTTATAATAAACACTAAACTTTGTAAAAATTACATTTAGGCCATATAACTTAATTAATTAACCATTTAAGCTCTAATAAAATATTTTTAACTCACCAAACTTTATAGTATAAGTTTATATACATAAGTAGCTCATTAAAATCTATTTAACACTTAGAGCATTTGGCCATAATTTATTAAGGACCATATAGTATATAAAAGTGGATTTATATGTCAAAATAACTATACATAAATTCATATGAGTCATATAACTTATGTAAAAATTATTGTAATGTCTTATATTGATTCTTAGCTTAAAAATAAGCATTTTTGCCCTTGACATTTCGGCCTTAATTTATTTGTAACTTAAATAAATTTTGTGACACAAAAATGTGTCTTAAGGTAAATATTTTCTATATATGTTATAGATTATATTTTTGGCATATAAAACCATATAGTTTCGGTTTTAATTAACCTAGGAGATGTACATAATTTTTGTATAATTTTTAGAAGCTTAACAAAGCTTATAACATAAAGATTTACTTAGTAAACTTACTTCTTAACAAAGGTGGTTAAGTGCTTGAACTCTTCTTTGAATCTCCAAGCTTTCTCCAAGGTAATATTGATGCTCCACTTCGGTTATATGCAAGTGGTGAAGGAGTTTAGGAGTTAGATCTTCAATAAAGATCTTAAGTAGATTTGTAAGTAGTTTTACAAGAATTTACCTTAAGCTTTTTCTCCTTATATTTTCGGCTCACTAAAGGTGGATGAAGAACAAATTTTCCTTCATGAATATGAAGAAGAAAAGAGCCTTAGAAGAAGAAGAACTTGGTTACACATAAAAATGTGCTTTAAGGATTTACAAGCATTAAAACTACCTTAAGATAACCTTGAGATGCTCCTTGGTTTAATGTTGGCTTGGACAACCTCCTTGGAACATATGTTGATGTCGAATACTTGTTGTTATGCTAGGAAGAGTTTTGCTTCAAGGCTTGACAAGAATTGCTAGGAAATTACCTTAAAGATGAAGATAGAAGTTAAATCTCCATTAATGGACTTAAGAGCTTCAAAGGAAGAAGATGAAGCAAGAAGAGAGAGCTAGGTAGCTTACCAATTCGGAAGTGTGGAGTGCAAGAGAGGAAATGACACTAAACTCACGTATAAGGTAAGAGAATGCAATTTGGAATTGATTTTTGTTTTGTCAATTTTTAATGTCAAATGACTATTCTTTTCTTTAGTTTATTCCATGGGTTATTGGCTCAATAAATGCCCATGTTATCTGCATAATTTCGGACATGTGGGGTGACATGGCAAGATGGAGAAAATTATGCGAGCTAGAAGACAAGGTAAGTTAGGTAAGGTATATTCTTTTGATTTTTCTATGTTTTGTGCTTGTCTTCTTCTCCTCTTGTAGATGAACGAATTCAAGGGGTCAAATGAGGTGTCTCAATCGACATTGAAGAGCCAAGGAAGAACAAAGGAAGGTCACATGGAGAAAAGAAATCAAAAGGTGGAATCTAGATCTACTTTTTACCTTTTTGCATTTTGTTTTCTTCCTAGCTCACATGGCCTTATTCCAATGCATAATTTCGACAGCTTGGTGGTCAAATGAGACCTACATACTTTGAAATTAAGTAATATAACACATGGGAAGGTGAGTCACCATGTTCTATGCCTTTAATAAACTTTAAATGCAAATTTTATACTAGTTTTTGGGCATAACTTCGGCCCCTATAGAGAGCCTTGTTGACTAGTCTCTCCAACTGATTTAGAAGGTCATTTTAACCCTATTTAATATTACCAATTCGTGGCATGTAAAAAGCTACAAGGCAATTGCGTAAAACGTGTTTTCGTGACACCCGAAGGTGTGTTTTTGTGCTGTAAGGAAATATTTGGGAACCAAATTGTTTTTATGAGTTCAAAGTGTTTTTAAATGCTTATTATAGTAAATAAACATATATTAAGATGTTACATTGAGTCATATGGGGTTACATTAACCCATGTCATAATTTACGGGCCATCGGGACACTCCCGGGCAAAAAGGAGCGCTAAGAAATCCTCCTGTGGTTTTTGTTGAATTTTGAGAAACCACTTCGTGGTTTCTCTTTAGAATGGTTACTATTGATGTTAGGAACTCTAGGAATTAATTTTATAGGAGTTCGTGCCACCTCGGCACTCCTTCGGACTTTTCATGCTTTAAGGGACGTGCGTGAGCACTCCCGCGCGTTTTGAGTTTTTGACTGAATATAGCTTAGGGAATATGTTTATATATTCATATAATAGTTTTATGATCATTTTGTTTGAATATTAGAGGGTCATACAAGGTCATGTTTGACCATATGCTTCTAAGGCGTTTTAGCGTTTATGGAGAAACGACTGTTTTTACGTAACATTCTCATGCATGGGTTTGCATGCGTACATGAAATGATTTATAATAGGATTATTTTCCATTAAATAATGGTTTAATAATTTTCATTAGATTTGGGGTATTTCATTCCCGGAAGGTTACACTAAAACCGTAAAAATCATGGAATCTTGGTAATCCTTCCAAAGTAGCAGCATCATTACCACTATTACAACCCAAGTAAAAAGGTCAAAAGGTGCATATAACAAATGTTGACTCACACAGCGAAGGAGCAAGGATCAATCCATACGCTTCAATGTGGTCGCTAGCACGTACCGTATGAAAGTACATTGTGGGGAGTTCTCTTACATGGGTATAGGAACCTTTATTTAATATCCCATGTGGATTAAGCAATAACCCCTTATATATATATATATATAGACTACAAAAGTCTCCCACTAACTTTGAGTCACTAAGACAAAGTTAGCATTACTTCATGATAACATATATCCAATGAAGTTGGCTACTTGTGTGAGAAAGTATGCCTTATAGTTCGTTGACATCAATACACAACATGATATTTTGACAAACAAAATATTGAAGAGAATAAGCATTCTTATATCCAACAAGGTTAAAATTACCATGGCCATAGCATAACACATAGTTTGTTGTGCTCTAAAAGTAAAAAAGCTTTTGACAACTTCCAGTGTTCAGGGTTTGGATTTGTATGGAAACGACTAACAATTCCAACTACATAACAGATATCCAGCCTGGTGTACAACATAGCATACATTAAGCTATCAACATCACTGAAATATGGTACATTATTCATATAGGCTACTTCTTTTAAGTTAGGTCCATACCCGCACTAAGCATAAAATCTTTTTGGTTAAAAGAGTCATTGGGTATACAATCACTAAGATGGTATATTTTGAAAATATTATTAAGGTAAGGTAATTTTCTTGAGACAAACTCAAGATCTTTATCTTCCTATTATTTAATATTTTGACTCCCAGTACATAACTGGTTTCACCCTTATCCTTCATGTCAAACTAGCTTTTGCAGAAGAAACTAGATCCAAGTTGTCATTGGCTATTAGGATGTCATCTACATACAAAGTTAGAATCACAAATCCTTTTTTTTAATGTATAACTTATATACATACAATGGTCTTCATTTATAATGGAAAACTTGTCCTTGACCATTGCCTCATGGAATCTAATATTCCATTGTCTGGATGCCTGCTTAAGACCATAGATGGATCTATGAAGACGACATACCTTCTTCTCTCGACCCTTAATCTCAAACCCATGAGGCTGATCCATATATATATCTCCTCCTCAAGATTTCCGTTGAGGAAAGCAGTCTTTACATCCATCTGATGTAATTCTAAGTCCAGACGGGCAACAATAGCCAAAAATAGTCGGATGGACCCAAATCTCACTACAAGTGAGCATGTCCCATCATTATCGACTCACTGCTTTCGAGTATAGCCTCTTACCAAATAGAAGATCACCCAAGTCCCAAACTTGGTTATTGATCTTGGACACTAACTCTTCTTCCATTGCTTTTATCCATTCAGATCCATAAAGCCTGAGACAGCGTCTCTAAAAGTCATAGGCTCACGTCAATTATTGATAAACCGTAGACTTATCATATTTTATGCATTATATTTAGCATTATATTTATCTAAATAAAGTTGTATATGTGTTATTTATGCTTATTATGTGTTAAAGTATATTATTTGTACAGACTTATGTTTTTTTAGTTTTCTATGCAAGGAATTATTTTCTAGGCAAAAGTTCAGATGATGCCGGACTCAATGCCGGATTAATCCTGCATGGCATGAGCATAGATCGGAAAAGGAGCTTTGCTGGATACGATGCCGGGTAGATCCCATCCGGCATAAGTGAAGAGTCGCCACGGTTGACCAAACGATGGCAGTTATTGACCATTGGAGATTTGGCTATTGCCGGGTGTGATGTCGGGTATATCCTACCCCACATATACACTGTTTCACGCGGAATTGACGGTTTCGACCGTTAACAGTAGGCACATTTCCCGCGTGTGCCGGTTATTGATGATCTGGCACGACGGCCGACAAAAGACATTTTGAAGCCCTATAAATAGGCCGTGAGTCTACATCATTGGACACACTTCAACATACCAAATCCACTCCATTCACTTCTATATTTCCACCTCACTCCATTGTTGGTGTCCAAAGAAGTCTACGGAGCCAGCCACGCAAGAGAAGAAGAAGACCTTATCGGGTTAAGGCTATTGACATCTCATTCTCCCTCTTTGTATTCTCTTCTTGTAGTTGTGTGCATGGTGATGTAGAATTCTTTGTCTTCTCTAGTTAGAAATGGTTCTCTTTGTAAACATACTATGATCACTCAATAAAAGATATAAGTTCAACTTGGAATTTTGTGGTTATTGCAATTAGGAATGAAGTTGTTTCTTCTTCCAAGTACTTCAATTCTGACCTTGGTAAGGCAGAAAGGTTGAGGAATTCCAAGTGGTCTTTCTATTTGTCTTTTATAACTTAAAGGATGAAATTTAAGGCTTAGAATTCTCCCCTTTTCGGTTCGTTAATTACCTAGATATTGTTATTCTTCGATAATGATTAGGGAGTGCTTAGTTCGGCTTAGAACTGGAAAAGAGTAAATTGACATTTTGAGCATGCCGGATGGCATGCCGGGTGCAACACGTCCGGCACATTCAAGGTTCTTGTCTTTGTCGGGTGCATATTGTCCGGCATAATATCCGGTAGTACCAAAAGTTGGTTGGTTCAGAATTTATTCTTTTCCCTTGGTGTTCATTTGTGTTTTTATGACGTTGCCATTTCGAATCTGGGGTAGATCCTTATAAATACTATTTTTGTAACACACCTACTAATTCGGCTCCTAAATATCCTATGAATGTCGCACATAATAAATATATCGTAGCGGTAAATAACAGACTGTCGCCCTAATGGTGTCACTGTTATCACTCGCCCATACGGGTGATAACGAATTACCTGATAATCAACATGCGAAACGTATTCCCGTAGTGACCACAAGAGATAGATAGTAGAACTTAAACAATTTAAAACAAATCCAACAACAACGATTATTACAGACCGTACTCGTGAGCATCTAACCAAATACACCTCGGTTTACACAACCCGAGTCCAAAACGTCATCAGTATCAAACCGTACCAAGTCTTAATCAACAGTAAAATCACAACCGTCGCGCCCCGCGTCGACCCACCAGCTAATCTCCTGAAATAAAAATGGTTTGTGGTATGGAATCAGCCCCTGCTGAGTATGTCATTACATGCCCCGTCATGCCCCCTCAAACCCCTCAATTAATTGGTCGAGAGCATGAGATTCGTTACATGCAATACTTTTAATATTTAAAAAAAACTGTAAAACAATTAACAGTAATAACCATATAATAACACAACCATCAACACACATAATATACCACAAGTATAACCAATGAACAACAAAGCGAAACAACGAGAATAATAAACAAGTATTAATTCTCGTCCATGGTGTAGAAACCAATTTCGTTTGCCACTGTACAAGTCTCAACTGTATTAATTGTTCAGTTATACCTAGTGACAATGTCTTGTTAAAAACGACATGTCTCTAAATTACCCATAAATTATGGCGGATCACCAACGGCAGTAGCCACTCCAACGGTAGAGTCTCCGACCAACGAGCCATTCTAGCACACGGGAAATTTTCTTGATACTTACGGACCCGTACGCGGACATCCTGGTATCATTTTTGTGATCACAGCACGCACCAAGAGCCACATCCTCCTGGCTTTACTATCTTTCATTAATTAATTATACCATCGCATCGCATTACCATTTTTTTTTCCTAACACAGCAGACTAAGGTCATTAGTCCAATCCGGAGTCTGTAGACTCGGGTCCAGTGTTAGATACGAGAGCGGCGTTTAGAAAGGCCAATGCTCCGTATTAAAGTCTCGGATAATATGTATATTTTATTATCCTCGTGCTACAACGTTTTTCTGACAATCCTTATATTTCATATAAGATAGCACCATAGCCGCTAGTTCGTTTTATATATGTAGGTTCATATATACGAACCAATACTGTTAACTCAACAACAGTAAATAATGAGCAGCTATAAATATACAATTCATGCATATTAATTATCACATTCAGACAAACATTCTTATCACAGATCACATAGAAGTCTGAAGTGAGGAAGCCCTCAGAGACAATCAGAGACACATAACAACATAC
This sequence comes from Limonium bicolor, assembly GCA_023374045.1. Classification (NCBI taxonomy): domain Eukaryota; kingdom Viridiplantae; phylum Streptophyta; class Magnoliopsida; order Caryophyllales; family Plumbaginaceae; genus Limonium; species Limonium bicolor. Next base: position 71,074,943 of record CM041780.1, read on the forward strand.
CGTTCACCCTGATTGTATTACGGTGGAGTATGAATCAGCAAGTTCCTATGCTCCGTGTGTCGTCTCTAACAGTCTAAACAATACATAATGCTACTGATTAGCATCCCGTATGAAAATACAACCCTACGGTACCCCGTACCGTCACTAATACCTCCCGGTTAACCCCCCGTTATAAAATGTCAATGTTTGTCGGGTTTTCGGCGTAACTCGAGATTTGGAAAACGTTATATTACATGCGTAGTCTTGTTACCGCATGTAACTTAATGTATGTTTGTATATCGTATAGTTTGTTTCTTTATTGCATGTATGATTCTTTGTCATGCACTATACATCTCACCTTAGTATTTATTTTCCTAAGGTTTGTCTTTTTTTTTTTGTGGTATAATACTATAAAACAACACTTTGAGTCTTATAAATTCTTATTATCACATGTATACTCTTATCATTAGAATTCCATATCTAATGTTTGTAATTCTTTTCCCTTTACCATATGTCATTTTAATTATGAAAATACATGGTCATTAAACCATATTATATTTTTCCACCATATCATATATCTATTTATATTCATATATTATGGAACTATTTCCTATATGGTAAGTCTTATAATATATATTCATTCTTTTTAATGAATACCTCTTCTATTATAAATGTTATAATTCTTATAACATTAAAACCATATTGCAAAATTCCATTTTAAAATGTTAACATTTCTGAACAGCACCTATTTTCTTAAGTATTTACAAAATCCACCACATAATTAATATAATGTTACATTATAGTTATATAACTTATATTATGACATTTAAGTCATTAAAATAATTATAACCTATAGTTGTAAATTGTTTTAAAATGCCAAACAACCCCTTATATTTTCGTTTTTCAATATAACCCACTAAACTTCTATAAATCACAAATCATCCCAAATTTATTTTCATTGTTTCATTGTTAATATTACCTTATATTATCCTTAAACCTTATATAATTATAACCTATAGTTTTTTAAAGGCTATGATTTTCGAACAACCCCTAGGAACTGTTTTAATTAAATTCCTGCCACCAAACTTTGTACATTTACCAAATTCCCCTCTTTATAACATATAGTTTTTAATATCATCAAAACTATATATTATACATATATCTTGATAAAACCTTATATAACTCCAAAATTACCAAACTATACCAAAAGGTTATAAACACATTACTAACCTTATACTTTTTCTAAATCTCGTTTTACCACATATGTTACCCATTTGTAGTATATTATAATATCTTATATTATACTTATATATTCATAAAACCAAACCAAATCAACTTCTAAAATTCCTAATAACCTAAGGTTTGTACTAAACTCCATTAGTACCCCAAGTTTTCGGAAATCACAATATAGCCCCATCACTTATAAATCTTTTACAATTTAATACTTATCTTAATATTAGCATTTTAATTTCTAAAATTCTCCAAACTTGGTCAAAGTCTCTTATATAGTCTTTGACTTCTAATACCAAATTGGACCCAAACCAATTTCGGTAATTACAAAACTTCACCTATACTTTTCTATTTTTACAATTTTGACCCAAAACTTTATAAAATGTTATAATTTTTATTAAATTCATTTAAAAACCCTAAATTCCTCTAAATTAAGCCCACGGATTTGTATTTTACCAATAATTACGGTTTGGCCCCAAACTTAATTATATAAGCATAAATCTAACTAAATAAGCTTATAAACTTAAATTAAAATGGCCTAATGACATGGCCTTATTACAACCTTGAACTTGCAAAATAAATTACACTTTAAATGTCTCAAAATATAGTATACATTCACGGCCCCACCATAGGTTAATTATTTTTCCACATAATGTCATAATTTGACCATTATGTTAATTAAATCTCTTAAATGACTAGCTTAATTTATCTTAGTCATTTTTTTTCCATTTCTAGGTTAATATAACCCATATTATTAAGTTCCCTCTCGACAATATTAATATATGTGCTTAGAAATTATAAAATCATAAGTTTTAAGGTGTTTATACCTTGTTTTGTCCTTGTATGAACTCGGCCACTTGAAGGAAAATTCACCACATCATTTAGACATGTTTAATACACCAAAATAAGATATGGTTATACTCCAAGCTTGAGCTTAACCATAAGGAATAATTAATGTAAGGTTTAAGGCAAAAATCACCTTAAAAATGCAAGGGAACTTCAAGATGGATTCGGCCTGAATCAAACACACCACAAGGTGTTAGATCCACCATATAGACATAGGAAATAGCTAGACCACAACAAGCTGCCTTGGTATTAGGTTTTACCTTGGAAAAATGCCTTAAAGAAGGGTATTTGCTCTAGATCTCGGCCTCACTTGCTTCAAATGGCTAACCAACTGATTGAACATGTAAATATGAAGATTATGAGTGTATAAACTCATAAAAATCAAAGGAATAAAATCGGATGAAGAGTAGAGAAGCTTAAGGTATGTTTTTACCTTAAAATGCAAATTTGGGAAACCTTGGTCTCTATACTTGCTTCAGCCGAGTTTGGATGTTTTTCTAACCTTATAACACTGAGAATAAGCCATAGGAAGGGATGAGCCACGAGATCTAAGTGTAGATGGTGAAGAGATGAAGAAAAAGAGCCAAAATAAGCCTTAAAACATTACCTTAGAAGCTTAGAAGATGGAGTTGTCTTCCTAACTCAAGAGCTTCAGTTGGGAGAGCTTGGAAGAGCTGCTTCATCAGCTGGAATGAAGCTATGAGAGAGATAATGATTGGAGATGGGCTTAATTGATTGCAAAAGACAAATTTGATTAGTTTATTGTTTGTTAATGAAAGATGACTCACCAAGGGATAAGAATGGGGTGGCATCGGCTAATGGAGGGGAAAGGTGAGGATCACACGACTTTGGAGGCTGGTGGAGTCAAATAATGGAGCAAAAAGAGAGTGTATTAACTAATCAAAAGGTAAAAGGTAATCCCTTAATTTAGGGAATTATGTTGGAGTCTTGTCCTTGGTATAAGCAAGTGGCTAATTCAAGCCTCTCTGCTTGTGGATGCCGATTCCATGTGGTTCAATGGGTCAACTTTGACCTCTTGACCATTCTTAGTCAATGTTGACTCAAGCGGGCCCCCTTTTAGGGTTTTATTAATATTTTAATATTAAATTTTTAAAAATTTGTAAAATTTGGAATTAAATTCCTAATATGATATAATGTGATATAATATCATATTTAAAGGTAATTATAACCTTTAAGCCCATTAAAAGCCAATTTAGAAGGCATTTTCACAAAAACGTGCTTTAAGGTGTTTTAGTGCACCTTTTTGTGTCACAGGGTGTTCCTGGGCTTAGTTTTCTTTAATAACAGTTTTGTTGTGTTCCTTACTTCATTATAATACTTAGGAATCCACTTTGGATCCTATTTGAGGTCATACAATCTTTATGGTGCTTTAAAGCACATTTTTGGCTTTACCGATCTTAAGGCATGTTTTGCCTTGTTAAGATCTTTAGATTGCTCCCCAATAATATTTAGATGTTTATTAACCATCTTAGAACATTAATAGATCATTTAATTATGTTTTAAAGGTTAGGGGTATTTCAGTCTACCCCCCTTAAAAAGGCTTCGTCCCGAAGTCCTTAATCCTCTACAGTTCACCTAAGGAATCAAGTTCCACTAAGTAACCAAACAGTCCATCGCTAGGGAGTAACTCCCACTAGGTTCAACCCTAGTCTATACATATAGCATATATCAAATAGCCAAAACTCATGGTATAAACTCATTTATATCACAGCACTAAACAAGGTGCACATCCAAACTCATCAACAAAAGTACTCAGCGGTACTATATATATTCAAAAAGGTGCACTAAGGCACATACATAAAATGTATTAAACATACAATCCCTCAAACAAACATGTATGACGCAGCATACCAACAAAACAAGACCTAATGCATTACATATGCGCAAGCCAAGTGGTGTCTACCCCCCTTAAAAAGGGTTTGACCACGAACCCGTACAAGTATCATAGCTACTACCCGAAGAGTGCGGGATACTTCACTCTCATGGAGTCCTCTAACTCCCATGTAGCCTCCTCCACCTCATGGTTCGACCAGAGATCCTTGACCATGCTAACGGTCTTGTTCCTAGTCTGTCTCGTCTTCGTATCGAGAATGCGGAGTGGTACTTCCTCATATCATAGAGCGGGGTCCAACTCTAAAGTCTCTGGCTGTAACACGTGCGATGGGTGGGGAACATACTTCTTCAGCTGTGAAACGTGAAAGACGTCGTGCACCCTCCCGAGCTCTGCTGGCAAATCCAGTCTGTAGGCTAACGGGCCCACTCGCTCCCTAATCGCATAAGGTCCAACATATTTCGGGCTCAACTTGCCCTTCTGCCCAAACCGGAATATCCCCTTCATGGGTGACACTCTAAGGAATACCATATCGTCGGTAGTGAACTCAATGTCCCTCCTCTTGGTGTGTGCATATGATTTCTGCCGGTCCTGAGCTGCCCTCATGTTCTTACGAATCTGTAGGACATCCTCCTTAATCTGCTCTAGGTACTCTGATCCTAGAAGTGTATTCTCGCTGGCCTCATCCCAGCATAGAGGAGTCCTACATGGTCTACCATATAGTTCCTGAAACGGTGGCATCTGTATCGAGGAGTGGTAACTGTTGTTGTAGGCGAACTTATCAAATGTAGACGCTCTAACCAGCTCCCCTGAAAATCTAAGGCACATGCTCTCAGCATGTCCTCCAGTGTCTGGATGGTCCTCTCACTCTGACCGTCGGTCTGTGGATGGAATGCCATACTAAGCTTCAACTTCCTACCCAAGGCTTCCTGAACCTGTCCCCAGAATCTAGACAAAAATCGAGGGTCCCTATCAGACACAATCGTCTTTGGCACCCCATGGTGCCGGATCACCTCCTTCTGGAACAAGTCCGCTAGCTTCGGGACCTTCCAGGTATCCTTCATAGCCACAAACTTTGCCACCTTCGTCAGACAGTCCACAATGACCCAAATCGTGTTCAGTCCTCCCTTAGCCGGTGGGAGACCGACAATGAAATCCATCGAGATGTCCTCGAACTTCCAGCAAGGAATAGGCATAGACTGCACTAAACCACCGGGTCTCCTATGCTCAAACTTAACCTTCTGACAGGTCAAGCATCTAGTCACAGCTACATCCTTCTTCATCCCGCTCCACCAGAAATGAACCTTCAAATCCTTATACATCTTCGAAGAACCGGGGTGGACGGATAAGGACGAGCAATGAGCCTCCTGGAGTATCTTCTCCTTCAGGTCAGGAGAAGACTCCGGAATACACAAACGGCCATTCAGTCGAATCATGCCATCATTACACAGTTCGAAGTCATACTTCTGACTTTCAAAACAACCCTCTAACATTTTCTGCTTGATGCTCTCCATATACTAATCACTCTCCTGTGCAGCTCGTATCTCATCAATCATACTGCTGCTCGCCAATAGTGTAAATAATGAATGAGCTCTGCGGCTCAGGGCGTCGGCTACTACATTCGCTTTGCCCTCCTTATACCTCAGGTCAATGTCGTAGTCCTTCAAGAACTCGACCCATCTTTTCTGTCGCATGTTCAGCTCCTTCTGAGAGAAGAGTTGCTGTAAACTCTTATGATCAGAGTAGATAGTGACTATCACACCGTATAGATAATGTCGCCAGATCTTCAAAGCGAAGACTACTGCGCCTAACTCAAGGTCGTGTGTGGGGTAATTCACCTCATGCTTCTTCAGCTGTCAGGATGCGTAGGCAACTACTTTCCCGTGCTGCATAAGCACACAGCCTAGGCCGGTTCCAGAGGCATCACAGTATACCTCAAACCCATCGGTGCCCTCAGGGATAGTAAGAACGGGTGCCGATGTCAGGAGATCCTTCAGCGTCTGAAAGGACTGCTCACACTCTGCAGACCATAAGAACTGGGACTCCTTCTTCATTAGACTCGACATCGGTTTGGCCACCTTGGAGAAGTCCTTCACGAACCTTCGATAATAACCGGCCAAACCCAGAAAGCTACGGATGTCTGTGACTGTCTTCGGCCTTGGCCAACTCTTTACTGCCTCAATCTTAGCAGGATCCACAGATATGCCGCTAGCTGATATAATGTGTCCTAGAAATGACACGCTGTCTAACCAGAACTCACACTTAGAGAGCTTGGCATACAGCTGGTTCTCTCTCATAATATTCAACACATGTCTCAAATGTAACTCATGATCCTCTCTGGTCTTCTAATAGATCAGAATATCGTCGATGAAGAGCACAACTGAACTATCAAGCTGTTCTCTAAAGAGACGGTTCATCAAATCCATGAAAATAGCTGGTGCATTCGTCAATCCGAATGGCATAACGGTGAAATCGTAATGTCCATACCGTGTCCTGAAAGCTGTCTTCTCTATGTCACCTTCTGCAATCCTAATCTGATGGTAGCCAGATCTGAGGTCTATCTTTGAGAACACACTGGCCCCTCTCAACTGGTCAAATAACTCATCAATCCGTGGCAACGGGTATTTGTTCTTGACCGTGACCGCATTAAGCTCGTGGTAGTCGATGCAGAGTCGCATGCTGCCATCCTTCTTCTTGACGAATAATACTGGAGCACCCCAAGGAGAAACACTAGGTCGAATGAATCCCTTGTCGAGGAGGTCCTCCAGTTGTACCTTCAGTTCCCTCATCTCAGCCGGTGTCATACGGTAGGGTGCCTTAGCAATAGGGCCCGTACCTGGCAATAAGTCGACGACGAACTCAACCTCACGCACAGGCGGCATGCCTGGCAATTCATCAGGAAACACATCGGGAAAGTCTGCCACGACTGGAATGTCTACATCCATCTCGTCGCACTGTCTCGTGTCCTGTACATAACAGAGGAAGGCTTGTCGGCCCTTCCTAACGTCCTTCATCAGGGACAATGCTGACACGATCTTGACAGTTGGCTCTCTCCTCACACTGCGGTACGACACTGTCTTGCCGCTCGGCCCCTTCAGTAGTAGTCGATGCTCTGCACAATGAAGGCGGCCCTTATGCTTCTGTAGCCAATCCATACCCACTATAACGTCGAAGCCCAAGTTCTTAAACTCAATCAAATCAATGGGAAAAGTCTCATTCATATTGCTGATCTCCGACCCTAAGTACTGCCTGGTGCAACCTACTTTCTCCTTCGATGGAAGGGTGACTGAAAAGTCTGAAAGTTGTTCAGGGGCAGCCCCCAGCTTCATAGCAAATGCCGAGGAAATAAAAGAATGTGAAGCCCCTGAGTCGAACAATACGGAAGCACTAACACCATCAACAAGAAAGGTACCTGAGATCATCTCTCGTGTTAGCATCGAGTCCCAATAAATCAGTAATCTACTGTCGGTTGTAATTGTCATACCTGTGATGACATTACCGGACTCCTTGGCTTGCGCCATATCTAAGATGCAGATGGTACCCTCCTTTCCATCTCCGTAGCCTGAAGTTATGAATTAACGGTATCAACAAACTGAACAGATATACGTGAAGGTACAAAACTCTTATTTCATCATCCACTATATTATACAAGGTTACCCACTTAGCTACTGTTATTACATCAATACTGTCTGAAAGTCAAATTTAAACGGCCAGGTCGGATGTGGGTATCATTCACTAGAGCTGGTGGGGCGGTATTGAGCTTAATGCTCTTAACACCATGGTATACAAGCCTTGCCTCTCCACCAAATTCCAACACATCCCCAGACTTGAGGATGATCTTTCTTGCTAGATCCATCCTCTTCTGGTCTCCATAGATGAACTCAGCATCATCGCCGATGGAGAATGACACAACCGGTATTCCTCTGGTGATGGACTCTGTCGTCTCATCACGGTCCTGGTGCATCCCAAGCTTTCCTCCCTACTCGTAGTAGTTGATGATGCAAACATCAGGTGTCATGTCGGGTAATGTAAAAGTCTCACAGTCTTGGGCAATATCCATTACGTTTCTCACCAAGGTTAGGAAACTCTCAGGTATCCTAGGTATAGATACGCCACCTACCATCCTCACCTCTCGATAAACCCTAGCTTGTGGATCCCAATCTTTCCCTAAGCACATCATGTGTAGCTTCATTCTAGAACCATTATTAAATACAGGGGTATAAAATCCTCCTATGCCCTTACCCAAAGCTCTACACTCATTCACTATGGCGATTTGTTCATCTAGGGTTAGGAACTCTCTGAGAAGTATCATGCCCGGTCTGACCACATGACACAACTCACTAGGGAACTCCTGTATTTCTTCCACGGGTCTAGGTGATCTCTGTCTTGTAAGTGTGGGATAGCAGATGTCGAAGTCTCCTACGAGGTAACATGTTTCCTAGATAAGTTGTTTATCTAAGCGGTAATTAAAACACGCATTCATGCTTAAGTAAAGTGTTTAACACTTAGTCATGCTCTCATATAATGGTTAAGGTTTCAAACGCTAACCTTCACCGCGCTGGGTACTAGTGCCAGCGCCTGAAGCTCCCGCTGCATTCAGTACACGGTTGCCCGGCGGGTTCCTCTGGTTCTGGTTCTGCTGCTGCGGCTGCTGCTGCTGCTGCCCCCTCTGGGCTTGGGGCGCCGGCCCCCTCTGGCCACCTCGAGCTCCACCTCCTCCAGTAGGTGCGCTCTGAGTCCCCTTCGGCGGGCGGTACGCTCGGCTCTCTGGATTAGCAAAGAACTCGAACGACCTGTGGCCCTTCTTTCCACAATGGTGGCAGTTCACTGCTTGCCCAGTGCAGTCAACACCCGGGTGGTCTTTACCACAGCGCTTGCAATGAAAGTGGCGTTGGGGTGCAGAACCTATTATCATAACACACTCAGATTAACACATGGATGGTAATGGATAGTATAATACACAACTCATTCACAAGGTTAGATCGCTTACCCTTAGGGGGTATAGATCTAAGAGGCTGGGCATCGTAGGTAGGCCCGGTCAGCATAGGGACCTTCTCTTTGCCCTTCTGGCTGGCCTGCTCCTTCTTCTTCTCCTTCCAGGAGAACATTTTCTTCCTGTGATCGTCAAAGTGTCAGGAATAGCAGGTATAAAAGCAGGCAGCAAGTAAGTTATTTAAATGGATTAAATAACTTAAAGGTGGATCTTACTTCCACCTCTTGCTGCTCCCGCTTCCAGCCGCAACCTCCGCTTCCTTCTCTAGGGCCTTACGCTTCTGCCCCTGGCCGTCCTCCCGGCTTTTCACCAACAGCTCGGTCCGAGAAGCAGCCTCGTAGCATTCCTATAATGCATCAATGAGTTCCCCGAACTTGTAATAAATCAAACTGAGTTACAAGGTATAATCTGTCAACTAATTTTACCTGGATCGTAGGATATAAGGCAGCACCCATGGCGGCCTTGATAGCATATCGCAACCCGCCTCTAAATTTCTCAACTTTCACCGTATCAGAATATACAACTCCTGGGACAAAGTCCAAGAGCCCAATAAAAGAGGAGTAGTACTGATCTACTGTCATACTACCCTGCTTCAGGGCCTCAAACTCCTCCCTCTTTCTCTGCTTCAAATGAGCAGGATAGTATTTCTCTCTCAACAGTTCCATAAAACCTGTCCATCCAAAACCCTCAGTAGCAAGGTAATGCGCCTTCACGGACCTCCACCAAGTGCTGGCGGCGTCCCTCAAATGAAAGGCCGCTATGCCGACCCGGTGCTCAACAGGCACGTGAATGGCGTCGAAGGTCTTCTCATGCTCAATGATGTACCTCTCCAGAGCGGTGGGGTCAGCTACCCTGTCATACGTAGGTACTCGTGTGTCAGCAACACTCTTCAGCCAATTAGGCTCTCTAGGTGCGGGTACGGGTGGGACTACTGGTGGTGCTCCTATCTGGACACCCCCCATCTGGGCTAGCTGAGCAAAGACGACCGCTACCGTCTCAGCAACGCCCACGGCTGGGGCCTCAGGAGGACCTCCTCCAGGCCCGCCGCCTCTTCCACCACCTCCTCTGCCTCTACCAGTTGATCGTCTTCCGGAAGACATCTGAAGAATTTAGAATCAAAGTCAGCTCTTGGTATAAATATTGTACTGCTCCCTACCATAACCTAACTCAAATCTTTTACAACTATCTCTTTGGTACTGGTGTATGAATAACCTAAGCTCACGGTACCTAAACTACTATCTCTTGTAATCAGAGCGGTGCTCCGCTCTGATACCACTTTTGTAACACCCCTACTGAAATACCCCAAATCTAATAAACAGTATAAAACCATTATTTAATGGAAAATAAATCAAATATAAATCATTTCACGTACGCATGCAAACCCATGCATGAGAACGTTACGTAAAAAAATAGTCGTTTCTCCATAAACGCTAAAACGCCTTAGAAACATATGGTCAAGCATGACCTTGTATGACCTTCTAAACTTAAACCAAATGTTCATACACTTATTATATGTATATATAAACATATTCCCTAGGCTATATCCAGTCAAAAACGCAAAACGCTCGGGAGTGCTCACGCACGCCCCTTAAAGCACGAAAAGCCCGGAGGAGTGCCGAGGTGGCACGAACTCCTATAAAATTAATTCCTAGAGTTCCTAACATCATTATTAACCATTCTAAAGAGAACCCACGAAGTGGTTTCTCAAAATTCAACAAAAACCACAGGAGGATTTCTTAGCGCTCCTTTTTGCCCGGGAGTGTCCTGATGGCCCGTAAATTATGTCACGGGTTAATGTAACCCCATATAACTAAATGTAACATCTTAATATATGTTTATTTACCATAATAAGTGTTTATAAACACTTGGAACTCATAAAACCAATTTATTTTCCAAAATTTCCTTAGAGCACAAAAACACACCTCGGGTGTCACGAAAACGCGTTTTACGCAATTGCCTTGTAGTTTTTGACATGCCACGAATTAAGAATATTAAATAGGGTTAAAATGACCCTCTAAATAGTTGGAGGCACTACCCAACAAGGTGCTCTATAGGGGCCGATTTTATGCTCAAAAACTAGTATAAAACTTACATTAAAAATTTATAAAAGGCATAAAACATGGTGACTCACCTTCCCATGTGTTATAATACTTAATGTCAAAGTATGTAGGTCTCATTTTACCACCAAGCTGTCGAAATAATGCAGAGGAATAAGGCCATGTGAGCTAGATACAAACAAAATGCTAAAAGTGAAAAGTAGATCTAGATTCCACCTTTTTCATTTCTTAAACTTCAAGAGACATTCCATGCTTCTTCCTTGGCTCTTCATCACCGATTGAGACCCTCCATTGGAGCTTGGAGTTCGGCCACCTACAAGAGAGGAAGAAGACAAGCACAACTTAGAAAAATCAAAAGAATAAACCTTACTTTTCTTACCTTGTCTCTTAGCTCACAATTATTTCCCTCCACCTTGCCTTGTCTTGCATTATGGCCGAAACATGCTGGAAAGAGGGGCATTTATTGAGCCAATAACTCATGGAATAAACTAAAGAAAAGAATGGTCAAATGACATTAAAAATTAACAAAACAAAAATCAAATTCCAAATTGCATTCTTGCATTTACGTGAGCTTAGCCTCATTTCTCCTCCTTGCACACTTCACTCACGAATTGGTAAGGCTATCTCCTATCTCTTCTTGCTTCATCTTCTTCCTTTGAAGCTCTTAAGTCCATTAATGGAGTTTTAACTTCTATCTTCATCTTTAAGGTAATTTCCTAGCATTTCTTGTCAAGCCTTGAAGCAAAACTCTTCCTAGCACACCATAGCATTTCGGCATCAACTAATGTTCCAAGGAGGTTGTCCAAACCAACATTAAACCAAGGAGCATCTCAAGGTTATCTTAAGGTAGTTTTCAAGCTTGAAAATCCTTAAAGCACATTTTATTGTGTAACCGATTTCTATCTCTTCTAAGGCTCTTTTCTTCTTCATTTTCATGATGGAAAACTTGTTCTTCATCCACCTTAAGTGAGCCGAAATTATAAGGAGAAAAGCTTAAGGTAAATTCTTGGAAAACTACTTACAAATCTACTTAAGATCTTTATTGAAGATCTAACTCCTAAACTCCTTCACCACTTGCATATAACCGAAGTGGAGCATCAAAATTTCATTGGAGAAAGCTTGGAGATTCAAGAAGAGTTCAAGCACTTAACCACCTTTGTTAAGAAGTAAGTTTACTAAGTAAATCTTTATGTTATAAGCTTTGTTAAGCCTCTAAAAATTATACAAAAATTATGTACATCTCCTAGGTTAATTAAAACCGAAACTATATGGTATTATATGCCAAAAATATAATCTATAACATATATGGAAAATATTTACCTTAAGACACATTTTTGTGTCACAAAATTTATTTATGTTACATATAAATTCAAGCCGAAATGTCAAGGGAAAAAATATTTTATTTTGAGCTAAGAATCAATATAAGACATTACAATAATTTTTACATGAGTTATATGACTCATATGAATTTATGTATATTTATTATGACATATAAATCCACTTTTATATACTATATGGTAGCTATTTAATTATGGCCGAATTGTCTAAGTGAAAAATAGATTTTATGAGCTACTTATGAATATAAACTTATACTATAAAGTTTGGTGAGTTAAAAATATTTTATTAGAGCTTAAATGGCTAATTAATTAAGTTATGTGGCTTAAATGTAATTTTTACAAAGTTTGGTGAGTTTAATGTGAAAACCGAGAGTTAAGGGTCTGTTTGGTGTAATTATAATATAATATAAGGTTAGGATTAAGTTTATGAATTTTAGATAATTTAAACAAGTGTTAAAATAACATTTTATAAAGTTTTGGGCTATTTTGTAATTTATAAAAGTTGTTATGAAAGTTTGGAACTTATTAGTGGGCGAATTCATAATTAAGAGATTTATTAGGTTCACCTTCGAAATTTTGAGGAATTAAATATTTAGACTATAGTTTATAAGTTATTAAGAAACTATTATAAAGTTTTGGGATAAAAATGTAATTAAGGAAAAATAAATGACAAAGCCGAATTACTTTGGGGTTAGTTTGGTAATTTAAGAATTTATATATATATGTTCGGCATTTATGGAGAATTAAAATTAAAACTATAGTTTATAAGGCATTATGTTAAGATTATAAGATTTCGTGGCTAAATTGCAATTATAAGAAATATATATATATAGGCCGAGAATTGGAGGAGCTAAGTTGTAATTTTCAAGAGTTACAATATTTAAAAGTATATACCAAAATATTAATGGTAGTTTTGTGATTTAATTAAATAAGGAATTAAAACTATGTTATATAAAGAGATTAGAATTTAAATGTAAAGTTTATGAATTAATGTGGTTGTTTTGTAAATAACCGAAATATAAGGGTAATAATTTAGATTTAAATAAATATAGGTCCCATGTGGATTTTTGGAGGAATTAGAAAGAAAGAATTTTGTTAAAGGAATTATGAAGATGAAACTATGACTTATATAGTTATAAGGAAATTAAAGGTAACCAATAATTATAATTTATGGTTAAAGGAGGAATAATAAAAACTATAAGAATATTATGTCCATGTATGACATAGAAATATAGTTAAGAATTTATAAGTTGTTATGTCACCTAGACAATCAAAATAAACAACAAACATAGTACATGAATAAATAAATACCTTCATGTACATTAAAGGATTTATAAATAAAACAAAGGAATAACAAATAAGTTGTACATGAAATCATGAGGTAATTAAAAGAAATAAACCTCACATGAAATAACAGATACGAGATTTGTTAAAAGATCCAATAGAATTATTATATAAGGGTAACATAAATTAACCCTCTCAGTTAATCCTATCCTAGGACCTTGTTTGACCAGACGTTGACCGGGAACTAAACAAGTACAGTCTACGGTGAACGGTATGGGATTCTTGCAACCTGTTTTCTACCAGATTACACCGGCTTGTGTGCTATCTGTTGTTTGAAATAACAACCAAGATAATTAATGTAAAATGTTGTTTTACTCGTGTGCATTGTTGTATTATTTTATGTGCATGAATGATGCTAACTACGACGTGTATGTCCCACGCATACAAACACTACTATACCAGTGGATTAAATACCTACGCTTTATTATACAGAGAACTTGTACTCAAGTCTCTCACTAACTTCACTTTATAACAAACGTCGTTATCCTAAACGTGATAACTGACAGTACACATTTCATTCTTGATTAATGCCCTTGTTTAACACCTAACAATTCCATACTACGAGAACGAGGAGCCCAGTTGGATCTGGCCATGCATGCTATAGGAGTTGTACCTGTCTCAGGTCGTCTCCTAATCAATTTACGTCGCGACGGGAGTTCTGGGTGCACTATGTCACTCACCGGCTGCGTACCGGAACAGTTCTAGAGTTCGGGGTGCACTATGTCACTCGCCGGCTGCGTACCGGAACAGTTCAAGTGGAGGGGAAGACTTCATTCCTCTCGAGGGTTCGATTCCCACCTCTTCCAAGTACAGGAGTTAACTACATCATTTTCTGTGGGACTAGCTACCCACCTTTCTTTTAACGAGGTCACTATACCTTCGTTGAATTGACATACTCTTTACACCTGTCAGTCCCATCGTGCGGACCCGACTATTATCAAATGATTACAGTTCATCTAACTTGACCTTCTGAAGTCTTGTTTTATGTGACATCGTTGTCCATGTATGGATTCTTGTTATTATCATACTATGTTTGTTTACAGCTTTATAAAAATGAACTGCATGTATTCGACAAAGTAGTTGGTGTGGCCCGGTAGACGATGGGCTGCACGTTTTCCATACCAGCATTGTTTGCTGAGCCCCTTTGGGGGCACCCCCATTTTTCAGGTACCTGAAGTTGAGAAGATTACCACACCGAGTGTAGGTGGGGTAGATTCAAGCTATGGGAGTCTCCTACTAGTTATTTGTTTTACTTAAGTATTTTACATTTGAGTTTGATTCCTAGTATCTCGGATTGTATTCGTATTCAGACCGTGACTTTTGGAGATTGTATTTGGAGTTAGCCTTGTTGGTCACAAGGGTGGCCAACGGCATTGTAATACCGCCCAGTTGTTGTATTTATTTCTGCTGCAGTTGTATTTTATTTGGGAGTGATCGCCGTACAGGTTATTGGATTTCGGGTTGGGGTGTTACAAAAAGTGGTATCAGAGCGTAGTTACACTCTGGATACAAGGATACACCGAGATTAGGATTTCTAAAGCCTTAGGTTACGGGTTGAGAGATAGTATTGAAAGGAGTTTAAGTTAGTTATTACTTAGACTACTATCCAAGACCAAGATTGTGACCACATTATCTAATATACCTCAACATCCTGCAGATGTCAGGAAGAGGAGGACGCCGTGGACAGGCCGATGAGGAGCCAACCATCAGGCTGGCAGACATTGTGCTTTAATTGCTCAGGCATTTGCACAGGCGGGGGTTGCACAGCAGCAGCAGCTACCTCCACCACCGCCCAGAGAGAGGGATTGGGTGAAGAGTTTGGCTGATCTGAGGCCAACTGCATTCAAGGGACAGACTGACCCTGCTCACTTAGAGACATACATCATGGAGATGGAGACAGCGTTCGAGACACTTGCAGTCCCAGCTAGGGAAAAAGTAAGGCTTGCTGCCTTTTACCTGAAGGATGCAGCGAGAGATTGGTGGAATATGGTGAAGGCCGACCACCTGGATGACCCAGCTTTTACTTGGGGACACTACACTGCACTACTGAGGGGCAAATACTACCCGGCCCACACCAGGATGGTGAAGACTAGGGAGTTTGACGCCCTAGAGCAGACGGGAAAAATGACCGTGGATGAGTATTATGCAAAGTTTACTTCACTACTCCGACTACTACCCGGAATAGGATACTCGGACCAGGTTTTGGTCGACCGGTTCTACGGGGGACTGAGTCCTCGACTCCAGTTTGGGATGGGACCAATCATCCCCACCAGCTTGCAGGTAAAACAGGAGAAATGTGACCAGATAGAATTTTATTACCTACTATACCCCGTCATGGGAGATTTAGAGATTGATACCTTGAGATTTCAGGAATGTTACCATGCTGCCTCCGTTGTGGAGATCACATGTAAGAGAAGGGATGCTTTGAGCTCCCAAAAGAGGAAGGACGGACCTGGTGGCGAAGATGCCAAGCAGGGGAACTCCAACAGAAGGAACAAACCCTATCAGAGAGGCCAGGGGTCCTATCAAGGGAAGGGGAACCAAACTACTGGGAACCCCCAGTCAGGAACCTACGGAGCTACAAACTCCCAGAAAACTTACCCATCTAAGGGTAGGAACTCTAAACAAGCAGTTTAATTTGAAACTTTTGTGATTACTTCAGTACCGTTGGGATATAAAATTGACCTCGATTGTAATAGGTTCTGGACATGGCTCAAACACGGGCCTAAGGGTTGTCCGCCACTTCAACTGTAGAAAATGTGGAAAGGATCACCCCGGGGTGGACTGCCAAGGGGAGAAAGTCCAGTGCCGCCACTGTCAGATATATGGACACCGTGCCTTCGAGTGCATCCAAAACCCGGAGAGCCGGAACTACCGCCCGGGAGCAAAGGCAAATACCGGCCATAAGAATGGAGCCAGCGATACTCGCCCTCCACCAACAAACCAAGCTCAGGGGAATAAGGGCAAGGGCCCAGCATCGGGACCCGCCCTGCATGTCATGGACCGCTCAGATGAGGCTGGTCCTTCTACCAACCCAAGTACTTCTAAACCCATGTAAACCTGTTATTGAGCAATGGATGATGTGAATGAGTGCTTGCATGCCTTGATTGCCTAGTTGCATATGAAAGAACTAATAAGACTCACTAGTAGAATTTTAAACCATGTAGGAAGCTATAAGATATGCTTTCCTATCCCCTCACCGCCCTCCCTGGAAGAAAACCTTATCAAAGCACAAGAACCAACGAACGAACAATGTAAGGTTATCCAACCAGGTTTGATACTACTCAAAGGATACCTAACACTGGAGACACAAATTGCAATCATCAAAAGATGTCAAGAATTAGGAGCAGGACCAGAAGGGTTCTACACTCCAGAATTTCCAGGAGGATCAAAAATGAAGTTGAAAATGATGTGCTTAGGAAAAGATTGGAATCCCTACTCAAAGATCTACCAAGATACAAGAAATGGAGATGGAGCACAAGTGCCAAAAATCCCAGGAGAATTTTTACAAATTGTGGAACAAGCAGTTAATACAGCTCAACAGTTAGAAGAAGATCCAGTTCCCAATCTAAGGGCTGATCTTTGTATCATCAACTTCTATGAAGAAGGAGGCCACTTAGGACTACATCAGGACAAGGATGAAACACAAGGGTCCCTCGATCAGGGGATACCAGTATTGTCTTTGTCAATTGGAGATGACGCAGAGTTCCTTTATGGAGAGCAGAAGCGTGTGGACCTTGCAAAGAAAATCATATTGAATTCAGGAGATGTTTTAATAATGGGCGGAAAGTCAAGGTTGCTTTACCATGGAATTAAAAGGATTAAATTAAACACAGCACCTTCGACAGTGGTAAACACCACTCACATGAAACCAGGAAGATTAAGTTTGACTTTTAGAAAGTACTAGTGTTGTAATTGTTTTTGGACATCTGAAAGGAGATCATCTCATCAATGAAGCATTATTGTTATGAAAGTGAATGTCTTTAGACCCCATCATATATCAAAGCACTTACCCAGATTCTGTTGTTAGGTTGTGCTAAGGAGACGGAAGGTGCCTTAAGTATTCTTACTGAGGAGGAGGCCAGCAAGGGCGGCGCGATCCTCACTGGTACCTTTCCTGTTAATGGAGTGGATGCATTAGTACTGTTCGACTCCGGAGCCTACATACTTTCGTTTCGCCTTCGCTTGCGGGGAAGTTGGGGCTAGACGCTGTAGAGTTACCTGATTTTAAGGTGGCACTCCCGTCTAAGGAGAAGATCAGTTGCACTCGTCTTTATAGAGGAGCCACTATCCGTATTAAGGAGGAGGAATTTCCCATTGACCTTATTGAGTTCAGAGGTCTAGGGTTCAACGTTATAGCCGGGATGGACTGGTTGGGGCGGCACAGAGGTCGCATTCTTTGTGCAGAGCGCAGACTGTTACTTAAGAGCCCATCAGTAGTGACAGTATCATACCGCCAGAGCCCTAGAGCACCATCAATAAAAGTTATATCTGCTATGTCTATGTACAAGAAAGTCAGGAAACAGAAGGAGGTATATTTATGCTATGTTCAGGATGTAGAGCACGACCCTGATTTTGATCCAGACATGCCAGTAGTGTCAGAATTTCCGGATATTTTTCCAAAGGAACTTCCAGGCTTACCGCCATCCAGAGAGGTAGAGTTCTCCATTGAATTACTACCAGGTACCGGTCCTATAGCTAAGGCACCGTACCGTATGGCACCAGCGGAGATGGCCGAGTTGAAAGAGCAGCTGAAAAATTTATTAGACAAGGAATACATACGACCTAGTGTATCTCCCTGGGGAGCACCAGTTCTTTTTGTGAAAAAGAAGGATGGAAGCCTTCGGTTATGCATCGACTACAGAGAGCTTAATGCAGTATCAGTAAAGAACAAATATCCACTACCACGAATCGATGACTTGTTTGATCAGTTAAGAGGAGCGAAGGTGTTTTCAAAGATCGATTTGAGATCAGGCTACCATCAGATACCTATTAGGGAGCAAGACAGAGAAAAGACAGCTTTCAGAACACGTTATGGCCACTAGAGTTTACAGTTATGCCTTTTGGCTTATCAAACGCACCGGCAGTCTTCATGGATTTAATGAACAGGATATTCAGAGAGCAGTTGGATAAAACCGTAGTTGTATTTATCGACGACATCCTAATCTATTCAAAGTCTAAGGGAGAGCACGAGAGTCACCTCCGACATGTACTTGAGATCTTAAGGGAGAACCAGCTTTATGCTAAGTTCTCCAAATGTGAGTTTTGGTTGGACAGAGTTTCCTTTCTAGGACATGTTATCTCAGATGCTGGGATCGCAGTGGATCCAGCAAAAATAGAAGTAGTTCGCACCAGGCCTAGTCCAAAGACGGTGACTCATATCAGGAGTTTGGGTTAGCGGGTTACTACAGGAGGTTTGTCAGAGATTTCTCCAAAATAGCCAAACCTATGACCAGTTTAATGAAGAAGGACGCACCATTCACATGGACTATGGAATGTGAGACCTCATTTCAGTATTTGAAGAATGCTTTGACATCAGCACCAATTTTGACTATACCTGAAGGCACAGAGGGTTATGAAGTTTACTGTGATGCATCAGGCAGGGGACTAGGGTGTGTACTCATGCAGAATGGGAAGGTAGTCTCCTACGCTTCCCGACAGTTGAAGAAACATGAGGAAAACTATCCCACACATGACTTAGAGCTTGGAGCTATTGTTTTTGCATTGAAGATCTGGCGCCACTACCTGTATGGTGTCCAGATGACCGTATACTCGGATCATAAAAGTTTGAAATATGTATTCACCCAAAAGGAGTTAAACATGAGACAAAGAAGATGGGTTGAATTTCTCAAGGATTATGACATTGATTTGCAGTACAAAGAAGGGAAAGCTAATGTATTAGCAGACACATTGAGTCGACGAGCACATTCCTTACATGCCATTGTGGCTTGCTCGAGTCTTATAGACGACATACGTAGCGCACAGCAGAATGATCAGCGAATGATGGAGATTAGTCAGAAGTTATCTGACGGTACATGTTATACCCAAAATTTCAAACCCCCCGGAAGGGAGTCTCCACTAATAGGCTAGCTTGCTCAAGTAGCGAGGGTTCCCAGTTCAATCGGCACATTTCAGGGTACTAGGGACAGCTTAGTCATCTCCAGGGGCACTTTCGTAATTTTTCAAGGCTCCTAAGCCCCCTATAGGCTTTCTCTCTCCTCCAAATAAGGGTCAAATCAATTCAAAATGCTTTGAAATTTTAACCCATGATAGAGGATGACATCTGAAGCATAATGGCGTTGGAATTTTGATTTTTCGAATTTCCAATAATTTTCTAGCAATTTCTGATTGAATCTGACGAGAAATTGAATTTAAAAATATTCCAATATCCAAAAAATTCGATTCCACTTTAGAAAATTCAGAAATATCATCCTTTACCCATGTGTAAAATTTCATAATCAAATTCCTTTTGGAAGCCCTTGAGCTAAAACGTCGGTAAATCTCGGTTTTTACCGGATTTTTCTATCTTTAAGGAAGCCTATATAAGGAACCTTATCCCATGATCAAAGGAGAACCTCAAGAACCCTAGACCCTCAAAGAAGGTAGCCGTCTCATTCTCTTCACGTTTTTAGACATCCAAGCACCAAAATCGCATCAAAAATCCCCCGAAATCACCATCTAAACACGTTTTTCAAAACTCCCAACACATCAACAATCATCAAACATCAACCAAACCACCTCCAAAACGTGAAGAACACCTTCAAAAATCAACAACCAGAAGCTCGGGTCGAACACAATCCAGAACCGGCACCATCGGAGCCTCCGAAGAATCCCGACGTGAAGAACCCTCTTGAATTCCAAGGTAAAACAGGTTACACTTCTACTTTTCTAATTCCCCACGACCTTATTAACTCTCTGTCAAATTTTGGGTTCAAACTAACCTTTTTACGCTTCTGTATTGCTGTTTGTTTAAGCTTCTGTCCAATAACTTGTTTACCAAGTTTCGTGCTTAATTCGAATTCAAATTGAGAACTTTCAATCACTAACGTCGTGTACATCTTTCAGGCTACACACCCATAAAATTTGAGCCAAAAAACACCTTCGGGAACAGCCTCAACGCCGCCGTCCGAGGGCGGTCCGCACCCACGGACGTCATGTCCGGGGTCCTAGACTCCCTATCCGTAAGCCCGGACGCCCACGGACGGCGGCGGGATTTTAAAAAATTCAAAATTTAGGTTTTCTAATAATGTCAGGGCCCACGGACAGCCTGTTCGTGGCCCCGGACTTTGCAATTTTTTGTTTTCCTTTAATTTCGACTCTTCTGTATAATTAGGTTAACTGGGGTCCGTGATCTCGGACATGGAGTCCGTGGCTACGGACGTAAGCAAAATTCGACCTAATTCTGCCTCCGAAACCCTAGTTTAGATAGCTTTTAATTTCACTTTAATTTTCTGTCAAAAAATGCTAAAAAACACAAAAAAACAGAAGCTCGCGCACTTAGGTTAAAACGACTCGTAATAAGCCGTAAATAAACCAAGTAGAGGAAAAACGACCTAGGAAGGGTAATGAAAGTAATTGAACCCTAATTAAGTCGAATATCAAGCCCCCGAACCCGAACTCTCCTTTCCTAATTTGATCAAGGTTAAAATTAGGTGGCGACTCATAATAGGTTCCAGTGAGCTAGCTTAGGTTTTAATAATTATTGTTATATGACATAGTTATTAATCTTAGGTTATAAGTGGACCTAAAACCCGATTAGATCCTAATCAACTTAATCCACATAGGATAGGGTTTAAAATCGAGGCTCACAGACTGGCGACTCTACTGGGGATAAATTCTTAATTTTAACTTGTTTAATTTTAAGAAAGAGGGCTTAACTCGAAAAATTGTTTATTTATGGCTTTATTACTTTGTTTGTTTACTTTCGTGCGCACTTTAAATTTTTGCACCCCTGCATCATATGAGAGCGAGGGTCCACACAAACCAGTTTCACCCCGGGACCCATCTAGGGTCCCCTGTCAGGGACTCACACCTTTTAGGTGATGTGAATAAGCGGGGGAAAAGAGGAGGGTGTCGTCTAACCACATCCCCTTAATACCTGGGCCTTAGCCCCAAGCGTTTTCCTGGCAGTGTCCTTACCAAGCCCATTGTTTGGTCAGTCAAAGACCCGGCCGTAGACGCACACCTTCAGGTGATGTGAAAAAAGTGGGGAAGCCCAAAGAGAATAGCGTGCAAGCCCTTTTCCTTTGTGGTGACCTGGGCCCAAGCCCCAAGCACCTCTCTGGATCGATCCATACCTGGTTGAATTTAAACATCTAGTGAGGACATGTTGAATTTGTGTGAGCCTTGTTTGCTTGTATGATCGGTCCATTACCTAGCCTAGAGGTTGATAGGAACTTCTCCTACATTAACCTAGCCCAACCCGAATTGGCGGCTCTACTTGTTGGCGGCCCAGAGGTCCTGTTTGGTTTAATATGTGAGTCGTTCGGGCTTCAGCCCAAAAGCTTAGACTTAGGTGATTTGTCTTCTGGCCCAATTTGAATTATCCAATTAGTTCTAGGCCCAAAAAAAGGAAATCCACATGAACTGGAAATAACTCACAAGGCCTGAAAATAAAATCTTTTTCGGCTTAGCAACCCTCTTCTCTGGCCCAAAGAAAGTTAGGCTCATTTGTGATTTAGGGACCACTCCAGCCCATGTGCTTTGCTCTAGGCCCAAACACATTCCGGCCCAAGGGCTCATTCTAGTCTAGGCAGGCTTCTTATTCAGGCCCTGGCCCAAAACCCTAGATCTAGGTGTCACCTCTCAGGCCCAATCAAAGCCGTCTGTTTACATTTCAGTCCAAATTCCAGTTCATAGCCTGAGAGATACTTCAGCCCAAGCACCTCATTTTCTGGGTATCTTGGCCCACTTGCTTTCAGCCTAAGCTTGTTTCGATCTACCTTGTGAAGTGTCATTCTCACCTTAGTGTCTTTCAACCCACCTCTCTTGTTAGCTAATAATGGACTTCTTGGAAACAGGCAAGCCCAAATCCAGATATGGCAGAAGGAGGAAATCCGATCAACACCGAGGCCCAGTTGGTCGCTGTGCTGCAAAGGTGCAAGGTCTTGGAGTCCATTGTCGAGGAATTGAGGAGTAAGGCTAATCTCCAGGAGACAAATCAGCACACTCTGGAAAAGCTTGTGGATGAAAATCTTAACCGTAGTTACGTCGAGATTGACTCCGTTAGAGCCCAAGACCTCAAACACGTGTGGGGAAGGATGTTCCTGACAATCAGCTAGCTGCAGAGGTCAAAAGGGTTTTTAAAAGGATTGAGCGCATAGAGAAAACCAACAAACCAACTGGCTTCGATTATTTCTCCACGGCGTCGTATCCCGAAGTTGATCTTCCCCTAAAGCTGAAGCTGCCTACACTCGCTTTGTACAAGGGTTCCTCGGATCCACATATTCACTTGGCTATGTTCGACCGAGAAATGTCCATCTTGGGGCTCAACGACATGCAAAAAGCCAAAGTTTTCGCACGCTATCTAGACGAGACTCCTCAGCGGTGGTATCTCACTCAGAAGATGAATACCAAAACCTACGAGGAGGTTTGCGAGGCTTTCCTAAATCATTTCGAGTATGCTAAGAACCTCGAGGTCACCAGAATCGATCTGGCAGGAACTCGACAGAAAGACGGTGAGTCCATGTCTGACATCATCAAGCGTTGGAGGAGAAAGGCTGCAGCCATGCCTACCAGAATGGACGAGCAGGAGAAAATTTGCATGATAATTGAGAACATGCGAAAACAACACAACCATGAGCTAAAATTTATGTATTTTCCGAGTTTGGACATGTTGATGGGACAAGTCGGTATTCTAGAGGAAAGGATTCATAAGGAAGGGTTGGAGCTCGAATGCTCAAGAAACTCCGGCAGTGGCTCCAAATCATCTAAGCCAGGACCAGAAAAGGCTTATCTTCAGCCAGTAGCTTGCACTCAAAGCAATTTCCCAGAAGTGAATATGGTTCAACGACCTAGAGCTCCGCATCAAAATTTTAGGACGGTACCCTTACCTCGCCGAGACTCATCACAAAGGGAATTCACGAACATTGGCCGAGCACCAAGTCAGGCGTTTGAAGAGCTTCAGAAGAGAAACCTGCTACAGCCCCTGGCCCCTCGGCCAGGAACCACTCATTTGGGAAGGCATCTTAATCAATTCTGCCACTACCATCAGTTGCCTGGCCATTATGCTGACAATTGCCGAGCATTGAAGCACAAGATTCAAGACCTCCTCGAGCAAGGAGTCCAATTTTTCTAAGTATGCAGATCGTTTTATTTATGTTTTCGTATATCTTCAAGTTTTTCTTAGTCAGTTTTTAGTCACCTCATTGTAATCTTTACGTTTCTTTCATGAGTCATAAATAAAATCATAGTTCCATTTTCACAATTCCTGTAGAAACCATTTTCATTCATTGAAAAAGAAAGAAAGAAAAAACAAAAATTTGTTTTTAAGGAAAAGGATCACGGAGTAATCATTTCCCGACTATGGAACAGAATGACTTGTCTTTTGTTTCTAAAAGGGTGAACATGCGTTGCCAAGCACCACAACCTATCTCAAAGCATCCAAAATAACCCACGAAGCGGTTCCAAATCCACATCCGTTTAAGTGTTGTCATAAACCCCAGGTCAATGCTGGGGGCAATCTGAGTTCAGGATCGTCATCTTTAATCTTTCGTTTAAGCGTGTGAACTAGTCTCTAAGTGAAATTCACGAGAGTGTCTTGAGTGGAAAAACCATGAGTGAACGAGCGTGTCATTTTTACACGACTCTGGTGAGACCACATTCAAAGGTGAGGTGAACGGCATAACTCTGACCGAAGGAGATAATTTGTAAATTTACACTTAGACCTGCGAAAAGTAACAAAGAACAGATACACAACTATCAGGGATGACGAAGCACCTAGGTACAGCACCACATAGCCAAAAGCTTGCAAACCCTGTCATTAAACCCTAGGCACCCCCGCTGAGCCTGTCATATATCCCTTTTCGATATTATGAGCTCCACAAAATAACCCAACCAATGATGAATGTCCGACCCGGTGACCAAAGGAAGCGAAGAGCCCGACTCTCAGATAACATTCTCATCAGTCCAAAGAAGCAATGCCGCTATCAGCATGACAAAGCGATCCGCAAATGGTCCCAGAGTGACACAGGATCAAAAGAGCTCACATCAAAACAGCTCTCGAAGCCCAAAACTGGGAAACACAAGAACCCCAAAGGCAAAGTCAAGAAAGGATAAAACAAAAAGGCAAACCCGAAATGCCTCGAAGAAATCCAAATGACGAAAAGAGAAAATGGTGTAAAGGACAACCTCAAAAGTCCAAGTCCAGAAGCTCAAAAACAACGTCAACATGAAGCAGTTAGACGACTTCTAGACAAGGAAGATGAATCTGAGAGAAGACGCAAGTTGCAGCTTTGGTCACCCATTTAAGCTCCACATACCTCAAATATCCCTCCATGATCCCATCGTCTTTCATCACACCCTATGGCCACGTTATAAGCTTTAAAGACTTCCGACTTGATAGTTGTGTCTCTAATCACGTGAAAGTAATAGATCAAATGCGTAAATCCATCAAATATCGAATTCAATGGTCTAGAAGTTATGATCATGAGCGAGAAATGAGTGCAAACACCAACCACGTCAAGTGTAGGTTAGGGAGCACCACATCAAAGCATAAGCCTCGACCCTGTGAGGGTGAGACTTGTTCGCATGTTTAATCAAAGAAAATACTGGGGGCAATCGATCGTCCCGATCGATTGCCATGAACTCTAGCTCAGATTGTCCTAAGGGAAAAATACTGGGGGCAATTGTTGGTTCCAACAATTGCCATGTCAACACCAATTAAAACCCAAAGCTCGAGCACCACCATCCCACCACAGGCACACATAAGTCCTTACCACCACACACACACTCTCAAGCCCGTCATTGGCCTTGACCTCCATCCAAAATCACAACCCAATCTCAGGTCTGTCACAAATCCTGAACACCGGCAAAAGCCTTCAGCACCACAACAAACACCACACACTTCCCCCAATGACATGTTCATTTTTCAAGAAACAAGTTGCTGATATGGAATTTTTAGTCAAGAAATGATCATTTCACTTTCCTTTTTCAGCAGAGTCTTTCTCAAGCATTTCCATGTTCGGCACAATTTTCAACAGTTCCTTGTTTTGGGCAAGCTTCCAATAAACACTAGTTGCATTTTACATAACACCTCAACATTGCCTTGTTTGGCACCTTTTCCAACAATTTCCTGTTGCATACATCTTATCATCATTGCCATGTTTGGCACTTCAGTAATCAGTTTTCATCATTTGCAAGAGACCATTATCCTCCTAACTTATCTTTAGTTCGAGACCCAAAATCTGCGCGAGGCCCTACAGTTTCTTCATTCAGTGTGAGACCTAGAATCAGTGCGAGATCCAGCTTTTTCTTCATCCATTTGGTACGAGACTTTAGTGCGAGACCCACCATCTTCATTAGTACGAGGCCCATCATTTTCTTCAGTGCGAGACCATGCATCTTCATTAGTGCGAGACCAAGCGTCATCATCCAGTGCGAGACCAGTACGAGACCTAGTATCATCTTCAGTGCGAGACAAGTACGAGACAGAGCGTGATCTAAGTTGGCGGGGCAGAGGCAATAAGTCCCCATCTTCGTGTCAACTTCTTGGGAGAAACAACTAGTGGGCAGTGGCAATAAGTCCCCTTGGTAATCTAGAAGTGATCCCAGCACCCCAGTTGGTGGGCAGAGGCAATAAGTCCCCATAGTATACCAACCAGGAGCATTGGAACGGGTTTCGATCCCCAGAAGCATCCGAGCATCATCAACATATCATATCATATTCTTTTGCATGACATCTACATTTGCATTACAGGTTCCCGACACCTTCGAATGTTCGGCATACTTTATTTCATTATGGGTAGTCAACGCCTTAGAATACGTTGACATCATTTCATTCATTATAGGTAGTCAACGCCTTAGAATAGCTTGACATCATATCATCCTTATAGGTAGTCGGCGCCTTAGAATAGTCCGACATTACTTCATTTTTACCTTTAGGTGGTCGACGCCTTAGAATCGCTCGACACCCTTCCACTTCACACATAGGTAGTCAGCGCCTTAGAACAACTCGACAAAACCTGTCAAATTTCAATTGCATGTGGGGTCTTTTAAGATCCAAAATTTTGGGGCATCACTCAAGCATCAACTACCCTTTTCATTTCCATTACAAAGTCTAGTTGACGGGGGGCAATCTGTTATACCCAAAATTTCAAACCCCCCAGAAGGGAGTCTCCACTAATAGGCTAGCTTGCTCAAGTAGCGAGGGTTCCCAGTTCAATCGGCACATTTCAGGGTACTAGGGACAGCTTAGTCATCTCCAGGGGCACTTTCGTAATTTTTCAAGGCTCCTAAGCCCCCTATAGGCTTTCTCTCTCCTCCAAATAAGGGTCAAATCAATTTAAAATGCTTTGAAATTTTAACCCATGATAGAGGATGACATCTGAAGCATAATGGAGTTGGAATTTTGATTTTTCGAATTTCCAATAATTTTCTAGCAATTTCTGATTGAATCTGACGAGAAATTGAATTTAAAAATATTCCAATATCCAAAAAATTCGATTCCACTTCAAAAAATTCAGAAATATCATCCTTTACCCATGTGTAAAATTTCATAATCAAATTCCTTTTGGAAGCCCTTGAGCTAAAACGTCGGTAAATCTCGGTTTTTACCGGATTTTTCTATCTTTAAGGAAGCCTATATAAGGAACCTTATCCCATGATCAAAGGAGAACCTCAAGAACCCTAGACCCTCAAAGAAGGCAGCAGTCTCATTCTCTTCACGTTTTTAGACATCCAAGCACCAAAATCACATCAAAAATCCCCCGAAATCACCATCTAAACACGTTTTTCAACTCCCAACACATCAACAATCATCAAACATCAACCAAACCACCTCCAAAACGTGAAGAACACCTTCAACAATCAACAACCAGAAGCTCGGGTCGAACACAATCCAGAACCGGCACCATCGGAGCCTCCGAAGAATCCCGACGTGAAGAACCCTCTTGAATTCCAAGGTAAAACAGGTTACACTTCTACTTTTCTAATTCCCCACGACCTTATTAACTCTCTGTCAAATTTTGGGTTCAAACTAACCTTTTTACGCTTCTGTATTGCTGTTTGTTTAAGCTTCTATCCAATAACTTGTTTACCAAGTTTCGTGCTTAATTCGAATTCAAATTGAGAACTTTCAATCACTAACATCTTGTACATCTTTCAGGCTACACACCCATAAAATTTGAGCCAAAAACACCTTCGGGAACAGCCTCAACGCCGTCGTCCGAGGGCGGTCCGCACCCACGGACGTCATGTCCGGGGTCCCGGACTCCCTGTCCGTAAGCCCGGACGCCCACGGACGGCGGCGGGATTTTAAAAAATTCAAAATTTAGGTTTTCTAATAATGTCCGGGCCCATGGACAGCCTGTCCGTGGCCCCGGACTTTGCAATTTTTTGTTTTCCTTTAATTTCGACTCTTCTGTATAATTAGGTTAACTGGGGTCCATGATCTCGGACATGGAGTCCGTGGCTACGGACATAAGCAAAGTTCGACCTAATTCTGCCTCCGAAACCCTAGTTTAGATAGCTTTTAATTTCACTTTAATTTTCTGTCAAAAAATGCTAAAAAACACAAAAAAACAGAAGCTCGCGCACTTAGGTTAAAACGACTCGTAATAAGCCGTAAATAAACCAAGTAGAGGAAAAACGACCTAGGAAGGGTAATGAAAGTAATTGAACCCTAATTAAGTCGAATATCAAGCCCCCGAACCCGAACTCTCCTTTCCTAATTTGATCAAGGTTAAAATTAGGTGGCGACTCATAATAGGTTCCAGTGAGCTAGCTTAGGTTTTAATAATTATTGTTATATGACATAGTTATTAATCTTAGGTTATAAGAGGACCTAAAACCCGATTAGATCCCAATCAACTTAATCCACATAGGATAGGGTTTAAAATCGAGGCTCACAGTACATTTGAAGGTGGGAAGTATGAGTTTCAGTTACATGATGATGGACTGATCAGATTAAGGGGCAAATTATGTATTCCCAGAGACAGCACTGACATAAAAGAGCATATTCTTCGAGAGTCCCACACTTCTGCCACATCTGTCCATCCAGGAGCTTCTAAGATGTACAAAGATCTAAAGAGGTATTTCTGGTGGAGTGGTATGAAGGGAGACGTGACAGAATATGTGATTCGATGTCTCACTTGTCAGAAAGTGAAATTCGAACACAGACGACCAGGAGGTATGGTACAGTCTATGCCAGTTCCAGAGTGGAAGTTTTATGATATCTCTATGGACTTCGTGGTGGGACTACCACCTACGAGAGGAGGACTAAATATGATTTGGGTTGTTGTTGATCGACTGACTAAGGTTGCTAGGTTTATTCCGATGAAAGACACTTGGAAAGTGCCGAAGTTGGCAGAACTATTTGAGAAGGAGATTATCAGACATCATGGAGTACCAAAGACTATTGTTTCAGATCGAGATACTAGATTTCTCTCTCGATATTGGCGAGCTACTCGCGAAGCACTTGGGACTGAATTGAAGCTTAGCACAGCATTTCATCCTCAGACAGATGGTCAGTCAGAGAGGACTATTCAGACCTTAGAGGACATGCTACGAGCATGTGCCCTGGATTTCCAGGGCAGCTGGATAGATAGATTACATCTCATCGAGTTTGCGTACAATAACAGCTATCACGCCTCTATACAGATGTCACCTTTTCAAGCCTTATATGGCAGACCATGTCGCACACCATTGTGTTGGGACGAGTCTAGTGAGACCGTCATCATTGGGCCTGAGTACTTAGAGCAAGTTCAGGCAGAAGTACAACAAATCAGAAATAACATGAAAGCAGCACAAGACAGACAAAAATCATATGCTGATGAGAGGCGACGAGACCTTGAGTTCGCGGTTGGCGACCAGGTATTTCTGCGAGTATCACCCATGAAGGGTGTATTCAGATTTGGACAGAAGGGCAAGCTAAGCCCGAAATTTGTAGGACCCTACGCTATCACAAGCGGTGGGCCTTGTGGCGTATCGACTTGATTTGCCAGCAGAGTTGGCAAAGTACACAATGTTTTTCACGTGTCTCAGCTTAAGAAATACATGCCTCCCTTCTCATGTTCTACAACCAGAGACATTCTCATTAGAACCAACAATGCGGTATGTGGAAACACCACAACGAATCTTAGATAGAAAGACACGAGATACTCGAACAAGTCTGTGAGCCTCATAAAGGTTCTTTGGTCGAACCACGATGTGGAAGAGGCCACATGGGAACTAGAAGCTGATATGCGAGCGAAGTTTCCCTCATTATTCACCGACTAGACACTTTAGTCTAGGGTACGGGGGCGTACCCCTTTCTTTTGGGGGGGGAGCCTTTTTCGTTTGTGAGTTTATTATGCATTTTTGTTGCACTTTGTGCATTTCTATGACAATTATCTTGTATGTGTTCTTGTGTAACACTTTATTTGAATGTACTTTGTACTTCTACTTGCTGATGTGTACTTCGTTACACTACAATGGAAATATTATGTGCACTACGTTGCACTATTTGAAATGAAACGTGATTGTGTTTACTACCTTCCACTACATTGTAGGTATATGTTATGACATGCCAAAGTATTCCTGTTGTGTTTGATGTACACTATGAACTTAGGTATATAGAGACTTGGGACTTGATCCCTAAAACTAGATTGAGTAGTGGATACTTAGTGGAACTTGATTCCCCACAACCTTATAATTTAGTTATGAGACTTCGGGGCGAAGTCCTTTTTTAAGGGGGGTAGATTGAAATACCCCAAATCTAATTAACAGTATAAAACCATTATTTAATGGAAAATAAATCAAATATAAATCATTTCACGTACGCATGCAAACCCATGCATGAGAACGTTACGTAAAAAAATAGTCGTTTCTCCATAAACGCTAAAACGCCTTAGAAACATATGGTCAAGCATGACCTTGTATGACCTTCTAAACTTAAACCAAATGGTCATACACTTATTATATGTATATATAAACATATTCCCTAGGCTATATCCAGTCAAAAACGCAAAACGCTCGGGAGTGCTCACGCACGCCCCTTAAAGCACGAAAAGCCCGGAGGAGTGCCGAGGTGGCACAAACTCCTATAAAATTAATTAATAGAGATCCTAACATCATTATTAACCATTATAAAGAGAATCCACGAAGTGTTTTCTCAAAATTCAACAAAAACCACAGGTGGATTTCTTAGCGCTCCTTTTTGCCCGGGAGTGTCCTGATGGCCCGTAAATTATGTCACGGGTTAATGTAACCCCATATAACTCAATGTAACATCTTAATATGTTTATTTACCATAATAAGTGTTTATAAACACTTGGAACTCATAAAACCAATTTATTTCCCAAAATTTCCTTAGAGCACAAAAACACACCTTCGGGTGTCACGAAAATGCATTTTACGCAATTGCCTTGTAGTTTTTGACATGCCACGAATTAAGAATCTTAAATAGGGTTAAAATGACCCTCTAAATAAGTTGGAGGCACTACCCAACAAGGTGCTCTATAGGGGCCGATTTTATGCTCAAAAACTAGTATAAACTTACATTAAAAATTTATAAAAGGCATAAAACATGGTGACTCACCTTCCCATGTGTTATAATACTTAATGTCAAAGTATGTAGGTCTCATTTTACCACCAATCTGTAGAAATAATGCAGAGGAATAAGGCCATGTGAGCTAGATACAAACAAAATGCTAAAAGTGAAAAGTAGATCTAGATTCCACCTTTTTCATTTCTTAAACTTCAAGAGACATTCCATGCTTCTTCCTTGGATCTTCATCACCGATTGATACCCTCCATTGGAGCTTGGAGTTCGGCCACCTACAAGAGAGGAAGAAGACAAGCACAACTTAGAAAAATCAAAAGAATAAACCTTACTTTTCTTACCTTGTCTCTTAGCTCACAATTATTTCCCTCCACCTTGCCTTGTCTTGCATTATGGCCGAACACATGCTGGAAAGAGGGGCATTTATTGAGCCAATAACTCATGGAATAAACTAAAGAAAAGAATGGTCAAATGACATTAAAAATTAACAAAACAAAAATCAAATTCCAAATTGCATTCTTGCATTTACGTGAGCTTAGCCTCATTTCTCCTCCTTGCACACTTCACTCACAAATTGGTAAGGCTCTCTCCTCTCTCTTCTTGCTTCATCTTCTTCCTTTGAAGCTCTTAAGTCCATTAATGGAGTTTTAACTTCTATCTTCATCTTTAAGGTAATTTCCTAGCATTTCTTGTCAAGCCTTGAAGCAAAACTCTTCCTAGCACACCATAGCATTTCGGCATCAACTAATGTTCCAAGGAGGTTGTCCAAACCAACATTAAACCAAGGAGCATCTCAAGGTTATCTTAAGGTAGTTTTCGAGCTTGAAAATCCTTAAAGCACATTTTATTGTGTAACCGATTTCTATCTCTTCTAAGGCTCTTTTCTTCTTCATTTTCATGAAGGAAAACTTGTTCTTCATCCACCTTAAGTGAGCCGAAATTATAAGGAGAAAAGCTTAAGGTAAATTCTTGGAAAACTACTTAAAATCTACTTAAGATCTTTATTGAAGATCTAACTCCTAAACTCCTTCACCACTTGCATATAACCGAAGTGGAGCATCAAAATTTCATTGGAGAAAGCTTGGAGATTCAAGAAGAGTTCAAGCACTTAACCACCTTTGTTAAGAAGTAAGTTTACTAAGTAAATCTTTATGTTATAAGCTTTGTTAATCCTCTAAAAATTATACAAAAATTATGTACATCTCCTAGGTTAATTAAAACCGAAACTATGGTATTATATACCAAAAATATAATCTATAACATATATGGAAAATATTTACCTTAAGACACATTTTTGTGGCACAAAATTTATTTATGTTACATATAAATTCAAGCCGAAATGTCAAGGGCAAAAATACTTTATTTTGAGCTAAGAATCAATATAAGACATTACAATAATTTTTACATGAGTTATATGACTCATATGAATTTATGTATATTTATTATGACATATAAATCCACTTTTATATACTATATGGTAGCTATTTAATTATGGCCGAATTGTCTAAGTGAAAAATAGATTTTATGAGCTACTTATGAATATAAACTTATACTATAAAGTTTGGTGAGTTAAAAATATTTTTATTAGAGCTTAAATGGCTAATTAATTAAGTTATGTGGCTTAAATGTAATTTTTACAAAGTTTGGTGAGTTTAATGTGAAAACCGAGAGTTAAGGGTCTGTTTGGTGTAATTATAATATAATATAAGGTTAGGGATTAAGTTTATGAATTTTAGATAATTTAAACAAGTGTTAAAATAACATTTTATAAAGTTTTGGGCTATTTTGTAATTTATAAAAGTTGTTATGAAAGTTTGGAACTTATTAGTGGGCGAATTCATAATTAAGAGATTTATTAGGTTCACCTTCGAAATTTTGAGGAATTAAATATTTAGACTATAGTTTATAAGTTATTAAGAAACTATTATAAAGTTTTGGGATAAAAATGTAATTAAGGAAAAATAAATGACAAAGCCGAATTACTTTGGGGTTAGTTTGGTAATTTAAGAATTTATATATATATGTTCGGCATTTATGGAGAATTAAAATTAAAACTATAGTTTATAAGGAATTATGTTAAGATTATAAGATTTCGTGGCTAAATTGCAATTATAAGAAATATATATATATAGGCCGAGAATTGGAGGAGCTAAGTTGTAATTTTCAAGAGTTACAATATTTAAAAGTATATACCAAAATATTAATGGTAGTTTTGTGATTTAATTAAATAAGGAATTAAAACTATGTTATATAAAGAGATTAGAATTTAAATGTAAAGTTTATGAATTAATGTGGTTGTTTTGTAAATAACCGAAATATAAGGGTAATAATTTAGATTTAAATAAATATAGGTCCCATGTGGATTTTTGAAGGAATTAGAAAGAAAGAATTTTGGTTAAAGGAATTATGAAGATGAAACTATGACTTATATAGTTATAAGGAAATTAAAGGTAACCAATAATTATAATTTATGGTTAAAGGAGGAATAATAAAAACTATAAGATATTATGTCCATGTATGACATAGAAATATAGTTAAGAATTTATAAGTTGTTATGTCACCTAGACAATCAAAATAAACAACAAACATAGTACATGAATAAATAAATACCTTCATGTACATTAAAGGATTTATAAATAAAACAAAGGAATAACAAATAAGTTGTACATGAAATCATGAGGTAATTAAAAGAAATAAACCTCACACGAAATAACAGATACGAGATTTGTTAAAAGATCCAATAGAATTATTATATAAGGGTAACATAAATTAACCCTCTCAGTTAATCCTATCCTAGGACCTTGTTTGACCAGACGTTGACCGGGAACTAAACAAGTACAGTCTACGGTAAACGGTATGGGATTCTTGCAACCTGTTTTCTATCTACCGGATTACACCGGCTTGTGTGCTATCTGTTGTTTGAAATAACGACCAAGATAATTAATGTAAAATGTTGTTTTACTCGTGTGCATTGTTGTATTATTTTATGTGCATGAATGATGCTAACTACGACGTGTATGTCCCACGCATACAAACACTACTATACCAGTGGATTAAATACCTACGCTTTATTATACTGAGAACTTGTACTCAAGTCTCTCACTAACTTCACTTTATAACAAACGTCGTTATCCTAAACGTGATAACTGACAGTACACATTTCATTCTGATTAATGCCCTTGTTTGACACTAACATTCCATACTACGAGAACGAGGAGCCCAGTTGGATCTGGCCATGCATGCTACGGGAGTTGTACCTGTCTCAGGTCGTCTCCTAATCAATTTACGTCGCGACGGAAGTTCTGGGATGCACTATGTCACTCACCGGCTGCGTACCGGAACAGTTCTAGAGTTCGGGGTGTGCACTATGTCACTCGCCGGCTGCGTACCGGAACAGTTCAAGTGGAGGGGAAGACTTCATTCTCTCGAGGGTTCGATTCCCACCTCTTCCAAGCACAGGAGTTAACTACATCATTTTTATGTGGGACTAACTACCACCTTTCTTTTAACGAGGTCACTATACCTTCGTTGTATTGACATACTCTTTACACCTGTCAGTCCCATCGTGCGGACCCGACTATTATCAAATGATTACAGTTCATCTAACTTGACCTTCTGAAGTCTTGTTTTATGTGACATCGTTGTCCATGTATGGATTCTTGTTATTATCATACTATGTTTGTTTACAGCTTTATAAAAATGAACTGCATGTATTCGACAAAGTAGTTGGTGTGGCCCGGTAGACGATGGGCTGCACGTTTTCCATACTAGCATTGTTTGCTGAGCCTCTTTGGGGCACCCCCATTTTTCAGGTACCTGAAGTTGAGAAGATTACCACACCGAGTGTAGGGGGTAGATTCAAGCTATGGGAGTCTCCTACTGTTATTTGTTTTAACTTAAGTATTTTACATTTGAGTTTGATTCCTAGTATCGGATTGTATTCGTATTCAGACCGTGACTTTTGGAGATTGTATTGGAGTTAGCCTTGTTGGTCACAGGGTGGCCAACGGCATTGTATACCGCCCGGTTGTTGTATTTATTTCTGCTGCAGTTGTATTTTATTTGGGAGTGATCGCCGTACAGGTTATTGGATTTCGGGTTGGGGTGTTACGCCTACTAATTCGGCTCCTAAATATCCTTTGAATGTCGCACATAATAAATATATCGCAGCGGTAAATAACAGACTGTCGCCCTAATGGTGTCACTGTTATCACTCGCCCATACGGGTGATAATGAATTACCTGATAATCAACATGCGAAACGTATTCCCGCAGTGACCACAAGAGATAGATAGTAGAACTTAAACAATTTAAAACAAATCCAACAACAACGATTATTACAGACCGTACTCGTGAGCATCTAACCATATACATTTATGGTATGGAATCAGCCCCTGCTGAGTATGTCATTACATGCCCCGTCATGCCCCCTCAAACCCCTCAATTAATTGGTCGAGAGCATGAGATTCGTTACATGCAATACCGTTTTAATATTTAAAAAAAACTGTAAAACAATTAACAGTAATAACCATATAATAACACAACCATCAACACACTTAATATACCACAAGTATAACCAATGAACAACAAAGCGAAACAACGAGAATAATAAACAAGTATTAATTCTCGTCCATGGTGTAGAAACCAATTTCGTTGCCACTGTACAAGTCTCAACTGTATTAATTGTTCAGTTATACCTAGTGACAATGTCGTTAAAAACGACATGTCTCTAAATTACCCATAAATTATGGCGGTCACCCACGGCAGTAGCCACTCCAACGGTAGAGTCTCCGACCAACGAGCCATTCTAGCTCACGGGAAATTTTCTTGATACTTACGGACCCGTACGCGGACATCCTGGTATCGTTTTTGTGATCACAGCGCGCACCAAGAGCCACATCCTCCTGGCTTTACTATCTTTCATTAATTAATTATACCATCGCATCGCATTACCATTTTTTTTTCCTAACACAGCAGACTAAGGTCATTAGTCCAATCCGGAGTCTGTAGACTCGGGTCCAGTGTTAGATACGAGAGCGGCGTTTAGAAAGGCCAATGCTCCGTATTAAAGTTTCGGATAATATGTATATTTTATTATCCTAGTGCTA
Source organism: Limonium bicolor (assembly GCA_023374045.1). Lineage (NCBI taxonomy): Eukaryota > Viridiplantae > Streptophyta > Magnoliopsida > Caryophyllales > Plumbaginaceae > Limonium > Limonium bicolor. The sequence continues at coordinate 71,111,386 of CM041780.1, forward strand.
CAACGTTTTTCTGACGATCCTTATATTTCATATAAGATAGCACCATAGCCGCTAGTTCGTTTTATATATAGGTTCATATATACGAACCAATACTGTTAACTCAACAACAGTAAATAATGAGCAGCTATAAATATACAATTCATGCATATTAATTATCACATTCAGACAAACATCTTATCACAGATCACAGAAGTCTGAACTGAGGAAGCCCTTAGAGACAATCAGAGACACATAATAACATACCATTCACCCTGATTGTATTACGGTGGAGTATGAATCAGCAAGTTCCTATGCTCCGTGTGTCGTCTCTAACAGTCTAAACAATACATAATGCTACTGATTAGCATCCCGTATGAAAATACAACCCTACGGTACCCCGTACCGTCACTAATACCTCCCGGTTAACCCCCCGTTATAAAATGTCAATGTTTGTCGGGTTTTCGGCTTAACTCGAGATTTGGAAAACGTTATATTACATGCGTAGTCTTGCCTCGTATATTAATATACTTATTGTTGAACTTTGTTACGCATGTAACTTAATGTATGTTTGTATATCGTATAGTTTGTTTCTTTATTGCATGTATGATTCTTTGTCATGCACTATACATCTCACCTTAGTATTTATTTTCCTAAGGTTTGTCTCTTTTTTTTTGTGGTATAATTCATATGTAAACAACACTTTGAGTCTTATAAATTCTTATTATCACATGTATACTCTTATCATTAGAATTCCATATCTAATGTTTGTAATTCTTTTCCCTTTACCATATGTCATTTTAATTATGAAAATACATGGTCATTAAACCATATTATATTTTTCCACCATATCATATATCTATTTATATTCATGTATTATGGAACTATTTCCTATATGGTAAGTCTTATAATATATATTCATTCTTTTTAATGAATACCTCTTATATTTAAATGTTATAATTCTTATAACATTAAAACCATATTGCAAAATTCCATTTTAAAATGTTAACATTTCGAACAGCACCTATTTTCTTAAGTATTTACAAAATCCACCACATAATTAATATAATGTTACATTATAGTTATATAACTTATATTATGACATTTAAGTCATTAAAATAATTATAACCTATAGTTGTAAATTGTTTTAAAATGCCAAACAACCCCTTATATTTTCGGTTTTCAATATAAACCACTAAACTTCTATAAATCACAAATCAATCCCAAATTATATTTCATTGTTTCATTGTTAATATATACCTTATATTATAATCCTTAAACCTTAATATAATTATAACCTATAGTTTTTAAAGGCTATGATTTTCGAACAACCCCTAGGACTGTTTTAATTAAATTCCTGCCACCAAACTTTGTACATTTACCAAATTCCCCTCTTTATAACATATAGTTTTCTAATATCATCAAAACTATATATTATACATATATCTTGATAAAACCTTATATATAACTCCAAAATTACCAAACTATACCAAAAGGTTATAAACATCATTACTAACCTTATACTTTTTCTAAATCTCCGTTTTACCACATATGTTACCCATTTGTAGCAATATTATGAAATATCTTATATTATACTTATATAATTCATATAAACTCCAAATTTAACCAAATCAACTTCTAAAAATTCCTAATAACCTAAGGTTTGTACTAAACTCCATTTAGTACCCCAAGTTTTCGGAAATCACAATATAGCCCCATCACTTATAAATCTTTTACAATTTAATACTTATCTTAATATAAGGTAGCATTTTAATTTCTAAAATTCTCCAAACTTGGTCAAAGTCTCCTATATAGTCAACTTTGACTTCTAATACCAAATTGGACCCAAACCTTTCGGTAATTACAAAACTTCACCTATACTTTTCTATTTTTACAATTTTGACCCAAAACTTTATAAAATGTATAAATTTTATTAAATTCATTTAAAAACCCTAAATTCCTCTAAATTAAGCCCATGGCTTTGTATTTTGCCAATAATTATGGTTTGGCCCCAAACTTAATTATATAAGCATAAATCTAACTAAATAAGCTTATAAACTTAAATTAAAATGGCCTAATGACATGGCCTTATTACAACCTTGAACTTGCAAAATAAATTACACTTTAAATGTCTCAAAATATAGTATACATTCACGGCCTCACCATAGGTTAATTATTTTTCCACATAATGTCATAATTTGACCATTATGTTAATTAAATCTCTTAAATGACTAGCTTAATTTATCTTAGTCATTTTTTTCCATTTCTAGGTTAATATAACCCATATTATTAAGTTCCCTCTCGGCAATATTAATATATATGCTTAGAAATTATAAAATCATAAGTTTTAAGGTGTTTATACCTTGTTTTCTCCTTGTATGAACTCGGCCACTTGAAGGAAAATTCACCACATCATTTAGACATGTTTAATACACCAAAATAAGATATGGTTATACTCCAAGCTTGAGCTTAACCATAAGGAATAATTAATGTAAGGTTTAAGGCAAAAATCACCTTAAAAATGCAAGGGAACTTCAAGATGGATTCGGCCTGAATCAAACACACCAAAAGGTGTTAGATCCACCATATAGACATAGGAAATAGCTAGACCACAACAAGCTGCCTTGGTATTAGGTTTTACCTTGGAAAAATGCCTTAAAGAAGGGTATTTGCTCTAGATCTCGGCCTCACTTGCTTCAAATGGCTAACCAACTGATTTAACATGTAAATATGAAGATTATGAGTGTATAAACTCATAAAAATCAAAGGAAAAAAATCGGATGAAGAGTAGAGAAGCTTAAGGTATGTTTTTACCTTAAAATGCAAATTTGGGAAACCTTGGTCCCTATACTTGTTTCAGCCGAGTTTGGATGTTGTTCTAACCTTATAACACTGAGAATAAGCCATAGGAAGGGATGAGCCACGAGATCTAAGTGTAGATCGTGAAGAGATGAAGAAACAGAGCCAAAATAAGCCTTAAAACATTACCTTAGAAGCTTAAAAGATGGAGTTGTCTTCCTAACTCAAGAGCTTCTGTTGGGAGAGCTTGGAAGAGCTGCTTCATCGGCTGGAATGAAGCTAGGAGAGAGAGAATGATTGGAGATGGGCTTAATTGATTGCAAAAGACAAATTTGATTAGTTTATTGTTTGTTAATGAAAGATGACTCACCAAGGGATAAGAATGGGGTGGCATCGGCTAATGGAGGGGAAAGGTGAGGCTCACACGATTTTGGAGGCTGGTGGAGTCAAATAATGGAGCAAAAAGAGAGTGTATTAACTAATCAAAAGGTAAAAGGTAATCCCTTAATTTAGGGAATTATGTTGGAGTCTTGTCCTTGGTATAAGCAAGTGGCTAATTCAATCCTCTCTTGCTTGTGGCTTCCGATTCCATGTGGTCCAAGGGGTCAACTTTGACCTCTTGACCATTCTTAGTCAATGTTGACTCAAACGGGCCCCCTTTTAGGGTTTTATTAATATTTTAATATTAAATTTCTAAAAATTTGTAAAATTTGGAATTAAATTCCTAATATGATATAATGTGATATAATATCGTATTTAAAGGTAATTATAACCTTTAAGCCCATTAAAAGCCAATTTAGAAGGCATTTTCACAAAAACATGCTTAAAGGTGTTTTAGTGCACCTTTTTGTGTCACAGGGTGTTCCTGAGCTTAGTTTTCTTTAAGAACAGTTTTGTTGTGTTCTTTACTTCATTATAATACTTAGGAATCCACTTTGGATCCTATTTGAGGTCATACAATCTTTATGGTGCTTTAAAGCACATTTTTGGCTTTACCGATCTTAAGGCATGTTTTGCCTTGTTGAGATCTTTAGATTGTTCACCAATAATATTTACATGTTTATTAACCATCTTAGATCATTAATAGATCATTTAATTATGTTTTAAAGGTTAGGGGTATTTCAATTTTAGATTAGGTTTTTAGGTAGTTTTTCTTAATTTGCACTTATACACTTACTTTTCCCCTTGTTATAGAATAGGCTTTTGCCTGGATTAGGACTAGTTTTCTATAAGTCCCTTGGGTATGATTCTCTCGGTCGTAATATATTTACACTATACTCCGACCGGGTTTTTATTTGCTACCCGTACTAGAGTTGTAGGATTAGTTTATTATTTTATTCTTTTTGTATATAGTTTTATCCTACAAATTTCTTATTAGCAAATTGGCGCCGTTGCCGGGGACTTGGAATTAGTCCAAGTCCTAAATTCGGTATAACGCCCTATCCTTTATTCTTTAGTCTTTGATTCTTTGATTCTCTCATTTAAATTAATTTTCTTTTTCGGTTGAATATGCCGGGTTGGATGTCGGGTAACCGGTGCCCGGCAGATTCAACAATTCTTATTTACTTATTCTGTTATTCATTGTTTTAATTTGTTCGATAGGTTGAGCGATGCCGTGTGCAATGCCGGGTCTCCTACGTCCGGCAACGTTGGAGGAAGTCCTATGCCGGATAAGACCCACCCGACACACAATCCGACATTCAATCTCATCTTTTATTTTACATTTTTCTTTCTTCGAATTTTTGATTTGTTTGTAAATATTCCTTCCCTTTACTCTTTTAAGTTAACTTTCCTCTCTCTTTCCCATTTTAATTAATTTTCTTTTTCGAGTTTGAACACGCCGGGCTATTTGTCGAGTAAATTGAACCCGACATTAATGGAAGAAGTCCATTGTCGGATATGCCACGCCCGACACTCTGTCCGGCATGTTCAATATTATTTATTTTTCTTTCTTTTAGTTTTAACATTTCTATTTTATTATCTTTATACTATACTTTGTTCAATTAATATTTTGTGTGCTACTCCTCCAAAGTAAATTAGGTGAATGCATTTAAAGCACACTCCCTACACAAATAATCAAATACCGCAGACAAATGGCAATAAACTCTCTTCCTTAGCAGGCGAATGTGGAAAATTGCACGACCACACGCCCAATGCTCCGAATTGCTAGATTTTATACCACCTGAGGAAGCGGAACTTGCAGAGACATCGACCATTCGCATGGAGCATAAGTCGATGCAGTTGCAAATGCAACAACTTTTGCTCAACTATGACCACTTGGTCAACTCCCTCTCCAACACTAAATTGATCAACGGAGTATGCGAGATCGATCTTCATTTCTATCGAGATCCCTGATCACTCGGCCAAGTAGCCGAAGGCTAAGTGTAGGGCAGCCCCACGCATCTGGTCTTCTTTCACCGCAGGGGAGTCACTTCCTTTCCTTATTTCTTTATTTTTCTTTTGAACACTGGGGACAGTGTTCCTGCCAAGTGTAGGGCTGGGTCCCTCCTTAAAAAAATATTTTTTTTAATATATATTTTTTTATATAGAAAATAAATCACTAGTATAGTTGATAGAATAAGTTTAAAGTTTATCATGTTTTACTAAACTTTTGCATGTTTTTGATTGAGATGAGATTAGGAATGAATAAATGCTTGTTCTCTCAAGAGGTAAGCTTTCTAATGACTCGTAGATTCCTGTTTTTAACTTCTCGATTCTTTTTATTTAACATGAGTACATGATCTTTCTCCTAATTCTTTCCTTTATGTACTTCTGGGTATTTTTATCTTTCCTTTTCAAATTGTGAGAAATCTTTTGGGTGAAAATCTTAAATAGGGTTTTTGTGAAAAAAAGAAAGAAGAAGAAGAAAAAGAAAAAAAAAGAAAGAAAAAAATCTTCTTCCAAAGGAAAAGCATTATATTCTTTGAGGTTGCAATGAACTGCCTCAGAATAAAAAGAAGCAAACAAGAGTTTTTCCTTTTGTTTTTCTCCTAAATTCCCTGTTCTTCAATGCAAAAAAATCATGGTTGATTCAGAAACCCTTGCAAAATAGGGCTGAACAATAAAACCATCGATGAGTGTCTTGGCCACATTCAGAAACTCTTGAAAAATAGAGCTGAATGATGGAAACCGGAAAAAGGTGAGATTACAAATCCCTAATGCAAAATAGCCCAAAAGTTTTTGATCGATTTTGAAATTCTTTATTTTTATGCCCATTAGTATGTTTGGATAGATTAGGAAGGTTAAGTGATACTTATGAAATAGAGTCAGATAGTTGGGAATATTTATCTAATTGTCATTCTAAAGTCTAGCTGTTTTGTGCATAAGTAATTACTCCTTTCTAATCTAGTTTTGCTCGAGGACTAGCAAAAGGTAAGTGTAGGGCCTTGATAAGCCGCAAACTTATCATATTTTATGTACTAGATTTAGGATTATATTTATCTAAATAAGGTTAAGTAGTTAATATTTATGTTATATTATGTATTAAAGTGTATTATTTGTTCAGCCTTATGTTTTTATATGTTTTTCATGCAAGGAAACACTTTTGACCAAAATGCCGGACATAAGGCAGGTTAACTCCTGCACGACACAAGCGTGGAGTAGTAAAAAGGTGCTATGCCGGGTATGTTGCCGGGTACATCCTAGCCGGCACAAGTAAAAAGTGGCCTCAGTTCACCAGAAGTTAGCATTACATGAAGAGGTGTCTTTTGATGAAGAGGTGTCTCTTGGCAAAAAGGTGTCTTTTGGTGAAAAGGTATCTTTTGGTGAAAAGGTATCTTTTGGTGAAAAAGGTATCTTTTGGTGAAAAGGTGTCTCATGGTGAAAAGGTGTCTTATGGTGAAGAGGTGTCTTTTAGTTGGAAAGATGTCTTTTGGATGAGAAGACACTATGGAAAGACATCATTTGGTGATGTGTCTTTCCATACCAATACAACTAGGGTAAAAGGTATCTTTTTGCTAAAGACATGTCTTGAAGGTGTATCTTTATGGAAAGACATCATTTAAGATATGTCTTTCCATAGAATCACTTCCAACACCTATAAATACCCTTCCCATGTGGTCATTTGGGGACACACTTCAACATACCAAATCCACTCCATTCACTTCTATATTTCTGCCTCACTCCATTGTTGGTGTCCAAAGAAGTCTACGGAGCCAGCCATGCAAGAGAAGAAGAAGACCTTGTCAGGTTAAGGCTATTGACATCTCCTTCTCCCTCCTTGTATTCTCTTCTTGTAGTTGTGTGCATGGTGATGTAGAATTCTTTGTCTTCTCTAGTTAGAAATGGTTCTCTTTGTAAACATACTATGATCACTCAATAAAAGATATAAGTTCAACTTGGAATTTTGTGGTTATTGCAATTAGGAATGCAGTTGTTTCTTCTTCCAAGTACTTCAATTTTGACCTTGGTAAGGCAGAAAGGTTGAGGAATTCCAAGTGGTCTTTCTATTTGTCTTTTATAACTTAAAGGATGAAATTTAAGGCTTAGAATTCTCCCCTTTTCGGTTCGTTGATTACCTAGATATTGTTAGTCTTCGATAATGATTAGAGAGTGCTTAGTTCGACTTCGAACTGGAAGAGTAAATTGACATTTTGAGCATGCCGGATGGCATGCCGGGTGCAACACGTCCGGCACATTCAAGGTTCTTGTCTTTGCCGGGTGCATATTGTCCGGAATAATATCCGGCTGTACCAAAAGTTGGTTGGTTCGGAATTTATTCTTTTCCCTTGGTGTTCATTTGTGTTTTTATGATGTTGCCATTTCGAATCTAGGGTAGATCCTTATAAATACTATTTTAGATTAGGTTTTTAGGTAGTTTTTCTTAATTTGCACTTATACACTTACTTTTCCCCTTGTTATAGAATAGCCTTTTGCTCGGATTAGGACTACTTTTCTATAAGTCCCTTGGGTACGATTCTTTCGGTCGTAATATATTTACACAATACTCCAACCGGGTTTTTATTTGCTACCCGTACTAGAGTTGTAGGATTAGTTTAGTAGTTTATTATTTTATTCTTTTTGTATATAGTTTTATCCTACAATTTCTCGATTAGCAATTGTGTTCCTCCTCCTAAACTTGAGGATTCAAAAGAACATCTTCAACAACCATATCATTCTGATTACTTAAATCTGGTTGTTGATTAGGATCATCTAGTTCATAGAACTCTTGATCCCTAGTTGCTCCATAAATGGATGAATAATCATTTACCAAGAATATGGCATCATGAGAATCAGTCTCAATTCTTCTCCCAATTAACTTTAAGAGTTAATTTATTCTCTACTTCATTCACGTAACAAATTTGTGTGAAGTTACCAATGAATGTGATAAAACATCAAGCACCAAGCTTGACAATCATACTCATTAGGCCACAAATATTTGAATGAATTAACTGCAATGGTTGAGTAGTCCTTTCCTCTATAGAAAATGGTTTCCTAGTAGATTTTCTAGCTAAACAATGCTCACACTTAGCGAGTTATAGCTTCTTGAGTTCCACTAAGGAGCTCTTCTCTTGCTAGTCTATTCAACCGATCAATACCAATATGACCAAGTCTAGCATGTCAAAGGTCTGAATCATCAAAATTAATAACATAATTGAATGAATATGATTACTTAAACCAAATTTGGCATTAAATACTACGAAACCATTCAATAAAGAGTTATTACTAAAAAATGTACCAACATCAAACAACTCTAAAGTCGATCCTTCAAAACAAATTTGAAGCCTAACCTAAGAAGAGATGGAAAAGAGACTAAATTTCACCTTATTTTAGGGGCTTACAAGTCATTATGTAAATACAAAGATTGACCACTATGCAAAAAATCTGCAGGTTCCAATCTTGTGCACATCAATGCTGGTATCCTTCCCCATGTAAATATTTTGGCTTCCTCTTCTAGGAATCCGGCAAAACTCTACAAAAGATGTTCGATCCAAAGTCATATGCTCTGCTGTTGCTGTGTCTACAAGTCCACATAGAACATGTATTAGTTAACACATAACATGAAGCAACAAAACAAGAGAAAAGGTATGAACACCAAGTAAATACCTCAAGCTCTGGGCAATCTTTAATAAAGTGCCCTGATTTCCTACAATTGTAGCAAACACCTTTAGACTTGCCTCTAGCACTACCAGCTTTTGGCTGGTTCTTTGGATCTTTACCACCATTGGCATTGCCTCCCTTCCTTTTCTTCCACTGCCCTTTCTTAAAGTCACTGTTACCATTATTCCCTCTTTTATGCCTCTGATTCTTATGACCTCTATTGTCAGAATCAATAGCATACACTTCATTAGCTGGTTTTTCACAGAGTAACCTATCCTCTTCCAACTCAAGATGACGAGCAACATCATCAAAGGTGCGGATGTTATCATCATGGGTTAAAGTCTGCTTCAGAGAATCCCACTCAACACTCCGAGGGAGAGATCTGATCAGAGCTTAAACTTGCTACTCATCAGACAACTCATGTCCTACAGCTTTAAGCTCATTAACCATATTAGACATGGCAGTAATATGTTCAGCCATAGTCTTATCAGACCTCTTTTTGTAGCTATCAAGCCGCATTTGTAATTGTCTTCTATTAGTAACAGTGCTTCCTCCAAAGTTCAGCTTGACTGCTTCCCATACTCCATTAGCAGTTTGATGGGTTTCGAAGCGTAGCATCAAGTCGCTTCTCATATTACTTAGAAGTATGATCCGGGCAGTGCGACTCTTCTTCTTTCAGGCATTATAGGTTTCTAGCTCCCTACGTGCCTGGACGGAGTGTCCCTCAGCAGACGGAGCCTACATGACTTGTAGAGTTGCATCCAAAAGTTCTTGGTCTTCCAAGACATACTGAACTTTACGACTCCACATGTCATAATTTCGTTCAGTTAGTTTTTCACCCTTGTTAAGATCTGCTACATTACTCTTTGATACAACATCCATCTTACAAAAAAATGATGTCATTAGTTGTTGTGTCTTACACGTGTACATAACACTACTCGTTTATAGTATTATTAAAATATTTATCAAAGTATAAGAAACAAAAATATGCTCCGCACATATAATCAATTTCAGTACTTAGACTTATAAATTAACATACCATAAACACGCAACTAATGCATTTATAATTTCAAAACAAATTTGAAATTATGATGGTTCCCATTATCAATGAAAAACAAATTTCCAGTATTATTATTCCATTAATAAATTCCTACGAAAAGAATTATTTAATTAATTAGTGTCTACTAAAGACAATCTAGACAAACTAGATTAATTGAAATTATATGAATAAATAATGTTCAAGTGATTAAATTATTTGATGTCTACTAAAGACAATCTAGACAAACTAGATTAATTTAAATAATTTTGAACAACTTATGTTCAATTCTAATTAATAAAACTATTATTCTTATCATAATAGAATAACAATTCCTAAAAACATGGAACAATAATATTCGTCACAAAAACGAACAATAATATTAATCTCATAACTGTAAGAATTTAATGTTACAAAAACATTTTAACAACCTTTATGTTACGAAAACATATATATATGGTATTTTATAAATATTACTATGTAATTTATACATATCCGGTTCGATATATTTACGCTATAAAATTCACCCGAATATATAATATTCAGATCACTTAAAAAGAGAATATATCAGGTAATGATAACCATAATATCGATCTACAAATATTATAGATAATAATTCTCATAATATAGGAACAAATCCATCTTTGAGAAACTAGGAAACAAATTCCACACTTTTAATTTAGTTCTTTTATGTAAAACTTAACCCAAAATAAAAGAAACATAAAATATAATATCTTAAATTTATTATATTCTTACTAAAATAACAGAAATAGATCCACACTATTGGGAACAAATCCCACCATAATAAAATACTTAATTTTATCAAATTTGTCTATCGGAAGACACTGCCGAGATTGAGGAACTCACCTTCAATTCTTATTATCAATTCATATAACCAGAATAATTAATCACATAAAACCAACCGGTATAGAATTAATAAACAAGTGTTCATTCAAAGGTTCAACTCAACAATAAATAAGCTTATTTCACACCTGAGTTCCACCGGCTAAATACAATAGTGAATGAATTTATTTACGTAATTAAAATTCACTCCAAGCAAAATTGCCTATGTGCATCACCCAATGAGATTAACAGCAATAATTATAGAAAAATTAAGCCGATTTGCTTTCCATCAAATTAGCAAAAAGAACTTTAATCTGATTGTATTTATAATTTTATATGATCACCATAACATGTGAAACGACAGTCAAAAGATTCAATTTTTTTCTTTCTTTTACCGTCGATGGGTGAAGCACACCACAAATCTCTTGTTTTTTTTACTCGACAATTAGCAACCCATACGCAATGAATCTATTATTGTAGTTAGGGATTTGACAAAGTGAGCAATGTTAAACTCGAATATTACTACTCTACTCTTGAGCGCAGTACAGGTTATTCTTCGGCAATCGACGAATCAAAGAGAACGCATCTGGCTCTAATACCACTGTTATAAATATATGGATTATGGTACCTACCTCTTGAGCGCAACGGAATAGGTAGGATCGTTCTTTCTGTTCGTTGTCAACCGATTGGTCTTCCTTTGATAGCAACTGTTGAATCCTTCGCGTCTACCAGGTGGAGGAGACCACAGAAGCACTCCCCACACTATTCACGACCTAAGAACCCTAACACTACTCTCTCTGTGTATTCTGTGGGAACTAGGGTTTCTGTATATTCTGTATTCCTGGAAACTAATTCCAGAGTCTCTATATATAATAATAACAGAAAGAGATAAGAATAACAAATATTCTTATCAATATTATTTGACGTTTGTTGTAACTAATATTTAACAACTAAATATTATCTTTTATTTATTACTTAAATAAATATAACCAACAGATCTTACTAAGCCTGGCGAAGGGGATAATGGTTAGGGAAACGCAGAAACAGAACTCGAAGATGATACTGTTACGGGTGATCCGGAAGACGTTACAGTTGACGTTGAGCCAGATTTTTGGGACGATGACATTGAGACAATGCTTGATGAAATACCCCAAACCTTAATTACATTAAATTAATCATGAATTAATTGAAAGGAAAGATTAATTAAGAGGTAACTAAGATTAGAGATAAAATATTCCTAAGAATTCTAAAAGTAATTAAGGTCTAATTATATAATATATTAAGACTGATATGTTCTAATCATGACAATAGTAAATATTTGCATGATAAATATCTACATGATGAATTAAGGGTTCAAGGAAGTCCAATTATATTTATACAAATAAATATATAGTCTAAAGGGGTTATTAAACCTCTCATGAAATAATAAAACTAAGAGGGTTCATTTATAAAGAGTAAATTAAACAATGGAAATCGATGTAATGTAATAGGAAGATTGAGGGTGTTTTTTTTTTAAAAAAAATAACATGAGCAATTAAATGGCTCACTCTCTTCATATTATTTTTATTCATTTCTAAGTGACAAATAAATATACAAACATTAATATGTCTCCATTATTTCCTACACTCAAGTCATTCATCTCCTTCATGTTTCTCTTCATTTTCCTTTTACTATTCGTCTTCCCTTCTATTTTTCTTCTTCACTATAACAGCCAAGTTGAAAACAATAATCCAACCTCTTCATTCTCTTCATTCCGTTAATCTTGCAACACTAGTTGGCGATGTGGAATGTGAGCAGCACCTCTTTTCATATTCTCTGTACAACTCATGCTGGAAACTGAAACATTATGCCCAGCGTTGCCTTTTTCTTCTTCACATTCTCTTCACTCTCTTTTAATTGACTCACGTACAATTAGCAGGTAGACAAAGAACTTATATATATGTTGTGCGCCTTCTACTCATTCCCTGCATCCCCAGTAACTTTGCAATATTTACTGACTGACTTATGACATACATGCTCGTCGTCACGCTTCATTCTGTTTCCAATTGCAACCTGCACTAGCGCTCTCTTCTATTCCCAGCTACCAGTGTATGAACATACACATCAGCGTCTTTCTTCAGATCTCTCCACCACCGGACATACATGCTGCCGGAGCCTCCTTTCTCTTCATTTTCTCCTCGTAGATGCACCTCTGAAGTAGATTCCATAGCAGTTGTACAACCCTGATCAGTGAGCAAGGAAGTGCATGCTCTACACCCTCACCCCCTTGTGTCAATGCGCCTCGGTTGAAATAAATCACTGGGACTGCTTCCTTGCACACCAGATCCCTCAGGAACTGAAAACAGTTTTTTTCCAAACCGGTAATACACTCACACCCATATTCCTGTATAATTTGTTTTAACGGTAGAAGTTCAAGGATTCTTTTGTGCACCTTTTGAGAGAAAAAAGGGGTAATTTAATTCCAAGTGTTAATCAGATTGGTAATTTTAATGTTTGTTGATAAGCTGGTGCTGATTTGGTGGGTCAGGTAGATTAACAAATTATTAAGTAATAACTTAAAATGGAGATTTGTTTGGCGAGTAATACATAGAGCAATATTAAATGTTTAAAAGGATTAGTGATTTAGGATTTAAGATATTTATATAGATAAGATTGTTGGAATAATTAAGAATAAATTGCTATTAAATGCTGTCCGAGACTACTGATTCAATAAGTGAGGTTGATAGCTATTATGTAATTTTATTAAGTAGATGAGAATTTGATAGAAAAAGAAATAATAATAATAACTTTTATCTAATCTTGAAATTTCAAGATTTAAAGTTGAGTTGGTAACAATAATAATAATAATAATAATAATAATAATAATAATAGTTTATAATGAATAAATAGTGAATTAATGAGTGGTTAGACTAATTATAAGTTATAAGTTAATAAGTTCATAATGGGAGATTAGATAAAAAGGAGAACTTAATAATGAACTGTAGGTTAACCGATTAGGGATGCAAGGATTTGAAGTACGCATTGCATAATTAAGTTTAAGGAAATAAAAAGGAATTGAGTAGTAGAATAGTAATATGGGTGTAGAAGGTTAAGTGGTTAAATTGATGAATAAATTAGATTGCAAAATTATTTGGTAAACTTTAGTATGTTAATATTAGATCAATAAATTCCTAAAGTTCGAGGATGAATTAGATTGTAAAACGGAAAGAGAATATATGGATAAAGAGTAGTAATTAGTTATTAAGTAGTGAGGAAGGTTGTAATTTTAGGATTTAAAACATATATATACAACTAAGCATAAGGAAATAAGGTAAACGAATAATAGTAATATGAGAGTAACAAATTTAGTAATTAAGGTGGTAAATTAAAGCTGATCGATTGATAAAATTTTGAAAATTTAGGATATGATTTGGTAGTAAGTGAGATTAAAAATTGATATGACGAAAGTTAGAATGTGGAGGAGATCAATGGGTAATATAATGCGAGATATATATATAAATTTTAGCCCAATATTATAGTTTGGATAACATGATAATAAAATGACAAATAAGATATAAAAAGGAAGTAAGTTATCATCACACTTAAAAATTTGGGGAGATAGGAGTTTAAAATGAAGAATAAAATAATACTAAAACCTTGGCAAAGATTATCTAGAATAAAATTAGAGTATTCGTATATATAATGATATCGGTATTATATATTGAGTTTTGGGTTAGTATCAAATATTGTAAAATATTTCATATACGAAATAACATTTTATATTGAGGTGGTTAGTTGGGCTTGTAAATAGTTAGGGTGTCAGTTAATGAAATTATGACCATTTAAACTAACGCACCGACATTAGAATATTTCTAAGAGAATTTCGTTACAAATAACTAGTAAATCCGCAGAAGATGGAATCAATGGAGAAAGGTAATTAAGAATAGTAATATACTTTTAACCAAGGGAAGTTGGGAACTAATGAATTTGCATCTACTTTCTAAATCTAGGATTTGAGTAATGGAATGCACATGGCTGGATTTTGATGGTTTAGTACACATGGCTAGGACTTTATATAAAGCTGCTTTCCAGGTATGTAAATGAAGATGCTCAGCTAGAGTGCAGGAATGGGTAGCTCTAGGGTAGATGCTAAGAGCGTGTTATAGGCAGTGATATGCGAGACGTAGACCGGGTCTAGGCGAGGGCCAACTTCAGTGTAAGGTATGGATTCTTGCAGCGTGTTTGCTAACGGATTATACCGGCTTGTGTGCTATGTGCTCTGTAAATAATGACCAAGATAAATGCATGTAACCTGATGAATGTGTGTTCATATTATTGTTGTGATTACTTTTTCATGTCACTGATCGTACCTTCGAAATAAATGAGTCATACGAACTATACGTGCGATAACAAGTGGATTACGAATGGCGAGTTTCCGTATTGAGAATTTGCACTCAAGTTCTCAATAGCTTCCCTTGTAACACAAAGACGATATTTGTATCGTGATATTTGACTAATCACCCTAGAGTTAGAATGAACGTCCACATGAGACTTCTAACCTGATCAAGATACGGGAAGCAAGGAGCCTAGATGTTTCGGGCCATGCATGCAAATTCGGGGGGCCGTACCTGCATCAGGTCGTCTTCCAAAATATATACGTCACGACGGAGGCCAGGAGAAGACTATGTTCCCCTACGGGGCTAACTACCCCTACATAATGAGGCCAGGTGGAGTCTAACTTCCCCTGCGGGGCTAACTACCCAACATAATTGAGTCTAGGAGGAGACTACATTCTCCTACGGGGCTAACTACCCAATTACAATCCACGAGAGTCTCAATCTCGTCTGAAAGGTTTATTCATACCCGATCTAATAAGCATCTTCGAGATAGTGAATTATCAAGGTTTACATACCCATCTAACTCATCTAATTATAACGGTGTTACATAACCACATTGATATGGGAATAGACAATTTCACTGCGTGGATTGTCCTCAATAATTTATTAAATCCTATACAAGATCTCAATATCTTCAGGGCCAATGTTATAACGGAACACTGACCCGACTTACTATTGACGCATTTATGTTCAGTGTTTTTTTGGTGGAATGATTGAATTGTATGCTTGCATGTTGTGTGTTTACCGCTTTATTCATAACAATGTAAAATGGATTGTATGTTAACGACCAATTAGTTGGTGTGGCCCGGTAGCTTGCGGGCTGCACGTTTTCATACCGGCATTGTTGCTGAGCCTTCGGGCACCCCCATTTCAGGTACCTGATGCTTAGGAGACCCGACCGAGAGTAGGTGGGGTAGATACAGGGTATAGAGTATACCTTTGTTTTTTTTGTTATATCTTAGATAGGCTATACCCACTTTTGTATATGGAACTTCCATCTTAAACTTATGTAAGTTCCAAGAATTAGAAACTCGGTACGTTATCATTTTGGACTTGTATTTAAGTATTGGAGTTATTCGGTGTGTGTTCAGTTCGTCAGACCGTTACGTTGGAGTTGGTAAGGCCTAGTTAGTCACGTGGGTGACTAACGGTGGTAACACCCGGGAGTTCTTTAATATTTTCCGTTGCAATTTCTTTTCTGTCGGGCACCGATAATTACCGTTTAATGTGAATTAGTGGTTGGGGTATTACAAAAAGTGGTATCAGAGGGTTGAGTGATAGTAGTAAGGAATCAATGTTTATTTGTACCACCGAAAAGAGTGTTCACAACTGTTCAAACCTAAGCGTGTTAACACAGGAACTGATATGTAAAGGCATTATGCAGATGTCTGGGAGAGGACAAGGTTTTAACACCCCTACTGCTAATCTTGTACTTACCGTCCAATCATCCCAATAATCAAAGTTTCTCACAGCGGAAATACTACTACTACTACGGCGGGTGATACAACGCCGCTAACCGCCCATACGGCTAGCTAGGCTATTACTACTTACAGTGACGGTCTGATGTCTAAGTATACCGAGCTACTAAACATTACTTACTGAATACAAAATACCATGCGCTTACATTAATGGATTACCGAGCATTTGAGTGTACTTAATTACAACCGTTCACTAGTTTCCAAAAATAATGAGTTTAAAACAACTACTCATCTACACCAAATCACCATCCTATCAATATCCAAAAAGGTGTACCCCGTGGTACACCGGCTAATCAGAAAGGCTCTTAGCCGTGTATTACTTAGTACACCATTCCCAATTCATTGTTTACAGACAAAAGAAATCAAATTAAGATCTTCATTATCTTCACCCTTCCCGTGTACCTGCATTCATATTAAAAACGGTGCCCCAAGGGGCTCAGCAAAAGCTGCGCATAAACTCCGCATATACCGAGTTCTAACAAGGGCACGCCGACTATTTGACGTCCACTAAACATGCGATTCATTAATTTCTTACATACATGCTTTGCATACAACATACATACATATACAATACATTATACAATCCAAGGAAACATTACAATGACATACACATTACTTACCTTCACAAAGTCAGCCAAGTTACACATCCGGGTTAATCGGAATGCTCATTACTCTTTTACTCATTACACGTTACTTACTCTTACTTTACCTACTTACTTTCATTTACTTACTTACTCATTCTTACTTACTCTTACTCATGTTAAGTCGGTATGACCTCCGGCCCGGGGACTACACCCTCCCACCACCGGGATTTACTTGACTCACCAATCCGGGATGCTACCCATTTAAGGGGTTTGGGCCGTGGACCAGTTTAAGAGTCAGGAATCGGATCCAAGCTCTTGTGTCTCCTCATCCTCACGCATGGCCGAAACTATATCGGACTTCTACTCATTCCAATTTAATTACAAATTTAAGTTAGATTGGTTAGCTTGTTAGGAATCAGTTAGAAGTCCAATCACAAACATATTCGGTCACAATACAATACGTCATACATACACACACTCATATTCATCTATACATTTCATGAATTATACAAACTATGATTTGAAGAGAATATTCACAACATACAACACTACATATTCACAAGTAAGCATAATAACTCCGATTCGTGCATTTATCTTATATGGTGATCAATTAGCACACAACACACAAATCAGAGTAACCAAGGTAGCATACGGGGCATGAGGAATTCATACCGTTCACCGTTGTACTTGTATCCAACGTTCCTCCGGTGTTCACAATCCAAGTCCTAACCTATACATGCAATTGGGTGGTTAATTACCCTTACTTAACCTTACTAATTACGTTACTAACATTCCTTGGTTTATACTTATTAATTCATTATTGTTCAAATACTTATACTTAGGTTATCTACTTACAATTATATTCTAAGCTTGTTTATGGCCTTAATGACCCTTAAACATCATTAATTATGTCTTAATCATCTTATAATATCATTACCCATCCTTACCTAAGCTTTAAAATAGTTTCTGTACAAATTTCGGGGTGGTCCGGGTTACTGTCCGAGTTTACAAACCCGGACCCCCACTTGGAAAAACTCTCGGGTAAGATTTGGGACTGGTCCGGGTTTGTGTCCTACTTTACAAACCCGGACCACAAGGTTATAGAACTCTCGGGTGTCTTTTGTGCATGGTCCGGGTTTGTGTGCTAGTTTACAAACCCGGACCACATGTTTGTAGAACTTACGGGTGTGATTTAGGGGTGGTCCGGGTTAGTGTCTTGGTTTCTAAACCCGGACCATCCCTTTGTAAAACTTTCTGTCGTGTTTTCATGCTAGTCCGGGTTTGTGTTCTGGTTTACAAACCCAGACTAGTTACAGTATTGCAATATATGTAAGTTTTTAAGTTTGTTTCAATTCCAAACTTCTACCAATCTCTTCCCTAA
The DNA here is from genome assembly GCA_023374045.1 of Limonium bicolor. Lineage (NCBI taxonomy): Eukaryota > Viridiplantae > Streptophyta > Magnoliopsida > Caryophyllales > Plumbaginaceae > Limonium > Limonium bicolor. The sequence goes on from CM041780.1 coordinate 71,129,898, forward strand.
TATTTCTACATATAATCTAGCATGTTTTAACTTTGTTTAAGCATTTTAAACTAGCCTAAACCAATACTATAAAGATCTGTTACATAAACACTCTTACTATAATTTTTTTCTCCTCTGTTACAATTTCTACTTCTTCCAGAAATGCTACAGACTTTCCTTCTCTTCTTCCCACTCACCAAATGTAACACCCCTACTAATAACACCACACTTAACCATTGATCGCAGCGGAAATCACATCATAAACACTGACTATTTCAATGGGTGTTACACGCCGTTAGCCACCCACGTGGCTAACAAGGCTATTACTTACACAACGTACCGGTCTGATGGACAAGATTTCCGAGCATTACACTTTACATTTACAAGTCCATTATAAACTGAATACAAATACATCTACAATCCAAACTGTACCGAGTCTAATACATTCCATCATCGATATCACGCTAAACTAAACAACCACCCATACATAAACAGTTACCCCGTCCTACTCTCGAACGGCTACCAGCTTCATTGTACCTGAAAAGTAATGGGGGCCCCCAAAGGGGGTCAGCACCTTTGCTGGTATGGTAATCCTGCAGCCCGCATGCTACCGGGCCACGCACAACTAATTGTCGAGTGAGCATGTAGTTTATTTTATTAAAGCATGGAAGAAAACAATAAACACATAACATGCTTATAAGCATACACAACCGAATATGGGTTACAACCAGCAAAGTCAACACATCATCACTTGTTAGATTATGTACACTTTACTTAAGGTGTGTCAGATTAAATATGGGTCCGCACACCAACACACATAACATTACATAGATGTGTCGGTATTAATATAGACCTAATCACACCAATACACATAACAATACCTAGATGTGTCGGTATTAATATAGACCCGATCACACCAATACACAATTTCCCCCTAGCTCCAATAGTGATGAGATAGGTAAGCCTTGGTTAAGCTTGTGGGCGGTTGCAATCCAAGGAAGGAAAGCAACCTTAACATAACATTAGTCCCCCTAGCCCTGAATAATAATGAGGTAGGTAAGCTTTGGTTAAGCTAGTGGGTGATTGTAATCCAAGAAGGAAAAACAACCATAACATAACAGAGTGGGAGTTAATTCAAATATATACATCAACTCCCAAACAACGCGTGCGACCGGAACGACCGGATTCCTCACCCCCCATAATATATACATATCAGTTAGAAGTTCCTTTTATGGAACTTATCACATACATGTGCCATTTGGTGTTACAAGTTTGGTTAATCACACACAAGGGAGGTAACATCCCATTCGACGAACATGGACAACAACATTCGTTAACAACGATACATTAAACAAAGGCAACACACAACACACATAACCAAAATATACAACTAAAGCACGGATAGCCGTAGTTAGTACGTTCCCGTGGGTTGGGACGTTTAATCCGGATACCGAACTCTTATGTGATCCTAGAGTCGGTTAGCTACGGTTTAACACATAAATAAGGTTAAATGGTATCGGACTTATTTACGCCACATTAATGAATTACTATAAACTCATTTCATGCTTTATCTTGCAAGGTGGCAAACACACAGAAAACAAGTTGGCATACAAGCCGGTGTAACCCGGTAGGACACAGGTTGCAAGAAAACCATACCTGTCACCGCGGGGAATTACTTTACCGGTGTTCTCACGTGCCTCGGTTCACACTTGTTCTTCATGTCTTACTCTTGAACCAATATTTACATGTCAAATGGTTCAATTAACATTAAGGTGTTACGGTAGGTACATAATTGCTATTCCCACACTACCCTTACCCCGTTATCCCGTTATTTCGGTTTAACTTTGTGTACTTAAACTCACAACTTTCCCAATCACTCCCAACACTTGTTTATACTTCTTAGGACCTTTAAAAGTCACCAAACAAGGCCTTAACAACATCCCAAAACCATTACCCATCAATCCCCCACCTCTAGAACACTTTAAAACACATTTTAGGCCATTTTTGGTCTGGTCCGGGACTTGGTCCGGACCCAAGGTCCCGGACCACCTCTGTAATGCACTTTCGGCTCATTTTTGACATTGGTCCTGGACTTGGTCCTGGACTTAAGTCGCGGACCAATTCCTGCATTCACTCTCGCCATGTTTTTTGATGCGGTCCGGGACTTGGTACATATCCTAGGTCCCGGACCTTGCTAAAAACTGCTACAAAGGTCATTTTTCAACCCCAAATCAACCCTTAATACACCCCTAATCATTCCATAAACTTTCCATAAGTTTCCTACATAATTAAACACATCAAAACATGCTCTAAACCTCTCCAAATCTTTGGTTTAATCCACCACCCAATTCTTGCTCAAATTCAACAAACTCACTTTTCACATTCTTGCATTTTGCACACTTGTGCATTTCTATTTCCTTTTGATAGTTCTTACCTCCAACCAAACTTACCAAATCCATCAATGACCCTTACCAATCATTCCTACATAAATTCACTTCTAAAACCCACATTCACTCCTTGTTTCACAAGTTACAAACACCAACTCTTTTTCTTGAGATTCCAAGTTACCAAGCATCATTATGCTACAGATTTTGTACTCTCTTATCTCCATTCTCCATCTACCATTATAAGGCCATTAATCCACTCTACTCAACACTATAAACACCAAGGTTCTCCCATTCACTAAGCCATCATCAAAACAATCATTTTCTACCAAAATTTCGCCATAACCTCCCCATAAACCTAACACATCCATTTCCATCAATACTCATCATTTTCATTCCTAATCTAGCCACACCCTCACAAGGGTCCTACCAGCACATAATAAATCCTCAAAGTCCATCAACAATAACATAACTCCAAAGTCTCCATAAACCACAATATAAACACAAACTCAAAACACTTGGCTCTGAGGCCCTTTAATTCACAATTAATTTCACAAATCTCTCTAAAATCAACTAAACACATAATTGTTTTTTCTTTTTATTTTGGGGTTCATCATTCAATTTAACCCATCCCAAATTCTCAAACAATTATAACAAGACTTAAGGTAGATTTTTCTTACCTTGAACATTCAAGTCCTCTTTTAAATTCTCCTCTCCTCTTGATGCAAAAATCGGTCAAGGCAATGTGGTTGCCCTTGTGAAACCCTAGAGTTGGTTTCTTTCCATAAATCAAAGGAGGGCTGTAACAACCCAACTACTAACAACACACTTAACAACACCTTGCAGCGGAAATCACAACTCAAGACATAACTTAACTCCTTGGTGTTACACTCCGTTAGCCACCCATGTGGCTAACAAGGCTAACATACATACATTGTACCGGTCTGATGGACTAAACTCCCGAGCAACTACACATAAATCCCGTTCCATGTCCAACAATCATTATACACTTACATTACAGCTGTACCGAGTAATTACCAACTAACGCCGATACATTTTCGGTCTTACTACACCTATAATACAACCACAATTCTCATGACTACCACATACAAACACTACCCCGTCCTACTCTCGAACGGCTTCCAGTTCCTTGTACCTGAAAAGTATGGGAGCCCCCAAAGGGGGTCAGCACCTTTGCTGGTATGGTAATCCCGCAGCCCGTATGCTACCGGGCCACGCACAACTATTTGTCGTCTTAGCATGCGGTTGATTTATTTCAAACATGCACAAACTCACACACATATCATGCTTATAAGCATACATCCATTAATAGAATACAGACACAAGGTTAGCACACTCAACATAACAACACACTTCACTTTATAACATACACAACTTATTTTCACTCTTCTTAGAGTACATGAACTTCACTTAGGGAGTGCCGGGGTGATATAAGCCCGAGCACAACATACATACATTTTCTTTCCCTGAGTGGCGGCCTCATATAGGACCGATCACAACATACACAATTTCCCCCTAGCTCCAATAGTGATGAGGTAGGTAAGCCTTGGTTAAGCTTGTGGGTGGTTGTAATCCAAGAAGAAACAACCATAACATAACAGAGAGGGAGTCGAAGCAACATAGGCGTCAACACCCTAACAACATTACACATAATTTCCCTCCTAGCCCGATATGGAGGTCGGGTAGGTAAGCTTTGGCTAAGCTAGTGGGAGGTCGAGATCCAATGAAGGAAAACAACCCTAACATAACAGGATGGGAGTTAATTCTCATATATGTATTAACTCCCAAACACACGCGCGACCGGAACAACCGGATTCCTCTCCATACATAACATATCTTATTAGTTAGAGGTACCCTTATGGAACTTACCACATACATACATCACATAGTGTTACTAACTCGGTTAGACACATATGGGGAGTAATATCCCTTTTTAACAAACATGAATAACTGTATCCAATAACAACAACAACATATCCAACAAGTCACATACATCACTCATAATAACAACATACACTAACGCACGGATAGCCGTAGTTAGAACGTTCCCATGGGTTGGGACGTTTATTCCGAATACCGATCTCTTATGTGAACCTAAAGTCGGTTAACTATTATTTATCACATAACTAAGGTTAAGCGGTATCGGAATTAATTACGCCACAATAATGAATTACTGTAAACTCATTTCATGCTTTATCTTGCAAGGTGGCAAACACACAGAAAAACACATTGGCATACAAGCCGGTGTAATCCGGTAGGACACAGGTTGCAAGAAAACCATACCTGTCACCGAAGGTGCACTCTAATGTGCCATCACATGTTCCTTGAAAATCTTTGAACAACTTAATTTCACAAGTCTCCTTAATTCTCCTCTTGCTCCTCATCTCCTCCAAAAATCGGTTAAGAGGGTATGGAGTTTCCAAACTCCATCCCAACATCCAAGAACACAAAACACACTCAATTAATTATCTAAACCCTTGGAATATCTCAATTCAATCAAAGGCTAGAACACAAGGTTAGGGTTTACCTTTTGAGGCTTTTAAGAGGGATTCTCACCCTTGAATTAAGAAGGAAATTACTCCACCATTGAAGGGTCAATTTGGAGCTCAAGAACAAGGAGAAAACAAGGTATTAAAAATGGTGAAAAATCGATTACACCAAGAGATGAAGGAAAAATGACTTTTTCTTGGGAATTTTTACCTTAGAAGGAAGAGGAGGCTCCAAGCTTCACATTGGTGCCATTTTCTCTTCAAATGGGGAAAACCCATGGAGGTCAACTTCATCCTTTTGAAATTTCGAAAAGAGAGGATGATAGAGGAAGGTGAGAGGAAGAAGAATATGTGATTTGTTTTTGATTTGGAGCTCAAATGGAGCTTGGGGATGAAGAGGAAGTGGAGAAGCCATTGTTGGCTAGGTTGGAGAACTCCATCGGCATAGAGGGTGCAAACGATTTTTATTTGATGTATTAAAACCTAAGAAATTAATCCTAGAAATCAATTAATCAATAGATCGTCGGGTTGCAAAAATCCCGGTCGAAATAGTATAGCAAATTTATGAAGCGACCTGGGTGTCAATCCACGGGACTTGATGTGATAAGTCTAGCCTTAGGTAATGGTTAACTCAAAAAAAGGGGTTTTGTTTTGGTTTTGGGTTCAATAATAAATAACAGGAATGAGATAACTAAAATAACAGTCAAGAAAATAAATAACAGATAAAATAAGGTGATAGATGAATTAGATGAAAGGGACTCTGGGTTCAGGTTAAAACCGTTTGTTTAATTATATCTACTGGTTAATTAAGATAGATTGGCAAAATTCCTAATATTTTCTTAAGAGCTAAATCATAGTCTCAGAAGAACTCATTTACCAGAAGTGCAGGACCTAGTCTAGGTTCAAGCAGAAACACATGTAAACGGATTTAGTACGAGGAATAATAATTTGCGTCTGCAGGAATAATTAATTAATCCAATTAATAATTCCACAGATTTACAGATTAATTTAACCGATCTATTTATCACTTGGTCGGATCAAAATAGATTTAGTAAAGCAGTTTAATAAACTCGCGACATTTATTAAAAAGCGCAACAATAACATTAATCGTAACAATCCGCAATTAATTAAAACGAGTAAATATAATTAAAACAAACTGCAATTAAACCATCACCCAAAGTATTATAAACTACTCACTCATTATTTTGAAAACACAAATAAACATTAGAACAAATATCAAGGGTTATGGAATAACAAGAAACAAATAACATGTAATAATATAAGTTTAGTAAAAACCCTTTATATTTGTTCCCGGTCCGGTTCAATTTTGGTTCTGTCTTCTTTTTATTTCATCCGGCTCATTCCCTTGCCTCTACCCGAATCGGTCCATCTCTTGTCGTTCTCTGAGCTCACCGACCTACTCTGCCTCGCGCCGATGGAGACGATTCTCGCCACTCTGCTAGTCTTCTCGTGGTTCGCTCTACTAATTCTCACGCTAGTGACTGGTTCTCGTTGTCGCCTGATCAAGAGCAACAAGGAGCCGGTGTTGCGATGCTCCAGTGAAGACGATAAACACGTCGTTGAATTCGTGGTGGTGAAGGTGCGAGTTTGGCGGTGAATGGCGATGGGAATGAAATACTGGTGAAGGCGAGTATGTAGGTGGTGCGGGTGACGATGGCGATGGAGTCAGGACTGAAGACAGTGAAATCGTGTAGTGTGAGTGAGTGAAGACGATGGATCCGTATCGATGGCGACGGTGGTCGATGACGAGGATGAAGATATGATGACGGCGGTAAATGAGGATGAGTCGGTGAAGGCGACGGCGAGGATGACGATACTAAATGGCGTGATGGTGTTGTGATGATCAGTGAATACGGTGGTGAGATGCGATGTCGAAGGTGATCTCCTCCGATGGTTTCGTGCGGTGAAGATGGCGAATGATGATGACAGAGATGCCCTTGGTGATGAAGTTGATGTCGGGTGTGGAAGTGGCGATGGAGAAGAATGAAGATGATGATAGTTACGCTGGTGTATCTTCCTCTGATGACGATGGTTTTCGATGGCGATGAATGATAACGTGGTGAAGATGATGGTCGAGATAGATGTAGGTTGATGATAGTCGTATGAGGAATGACGATGGTGATTCTGATGAAGACGGTGATCGAAGATAATGGTCTCCTCGCGTGAAGGTAGTGAATGTGTAATGGTGATGGTGTTTGTTGGAGCGTGATGATCTGGTTGATGATGATGTTGATGGTGATGGTGAGTGGTGTTCACCGATGAAGATGGAAGTGAACGGGGTGCGGGTGAGGCGGTAGTCGAAGCCTGCCGATCTCGTTGGTCTGGATGTGGTATTATGGTGAGCGATGGAGATCCAGTTGGTGAATGGTCAGTGCGATCGATCCCCCAAACATTGCAAAGTCTCCTCAACGTGCATGAAATAAAGAATTAATCCAACCCATACATGCATGTTACTCTCCATGTGGCATGAGTCATGCGGGCTCATTTATATTTGTTCCGTTCCTCAGTGAATGTCCACGCAAGACATCAATTTGACCAAGAAAGAACTTGTACAAAATGATTCATAAGTGAACAGCCCAACTCCCCACGTGCATGTCTTCAAAAGATAAATTGAAGTTGTGGCCCAGTCATGCTTTGTTAACAATTTGATCCAGCCCATTATATATATATTCATATATATATATATAAATTATATGTATATATATATATATTTATAATTTACCTGTATTTGACACATAAAATGTATCAGTTCACATAAAGCATAAATCTAAGGAAAAGAACATCATAAGTGTAAAATGTGACATGAATTGTTACGAAAATAGGAAGAATTAAAGCCCTAAAAATATATGTATTTTACACTTATCAGCGGGATAAGGGAACCGTGGAGGAAGAAAGAGAGAGAGAGGAAAGAGAGAAAAAGAGAAATGAGAGGAGAAGAGAAGAGGGGTATAAGTGGTCCCTCTATTTTTTTTGACTTAATTAATTTGTTAACTAGTCTTGTGTGAGTGAGTTGTTTACATTAATAAAACCGGCCCACTACTGTAAACATGCTGGAGTGTTTTTCGTTTTTAACAGAAAACGCTCGTTTATTTACCCGGTTTAGCACTATTCATTAACCGGGACCGTTTTCCGGAATTCTCTCATTCCTTTAATTTTAATGGTTATTAAACTCCCATTAATGTTTAATTATTGTTACAAAATCAACTATTATTTTTACGGGGTCATTTAACTGTTTAAGGTCACGTTTTCGGGTTTTCTCGAAAAACGCGCTTTAAGACTCCGTTTGTATTTTAACACATTATTTGAATCCGTTTTCTTCCGGAATTTTTCCCACATGTTCTTAATGTGTAATTAAGGTATAAAATATATTTATAACCCTAATAAAGGTTATGTACCTCCTAAAATAATTAAATATGCGTTTCCACGTTTTTGTGACTTATACGCATTTTCTTTTTCTTTTTGGTTTTCATTTCTTCACCAATGATCTTAAGGACTTAATTAGCCTTAGAAAATTATAATTACATAATTAATTAACACATTAAGGTTTGAGGTATTTCAAGGGCTCTAATCCACCATTGGAGGGTTGAATTGAAGCTCAAAAGAGGGAGAAAACCAAGGCATTAAAGGGTGAAGAAATCGGTCACCAAAGGAAGGAGAACAAAAATGAGTTTTTCAATGAAATTTTTACCTTGGAAGAAAGAGGAGACTCCAAGCTTCAAGATGGTGCCCTTTTCTCTTCAAATGGGGAAAACCCATGGAGATGAAGTTCATCCTTTCAAAATTTTGAAAAGAGAGAAAGATAGAGGATGATGAGAGGAGTTCAAATATGTAATTTATTCTTGATTTGGAGCTTAAATGGAGCTTGGGCAAGCAAGGAAAGAGAGGGAGCCATGGGAGGAGCTTGTGTTGTCGCAAGGTAGAAGAAGAACCAGGAAAGAGAGGAAGAGAGGGGGCTTCACGTGAGGAAATGAGAGAATGGGAGGAGAGAGAGTGTGGGTGGGGGTATAAGTCACTTTTTCACTTTTTGTTTTTTGTTTACTTTTTAGCTAATTAGCTAGTTTGTAAATTGAGAGAGAGGAGTGCTGACTACCCATATAAAACCGGCCCACTGTAGATTATAAGCTGGGGCATTTTTTTATCTTTTACAGAAAACGTTCTTTTATTTACCCGGTTTAGCACTATTCACTAACCGGGACCGTTTTCTGGAATTTTCTCGTTTCTTTTATTTTAATGGTTATTAAGCTCCCATTTATGTTTATTTATAGTTATATAATCAACTATAATTTTTACGGGGTCGTTTGACTATTTAAAGTCGCGTTTCCGGGTTTTCTCGAAAAACGTGTTTTAAGACTCTGTTAGCGTTTTAACGCATTATTTAGATCCGTTTTCTTCGGGAATTGTTCCCATATATTTTTTAGGCCTTATTAAGCCTTTAAAATCCATTTAATACTCTTGTCGAGGTCATATTCCTCTTAGGGTCACTTAACGCTCAATTTAGCGTTTTTTTGTTTCTTTTGGATTTATTCTTTTTACCATAATTCTTAAGGACTTAATTAGCCTTGGAAAATAATAATCACATAATTAATTAACACATTAAGGTTTGGGGTATTTAAATCTACCCCCCTTAAAAGAACTTTGTCCCCAAAGTTCATAAGATCTCATTCATCCTATAATCAGAATATCGGGTTTACTTGTATGATACAAATTCCATACTAAAACACACTTTTACATAACAACCTCGGACTTAACGGTCTGGGTAACATATCCACATCCATACATGACATACTTACATAACAACCCTCAGACTCTCAGGTCTGGGTCACATAACAACATTCAGACTCATAGGTCTGGGTAATATTTATTACACATATCACACAACATGTCTTAGCATGTATAACAAACAGAAATACCTTTTCCATCTCTTCATGGGCTCGAGTCCCATGTTGAGTACATATACACTGTGATCCCGCAGAACCCGGTCGCGATGGACACCTTCTGGTCCCCGTTCCTTTGGGAGATCAAAATAGTCACATACATTTTTAAAATATACTTCTCATGTCACCGGTCTGAAGACAAAGGCTCATACGTCCTCAGCTCGTGAGCAAGTATAAGAAAAATATTCTTTATGGGGTTAAGTAGAACGAAATCCTTTATTTGAAAGGTACTAATTGAAAGTTTGAAAACACCAATTTAAAATCCTTTTGAAAACGCAATACAACTCCAAGTCCAATTTTTTATGCTCTTTGCATCTTTTCTTAGAGCGGTTATTGTGACCACTTATAGGGAGCTTCCAGAGTCATCCAACCTGATGTGATCAGCATCAGTGTTGAAATATCCTTCCACCCCCAATTTGTGTTTGGCTTCCCTTGATCGCATGCAAATCAAGTTCCACCTCCCACGTCAATTTCCAACAACAACTAATTCACGCATTTACCATTTTCAATCTTCCAATCCCTAGTCATAATCATTTCAACTCCAAGGGTGGAACTCTGTCGATCATCATCTTCCAGATTCATCTTAAATCAAGTTACCTATGGAATTTAATTCCCACTAGGTTCTATGTTGGTGTCACACCTCTTCATAAATCACAATACTGTATATATATATACTTTTATCAAAATACAATACACGGTTTTACATTTAGTATTATATGAACATACATAGTCGGGGTTTTAGTTCCCCGGGAGTTTCTTACTCCCTTACACTTGTACTCTCACACCTCACAGTTAACAAGGTATATACATTTATCACAATGGTATTTGCATCTTCTGTGCGCAACTACCACAATTAAACTATGAATGAATGCACATGTTCATATTACATACACCAATCATCAACACAAATTATTTTGTGCTATGCACAACATAGTTCACGTACACTTGTACGTTAAAACACACTAAGCGGTTTTGCGCTCTACCCCCCTTAAAAGGGATTACGCCCACGTAATCAATCACTGAACATTGATTTAAATGTTCTGCCGACATGAAGTGTTTTAATTTCCACGTGGTCTATATAATGCGTTCTCGTTAGAGGATCTTAACCATATTGGTGGTTTAGTCCCTAAGCCAAGAATTCTCATTGGAGTTTATTTAACTCATAATTGGTTTCGATTCTGGCCTGTGAGTCTTCTAGGCGTTAATAATTAGTCATTCACTCATGTTCACTATGCACATTCAACACTTGAATCATGTGCTACTCTGATAACTTTAGAGCTTAGTTTGCCCTATTCGTTATTCTTAATGTATAGTACCCCCATTTATCATTTTTATCCGGGTAATAATGGTTCCTCGACCGATTCATGGATCTCTTACCATGTGCGAATTCAGTGAGTTATATACTTTCTATCCACTTCCATGATAATTTAATGTGTATACTGCTATGTAATTCATAATGATTGACTTGATTCCTTCCGACTTACTATCGGTTGAGATTGAGCTACCACCTAATGTGTAGTGCTCTCTCGGTTACTTTCAACATTTAAGGTATATTGCATACCGGTATTTGGTATTTAGTGCTACAATAGTCACTTATTCTTAGTCATGCCTCCACATTCGGTTTTGTACATGAATTCTTTCCTTTGTACGACCTTGCATTTCCTATGCATCGGTCCTTATAGCGTTATAAGTCTCTTTCTACTTCCACCACAATTAACCTTTCTCCAAATCCTAGCTATCCCACTCGATCATTACTGCACAAGTGCAATACCAAAACACTCTGTCATACAGAGTGCAGAGGTGTAAACTCTTGGTAGTAAATCTCTTATGCGATTGCAACAGGAATGAACATTGTGTCCCAATGAGACCTTAATCACATCGTACTGGCTATAGGCTTACTGCCCCGTCTATTTACCATCACTTACCTTGCTTTTCCACCGAATTTCACTCATAACTCCATTTATTTGCCGCATTATCCTTTCAACAATACTAATACAACGGTCGTTACTGCGCACCATATCCTTACTTTTTGCACAACACTAACTTACATGGCATCCACTGTCATATTAGCTTCTGCACATGTACTTCTAAATACACTATTTTCGAGTCTTTATGCCTCTTGAGCGTTGTTCACTTTACACTTAGCATCACACACCTATGGTGGTTGCTATTAAACTTACTACTCTTCCGGTCTCCACAATTGGTACTAACACTTCTATTCGTGTAATAGCAATATGGTCAATCCTTGACATATTTCTTGAGCTTGGTTCACAAACTACCGCTCCTGCGGTCTTACAATATCGAGAGGTCCCCTCTCTTAAAGTAGTGGTTCGTTCTCCGCTCTATTCACTTGTACAACGTAAACTTTCACAATAAACTAAACTTGCATAACGTATTTGGTCTGTGGCTTAAATGCTTTATTGCCTCGAGCTCGGCTCATTGTAGGTTGTTCACACAAATTTTACTTCTCCGTACACCATCTCATGGTTGGAGGTTGTATTGGGCTCCCTGGCAAGGTCGTTGCATCCAGCTTCCTTGTATGGGATGCCCCTTAAGAATGTCTGTTTACCTCCTGACGACTTATGTTTAAACCGGGTATAGCTTCAACTCTTGTTTTCATCATGACATTTCATTCAACACTTGTTGACCCACTCACCCTTCAGGATAGCTTCTGGGTGTTACTAGGTTATGCCATTACATCTGGCTTGTATACGTTTAGTTAACTACATCGCTTTGCGTTCTTTACTGGGTTTACTATCCGCTTCTGTGAAGATCGATATCCCCTGGTATTCTAGGTAATCATTCCGGGAGTTTCATCCCGTCCGTTGCACCTTAACGTGTCCAAATTAGGCATTGGCCTTACTATGTATAGACTGGTATGTGCTCTAGCTATCATATTTTATTCCTCGGGATTCTTGAGACATATGAGATGTCTTTACTTACTAGTCAGTGCGCTCCACGCTTCTTGACTCATAAACATTTCCTTGAAATGGATTTACTAATTCTTTTAGTCTCGTTAACTTAACTAGGTTCCTTTACTTCAACCCTTCTTGGCAATTCGTTGCTCTGGTTTAACTACTGCTGACCGTAGTATGGAGTCGACTACTTCCCGTGCTCCTGACTCCACTCGTATACATATGTGGGGTACCCTACTGATACATTGCTACTTACCCGACTAACCCATAAGAAGGTCTGTCAGGCCCACAAGCTCCCATCGGAGTGTAGTCGTCCCACATTTCGGTTAGTACACTCGTAGTGTCCATCACACGCCTAGGTGAAGTATTCTGTTGTCAACTCCCTCATATCGTCCTATGATAACATCATTTTGTGCTTCCCGAACTTAATCAAGGGAATTCTATCCACTGTTGTATTTAGTATGAACTCAATCCATTCCCTCGGGTTATCCGATTCCCGTCTGCGTATAACTGCATATAACTTACCTATGCGTGGCGCCGAGGCCGGTGTAGGTTTTCTGGTTTCGTTTTAAAGAGAATCGGAAGTTAGTGAGAAAATTTGGGCTTAAAGAAGGTTTTGAAATGTACATGAGTTGGAAGAAAATTTAGGTGTGAAAACGGTTTGAAATAAATCTGGGTTTAGAAGAAAAACTAGGTTTAATAGAAAATTCTTCCTGGTATTTCAAATGTCTTCACGCTTCGACCAAGTCTAGCCTCCCGCTGACTGGTATATCTTCACATACAATGGTTCGGCCACTGAGCCCTCCCAGGTTTCACTCTTCAAATTCTTGGATTCTTGATTGCATAATCACTTCCTTCAACAATACGGTACCTTGGTAGGTACTTTATAGTCATTAAAACTTTCCCGGATAGCCCCGTTATAGCAGCACTTGCAATAGCAAGTGCGCCATGCTGGCTGGCTATCGGTTCAACATGTGCTGATTGCGATACTACTTGTGTCACTACCGTATTCGGTAGCCTTGTTGGCTCTTCCTTTGACCTTACAGTTTTGATAATAGAACATTCGAGCGACTCTCAATGGTCTTGACATGGTAGTCGTCAACTAGGGTGACTCTCCGTTCACTTAACTCTGTGTTCTTCCTTAATGTTCATCCCCACGCATTTGCCGTGGTTACCGAGAATTGATTCTTGTTTAGGTACTACCTCGTAGTCATATTGAAGTATGTTTCACTAATACTCCCATAGTGGTCTAAACTATGATAATCGGGTATTGCAGCCTCTTTAGCGCTATAGGTTTGGAATCATCCAACCTTGACTAGTTCCTTAGTCGGTTACAATACCATTGTCGGTATTATTAACAACTGTGGTCCCGTAGACATACGTCTCGGGTTTGTTGCTTCTCCATCGTCCGCTTCTGTGCACAGTTAGTTTTCTTGTTGGCTGGGTTTCCTCGACTGCTAGGCATGTCGACCCAGGTCGCGGAAATTTCAGTCTCTTGTAGATAGGATACTTAATCTTCCGCTATTAAGTGCGGGTAAAGGTGTTCAAACAGGTTCCGTCTCTGAGATTCTCAGTTCTTGGAACCTACCGTATGACAGGTTTTGGTTTTACAGGAATAATTCATAACAGCCAGATCGGGTTGTTCCCGAGTATGAGAGGACTATCCATCTCTCTGGCGTTCTTTCCCGAGTTATAAAACAGGGACTGTGGGGGTGGGAAGGAGGTTGTAGGTTTCCAGTACATACTGGTAATTCCTAACTAGCGTATCTCTCACGCTATCACTCAACCCTTAACCCCAAGTACTAAAATCCTAACTCGGTACTTCCTAAGCTCGGTAATTCAGTCATCAGAGCGATACTTCGCTCGGATACCACTTTTTGTAACACCCCTACTAATAACACCACACTTAACCATTGATCGCAGCGGAAATCACATCATAAACACTGACTATTTCAATGGGTGTTACACGCCGTTAGCCACCCACGTGGCTAACAAGGCTATTACTTACACAACGTACCGGTCTGATGGACAAGATTTCCGAGCATTACACTTTACATTTACAAGTCCATTATAAACTGAATACAAATACATCTACAATCCAAACTGTACCGAGTCTAATACATTCCATCATCGATATCACGCTGAACTAAATAACCACCCATACATAAACAGTTACCCCGTCCTACTCTCGAACGGCTACCAGCTTCATTGTACCTGAAAAGTAATGGGGGCCCCCAAAGGGGGTCAGCACCTTTGCTGGTATGGTAATCCTGCAGCCCGCATGCTACCGGGCCACGCACAACTAATTGTCGAGTGAGCATGTAGTTTATTTTATTAAAGCATGAAAGAAAACAATAAACACATAACACGCTTATAAGCATACACAACCGAATATGGGTTACAACCAGCAAAGTCAACACATCATCACTTGTTAGATTATGTACACTTTACTTAAGGTGTGTCGGATTAAATATGGGTCCGCACACCAACACACATAACATTACATAGATGTGTCGGTATTAATATAGACCTGATCACACCAATACACATAACAATCCTAGATGTGTCGGTATTAATATAGACCCGATCACACCAATACACAATTTCCCCCTAGCTCCAATAGTGATGAGATAGGTAAGCCTTGGTTAAGCTTGTGGGCGGTTGCAATCCAAGGAAGGAAAGGCAACCTTAACATAACATTAGTCCCCCTAGCCCCGAATAATAATGAGGTAGGTAAGCTTTGGTTAAGCTAGTGGGTGATTGTAATCCAAGAAGGAAAAACAACCATAACATAACAGAGTGGGAGTTAATTCAAATATATACATCAACTCCCAAACAAGCGCGCGACCGGAACGACCGGATTCCTCACCCCCCATAATATACATATCAGTTAGAAGTTCCTTTTATGGAACTTATCACATACATGTACCATTTGGTGTTACAAGTTTGGTTAATCACACACAAGGGAGGTAACATCCCATTCGACGAACATGGACAACAACATTCGTTAACAACGATACATTAAACAAAGGCACACACACAAACACATAACCAAAATATACAACTAAAGCACGGATAGCCGTAGTTAGTACGTTCCCGTGGGTTGGGACGTTTAATCCGGATACCGAACTCTTATGTGATCCTAGAGTCGGTTAGCTACGGTTTAACACATAATAAGGTTAAACGGTATCGGACTTATTTACGCCACATTAATGAATTACTATAAACTCATTTCATGCTTTATCTTGCAAGGTGGCAAACACACAGAAAACAAGTTGGCATACAAGCCGGTGTAACCCGGTAGGACACAGGTTGCAAGAAAACCATACCTGTCACCGCGGGGAATTACTTTACCGGTGTTCTCACGTGCCTCGGTTCACACTTGTTCTTCATGTCTTACTCTTGAACCACTATTTACATGTCAAATGGTTCAATTAACATTAAGGTGTTACGGTAGGTACATAATTGCTATTCCCATACTTACCCCGTTATCCCGTTATTTCGGTTTAACTTTGTGTACTTAAACTCACAACTTTCCCAATCACTCCCAACACTTGTTTATACTTCTTAGGACCTTTAAAAGTCACCAAACAAGGCCTTAACAACATCCAAAACCATTACCCATCAATCCCCCACCTTTAGAACACTTTAAAACACATTTTAGGCCATTTTTGGTCTGGTCCGGGACTTGGTCCGGACCCAGGTCCCGGACCACCTCTGTAATGCACTTTCGGCTCATTTTTGACATTGGTCCTGGACTTGGTCCTGGACTTAAGTCCCGGACCAATTCTGCATTCACTCTCGGCATGTTTTTTGATGCGGTCCGGGACTTGGTACATATCCTAGGTCCCGGACCCTGCTAAAAACTGCTACAAAGGTCATTTTTCAACCCCAAATCAACCCTTAATCCACCCCTAATCATTCCATAAACTTTCCATAAGTTTCCTACATAATTAAACACATCAAAACATGCTCTAAACCTCTCCAAATCTTTGGTTTAATCCACCACCCAATTCTTGCTCAAATTCAACAAACTCACTTTTCACATTCTTGCATTTTGCACACTTGTGCATTTCTATTTCCTTTTGATAGTTCTTACCTCCTACCAAACTTACCAAATCCATCAATGACCCTTACCAATCATTCCTACATAAATGCACTTCTAAAACCCACATTCACTCCTTGTTTCACAAGTTACAAACACCAACTCTTTTTCTTGAGATTCCAATCCTCCATCTACCATTATAAGGCCATTAATCCACTCTACTCAACACTATAAACACCAAGGTTCTCCCATTCACCAAGCCATCATCAAAACACTCATTTTCTACCAAAATTTCGCCATAACCTCCCCATAAACCTAACACATCCATTTCCATCAATTCTCATCATTTTCATTCCTAATCTAGCCACACCCTCACAAGGGTCCTACCAGCACATAATAAATCCTCAAAGTCCATCAACAATAACATAACTCCAAAGTCTCCATAAACCACAATATAAACACAAACTCAAAACACTTGGCTCTGAGGCCCTTTAATTCACAATTAATTTCACAAATCTCTCTAAAATCAACTAAACACATAATTGTTTTTTCTTTTTATTTTGGGGTTCATCATTCAATTTAACCCATCCCAAATTCTCAAACAATTATAACAAGACTTAAGGTAGATTTTTCTTACCTTGAACATTCAAGTCCTCTTTTAAATTCTCCTCTCCTCTTGATGCAAAAATCGGTCAAGGCAATGTGGTTGCCCTTGTGAAACCCTAGAGTTGGTTTCTTGCCATAAATCAAAGGAGGGCTCTAATCCACCATTGGAGGGTTGAATTGAAGCTCAAAAGAGGGAGAAAAGCAAGGCATTAAAGGGTGAAGAAATCGGTCACCAAAGGAAGGAGAACAAAAATGAGTTTTTCAATGAAATTTTTACCTTGGAAGAAAGAGGAGACTCCAAGCTTCAAGATGGTGCCCTTTTCTCTTCAAATGGGGAAAACCCATGGAGATGAAGTTCATCCTTTCAAAATTTTGAAAAGAGAGAAAGATAGAGGATGATGAGAGGAGTTCAAATATGTAATTTATTCTTGATTTGGAGCTTAAATGGAGCTTGGGCAAGCAAGGAAAGAGAGGGAGCCATGGGAGGAGCTTGTGCTGTCGCAAGGTAGAAGAAGAACCAGGAAAGAGAGGAAGAGAGGGGGCTTCACGTGAGGAAATGAGAGAATGGGAGGAGAGAGAGTGTGGGTGGGGGTATAAGTCACTTTTTCACTTTTTGTTTTTTGTTTACTTTTTAGCTAATTAGCTAGTTTGTAAATTGAGAGAGAGGAGTGCTGACTACCCATATAAAAGCCCACTGTAGATTATAAGCTGGGGCGTTTTTTTATCTTTTACAGAAAACGTTCTTTTATTTACCCGGTTTAGCACTATTCACTAACCGGGTCCGTTTTCTTGAATTTTCTCGTTTCTTTTATTTTAATGGTTATTAAGCTCCCATTTATGTTTATTTATAGTTATATAATCAACTATAATTTTTACGGGGTCGTTTGACTATTTAAAGTCGCGTTTCCGGGTTTTCTCGAAAAACACGTTTTAAGACTCTATTAGCGTTTTAACGCATTATTTAGATCCGTTTTCTTCGGGAATTGTTCCCATATATTATTTAGGCCTTATTAAGCCTTTAAAATCCATTTAATACTCTTGTCGAGGTCATATTCCTCTTAGGGTGCTTAACGCTCAATTTAGCGTTTTTCGCTTTTTAAGCGTTTTTCTTGTTCTTTGGATTTATTCTTTTTACCATAATTCTTAAGACTTAATTGCCTTGGAAATAATAATCACATAATTAATTAACACATTAAGGTTTGGGGTATTTAAATCTACCCCCTTAAAAGAACTTTGTCCCCAAAGTTCATAAGATCTCATTCATCCTATAATCAGAATATCGGGTTTACTTGTATGATACAAATTCCATACTAAAACACACTTTTACATAACAAACCTCGGACTTAACGGTCTGGGTAACATATCCACATCCATACATGACATACTTACATACAACCCTCAGACTCTCAGGTCTGGGTCACATAACAACATTCAGACTCATAGGTCTGGGTAATATTTATTACACATATCACACAACATGTCTTAGCATGTATAACAAACAGAAATACCTTTTCCATCTCTTCATGGGCTCGAGTCCCATGTTGAGTACATATACACTGTGATCCCGCAGAACCCGGTCGCGATGGACACCTTCTGGTCCCCGTTCCTTTGGGAGATCAAAATAGTCACATACATTTTTAAAATATACTTCTCATGTCACCGGTCTGAAGACAAAGGCTCATACGTCCTCAGCTCGTGAGCAAGTAATAAGAAAATATTCTTTATGGGGTTAAGTAGAACGAAATCCTTTATTTGAAAGGTACTAATTGAAAGTTTGAAAACACCAATTTAAAATCCTTTTGAAAACGCAATACAACTCCAAGTCCAATTTTTTTATGCTCTTTGCATCTTTTCTTAGAGCGGTTATTTGTGACCACTTATAGGGAGCTTCCAGAGTCATCCAACCCTGATGTGATCAGCATCAGTGTTGAAATATCCTTCCACCCCCAATTTGTGTTTGGCTTCCCTTGATCGCATGCAAATCAAGTTCCACCTCCCACGTCAATTTCCAACAACAACTAATTCACGCATTTACCATTTTCAATCTTCCAATCCTTCTAGTCATAATCATTTCAACTCCAAGGGTGGAACTCTGTCGATCAATCATCTTCCAGATTCATCTTAAATCAAGTTACCTATGGAATTTAATTCCCACTAGGTTCTATGTTGGTGTCACACCTCTTCATAAATCACAATACTGTATATATATATATACTTTATCAAAATACAATACACGGTTTTACATTTAGTATTATATGAACATACATAGTCGGGGTTTTAGTTCCCCGGGAGTTTCTTACTCCCTTACACTTGTACTCTCACACCTCACAGTTAACAAGGTATATACATTTATCACAATGGTATTTGCATCTTCTGTGCGCAACTACCACAATTAAACTATGAATGAATGCACATGTTCATATTACATACACACCAATCATCAACACAAATTATTTTGTGCTATGCACAACATAGTTCACGTACACTTGTACGTTAAAACACACTAAGCGGTTTTGCGCTCTACCCCCCTTAAAAGGGATTACGCCACGTAATCAATCACTGAACATTGATTTAAATGTTCTGCCGACATGAAGTGTTTTAATTTCCACGTGGTCTATTATATAATGCGTTCTCGTTAGAGGATCTTAACCATATTGGTGGTTTAGTCCCTAAGCCAAGAATTCTCATTGGAGTTTATTTAACTCATAATTGGTTTCGATTCTGGCCTGTGAGTCTTCTAGGCGTTAATAATTAGTCATTCACTCATGTTCACTATGCACATTCAACACTTGAATCACTGTGCTACTCTGATAACTTTAGAGCTTAGTTTGCCCTATTCGTTATTCTTAATGTATAGTACATCCCCCATTTATCATTTTTATCCGGGTAATAATGGTTCCTCGACCGATTCATGGTATCTCTTACCATGTGCGAATTCAGTGAGTTATATACTTTCTATCCACTTCCATGATAATTTAATGTGTATACTGCTATGTAATTCATAATGATTGACTTGATTCCTTCCGACTTACTATCGGTTGAGATTGAGCTACCACCTAATGTGTAGTGCTCTCTCGGTTACTTTCAACATTTAAGGTATATTGCATACCGGTATTTGGTATTTAGTGCTACAATAGTCACTTATTCTTAGTCATGCCTCCACATTCGGTTTTGTACATGAATTCTTTCCTTTGTACGACCTTGCATTTCCTATGCATCGGTCCTTATAGCGTTATAAGTCTCTTTCTACTTCCACCACAATTAACCTTTCTCCAAATCCTAGCTATCCCACTCGATCATTACTGCACAAGTGCAATACCAAAACACTCTGTCATACAGAGTGCAGAGGTGTAAACTCTTGGTAGTAAATCTCTTATGCGATTGCAACAGGAATGAACATTGTGTCCCAATGAGACCTTAATCACATCGTACTGGCTATAGGCTTACTGCCCCGTCTATTTACCATCACTTACCTTGCTTTTCCACCGAATTTCACTCATAACTCCATTTATTTGCCGTATTATCCTTTCAACAATACTAATACAACGGTCGTTACTGCGCACCATATCCTTACTTTTTGCACAACACTAACTTACATGGCATCCACTGTCATATTAGCTTCTGCACATGTACTTCTAAATACACTATTTTTCGAGTCTTTATGCCTCTTGAGCGTTGTTCATTTTACACTTAGCATCACACTCCTATGGTGGTTGCTATTAAACTTATTACTCTTCCGGTCTCCAGAATTGGTACTAACACTTCTATTCGTGTAATAGCAATATGGTCAATCCTTGACATATTTCTTGAGCTTGGTTCACATAACTACCGCTCCTGCGGTCTTACAATATCGAGAGGTATCCCCTCTCTTAAAGTAGTGGTTCGTTCTCCGCTCTATTCACTTGTACAACGTAAACTTTCACAATAAACTAAACTTGCATAACGTATTTGGTCTGTGGCTTAAATGCTTTATTGCCTCGAGCTCGGCTCATTGTAGGTTGTTCACACAAATTTTACTTCTCCGTACACCATCTCATGGTTTGGAGGTTGTATTGGGCTCCCTGGCAAGGTCGTTGCATCCAGCTTCCTTGTATGGGATGCCCCTTAAGAATGTCTGTTTACCTCCTGACGACTTATGTTTAAACCGGGTATAGCTTCAACTCTTGTGTTTTCATCATGACATTTCATTCAACACTTGTTGACCCACTCACCCTTCAGGATAGCTTCTGGGTGTTACTAGGTTATGCCATTACATCTGGCTTGTATACGTTTAGTTAACTACATCGCTTTGCGTTCTTTACTGGGTTTACTATCCGCTTCTGTGAAGATCGATATCCCCTGGTATTCTAGGTAATCATTCCGGGAGTTTCATCCCGTCCGTTGCACCTTAACGTGTCCAAATTAGGCATTGGCCTTACTATGTAGACTGGTATGTGCTCTAGCTATCATATTTTATTCCTCGGGATTCTTGAGACATATGAGATGTCTTTACTTACTAGTCAGTGCGCTCCACGCTTCTTGACTCATAAACATTTCCTTGAAATGGATTTACTAATTCCTTTAGTCTCGTTAACTTAACTGGGTTCCTTTACTTCAACCCTTCTTGGCAATTCGTTGCTCTGGTTTAACTTCTACTGCTGACCGTAGTATGGAGTCGACTACTTCCCGTGCTCCTGACTCCACTCGTATACATATGTGGGGTACCCTACTGATACATTGCTACTTACCCGACTAACCCATAAGAAGGTCTGTCAGGCCCACAAGCTCCCATCGGAGTGTAGTCGTCCCACATTTCGGTTAGTACACTCGTAGTGTCCATCACACGCCTAGGTGAAGTATTCTGTTGTCAACTCCCTCATATCGTCCTATGATAACATACATTTTGTGCTTCCCGAACTTAATCAAGGGAATTCTATCCACTGTTGTATTTAGTATGAACTCAATCCATTCCCTCGGGTTATCCGATTCCCGTCTGCGTATAACTGCATATAACTTACCTATGCGTGGCGCCGAGGCCGGTGTAGGTTTTCTGGTTTCGTTTTAAAGAGAATCGGAAGTTAGTGAGAAAATTTGGGCTTAAAGAAGGTTTTGAAATGTACATGAGTTGGAAGAAAATTTAGGTGTGAAAACGGTTTGAAATAAATCTGGGTTTAGAAGAAAAACTAGGTTTAATAGAAAATTCTTCCTGGTATTTCAAATGTCTTCACGCTTCGACCAAGTCTAGCCTCCCGCTGACTGGTATATCTTCACATACAATGGTTCGGCCACTGAGCCCTCCCAGGTTTCACTCTTCAAATTCTGGATTCTTGATTGCATAATCACTTCCTTCAACAATACGGTACCTTGGTAGGTACTTTATAGTCATTAAAACTTTCCCGGATAGCCCCGTTATAGCAGCACTTGCAATAGCAAGTGCGCCATGCTGGCTGGCTATCGGTTCAACATGTGCTGATTGCGATACTACTTGTGTCACTACCGTATTCGGTAGCCTTGTTGGCTCTTCCTTTGACCTTACAGTTTTGATAATAGAACATTCGAGCGACTCTCAATGGTCTTGACATGGTAGTCGTCAACTAGGGTGACTCTCCGTTCACTTAACTCTGTGTTCTTCCTTAATGTTCATCCCCACGCATTTGCCGTGGTTACCGAGAATTGATTCTTGTTTAGGTACTACCTCGTAGTCATATTGAAGTATGTTTCACTAATACTCCCATAGTGGTCTAAACTATGATAATCGGGTATTGCAGCCTCTTTAGCGCTATAGGTTTGGAATCATCCAACCTTGACTAGTTCCTTAGTCGGTTACAATACCATTGTCGGTATTATTTAACAACTGTGGTCCCGTAGACATACGTCTCGGGTTTGTTGCTTCTCCATCGTCCGCTTCTGTGCACAGTTAGTGCTTTCGTCCTTGTTGGCTGGGTTTCCTCGACTGCTAGGCATGTCGACCCAGGTCGCTGGAAATTTCAGTCTCTTGTAGATAGGATACTTAATCTTCCGCTATTAAGTGCGGGTAAAGGTGTTCAAACAGGTTCCGTCTCTGAGATTCTCAGTTCTTGGAACCTACCGTATGACAGGTTTTGGTTTTTACAGGAATAATTCATAACAGCCAGATCGGGTTGTTCCCGAGTATGAGAGGACTATCCATCTCTCTGGCGTTCTTTCCCGAGTTATAAAACAGGGACTGTGGAGGGTGGGAAGGAGGTTGTAGGTTTCCTGTACATACTGGTAATTCCTAACTAGCGTATCTCTCACGCTATCACTCAACCCTTAACCCCAAGTACTAAAATCCTAACTCGGTACTTCCTAAGCTCGGTAATTCAGTCATCAGAGCGATACTTCGCTCGGATACCACTTTTTGTAACACCCCTACTAATAACACCACACTTAACCATTGATCGCAGCGGAAATCACATCATAAACACTGACTATTTCAATGGGTGTTACACGCCGTTAGCCACCCACGTGGCTAACAAGGCTATTACTTACACAACGTACCGGTCTGATGGACAAGATTTCCGAGCATTACACTTTACATTTACAAGTCCATTATAAACTGAATACAAATACATCTACAATCCAAACTGTACCGAGTCTAATACATTCCATCATCGATATCACGCTAAACTAAATAACCACCCATACATAAACAGTTACCCCGTCCTACTCTCGAACGGCTACCAGCTTCATTGTACCTGAAAAGTAATGGGGGCCCCCAAAGGGGGTCAGCACCTTTGCTGGTATGGTAATCCTGCAGCCCGCATGCTACCGGGCCACGCACAACTAATTGTCGAGTGAGCATGTAGTTTATTTTATTAAAGCATGAAAGAAAACAATAAACACATAACACGCTTATAAGCATACACAACCGAATATGGGTTACAACCAGCAAAGTCAACACATCATCACTTGTTAGATTATGTACACTTTACTTAAGGTGTGTCGGATTAAATATGTGTCCGCACACCAACACACATAACATTACATAGATGTGTCGGTATTAATATAGACCTGATCACACCAATACATATAACAATTCCTAGATGTGTTGGTATTAATATAGACCCGATCACACCAATACACAATTTCCCCCTAGCTCCAATAGTGATGAGATAGGTAAGCCTTGGTTAAGCTTGTGGGCGGTTGCAATCCAAGGAAGGAAAGCAACCTTAACATAACATTAGTCCCCCTAGCTCCGAATAATAATGAGGTAGGTAAGCTTTGGTTAAGCTAGTGGGTGATTGTAATCCAAGAAGGAAAAACAACCATAACATAACAGAGTGGGAGTTAATTCAAATATATACATCAACTCCCAAACAAGGCGCGCGACCGGAACGACCGGATTCCTCACCCCCCATAATATATACATATCAGTTAGAAGTTCCTTTTATGGAACTTATCACATACATGTACCATTTGGTGTTACAAGTTTGGTTAATCACACACAAGGGAGGTAACATCCCATTCGACGAACATGGACAACAACATTCGTTAACAACGATACATTAAACAAAGGCAACACACAACACACATAACCAAAATATACAACTAAAGCACGGATAGCCGTAGTTAGTACGTTCCCGTGGGTTGGGACGTTTAATCCGGATACCGAACTCTTATGTGATCCTAGAGTCGGTTAGCTACGGTTTAACACATAATTAAGGTTAAACGGTATCGGACTTATTTACGCCACATTAATGAATTACTATAAACTCATTTCATGCTTTATCTTGCAAGGTGGCAAACACACAGAAAACAAGTTGGCATACAAGCCGGTGTAACCCGGTAGGACACAGGTTGCAAGAAAACCATACCTGTCACCGCGGGGAATTACTTTACCGGTGTTCTCACGTGCCTCGGTTCACACTTGTTCTTCATGTCTTACTCTTGAACCACTATTTACATGTCAAATGGTTCAATTAACATTAAGGTGTTACGGTAGGTACATAATTGCTATTCCCGTACTTACCCCGTTATCCCGTTATTTCGGTTTAACTTTGTGTACTTAAACTCACAACTTTCCCAATCACTCCCAACACTTGTTTATACTTCTTAGGACCTTTAAAAGTCACCAAACAAGGCCTTAACAACATCCAAAACCATTACCCATCAATCCCCCACCTTTAGAACACTTTAAAACACATTTTAGGCCATTTTTGGTCTGGTCCGGGACTTGGTCCGGACCCAAGGTCCCGGACCACCTCTGTAATGCACTTTCGGCTCATTTTTGACATTGGTCCTGGACTTGGTCCTGGACTTAAGTCCCGGACCAATTCGTGCATTCACTCTCGGCATGTTTTTTGATGCGGTCCGGGACTTGGTACATATCCTAGGTCCCGGACCCTGCTAAAAACTGCTACAAAGGTCATTTTTCAACCCCAAATCAACCCTTAATCCACCCCTAATCATTCCATAAACTTTCCATAAGTTTCCTACATAATTAAACACATCAAAACATGCTCTAAACCTCTCCAAATCTTTGGTTTAATCCACCACCCAATTCTTACTCAAATTCAACAAACTCACTTTTCACATTCTTGTATTTTGCACACTTGTGCATTTCCATTTCCTTTTGATAGTTCTTACCTCCAACCAAACTTACCAAATCCATTAATGACCCTTACCAATCATTCCTACATAAATGCACTTCTAAAACCCACATTCACTCCTTGTTTCACAAGTTACAAACACCAACTCTTTTTCTTGAGATTCCAAGTTACCAAGCATCATTATGCTACAGATTTTGTACTCTCTTATCTCCATCCTCCATCTACCATTATAAGGCCATTAATCCACTCTACTCAACACTATAAACACCAAGGTTCTCCCATTCACCAAGCCATCATCAAAACACTCATTTTCTACCAAAATTTCGCCATAACCTCCCCATAAACCTAACACATCCATTTCCATCAATTCTCATCATTTTCATTCCTAATCTAGCCACACCCTCACAAGGGTCCTACCAGCACATAATAAATCCTCAAAGTCCATCAATAATAACATAACTCCAAAGTCTCCATAAACCACAATATAAACACAAACTCAAAACACTTGGCTCTGAGGCCCTTTAATTCACAATTAATTTCACAAATCTCTCTAAAATCAACTAAACACATAATTGTTTTTTCTTTTTATTTTGGGGTTCATCATTCAATTTAACCCATCCCAAATTCTCAAACAATTATAACAAGACTTAAGGTAGATTTTTCTTACCTTGAACATTCAAGTCCTCTTTTAAATTCTCCTCTCCTCTTGATGCAAAAATCGGTCAAGGCAATGTGGTTGCCCTTGTGAAACCCTAGAGTTGGTTTCTTGCCATAAATCAAAGGAGGGCTCTAATCCACCATTGGAGGGTTGAATTGAAGCTCAAAAGAGGGAGAAAAGCAAGGCATTAAAGGGTGAAGAAATCGGTCACCAAAGGAAGGAGAACAAAAATGAGTTTTTCAATGAAATTTTTACCTTGGAAGAAAGAGAGACTCCAAGCTTCAAGATGGTGCCCTTTTCTCTTCAAATGGGGAAAACCCATGGAGATGAAGTTCATCCTTTCAAAATTTTGAAAAGAGAGAAAGATAGAGGATGATGAGAGGAGTTCAAATATGTAATTTATTCTTGATTTGGAGCTTAAATGGAGCTTGGGCAAGCAAGGAAAGAGAGGGAGCCATGGGAGGAGCTTGTGTTTTCGCAAGGTAGAAGAAGAACCAGGAAAGAGAGGAAGAGAGGGGGCTTCACGTGAGGAAATGAGAGAATGGGAGGAGAGGAGTGTGGGTGGGGGTATAAGTCACTTTTTCACTTTTTGTTTTGTTTACTTTTTAGCTAATTAGCTAGTTTGTAAATTGAGAGAGAGGAGTGCTGACTACCCATATAAAACCGGCCAACTGTAGATTATAAGCTGGGGCGTTTTTTTTATCTTTTACAGAAAACGTTCTTTTATTTACCCGGTTTAGCACTATTCACTTACCGGGTCCGTTTTCTTGAATTTTCTCGTTTCTTTTATTTTAATGGTTATTAAGCTCCCATTAATGTTTATTTATAGTTATATAATCAACTATAATTTTTACGGGGTCGTTTGACTATTTAAAGTCGCGTTTCCGGGTTTTCTCGAAAAACGCGTTTTAAGACTCTATTAGCGTTTTAACGCATTATTTAGATCCGTTTTCTTCGGGAATTGTTCCCATATATTATTTAGGCCTTATTAAGCCTTTAAAATCCATTTAATACTCTTGTCGAGGTCATATTCCTCTTAGGGTTGCTTAACGCTCAATTTAGCGTTTTTCGCTTTTTAAGCGTTTTTCTTGTGTCTTTTGGATTTATTCTTTTTACCATAATTCTTAAGGACTTAATTAGCCTTAGAAAATAATAATCACATAATTAATTAACACATTAAGGTTTAGGGTATTTCACCAAATGACTCTCAAACTATCCTAACTTAGTTTGACAACTCACGTTTTACCATTTACAACTCCACTCAACTACATTTATTTTCCTGTTACAAAACAAAGTGTACAACCTCATTTTTCTTCTCTGCAACTCTCTTCTATTTCTTACTTTTCTAACCTCAACCAGGTCTGTAAATCCCAAACCAAATTTTGACAGAGATTCCCCCCATTTCTAAGTGTTCTCACTACATAATTTTGCACACTCAATAAATTCACAACCTGTTCAACATATACATTATTCTCACATATATTTCTAATACCTCCTGCACACTCAACATTTACACTTAGCATATTATTTTCTTGTTTCCAAAAACTTCAAACTACAACTACCATTCACATTAATATGCCCATTCTTTTCCTACGGTTACAGTGGTTTAGTTCATTGCTAAAACAATATACCTACACATACCCAAACATTAAAATTATGCAGAGGCTTCTCATTACCTTTGGTTTTCTTGATTCTTTTCCTTTCTCTCCTTCTTCTTCTTTCTTGCTCCCCCTTTCCTTCTTTGTTTTTCTTGATTATTTAAACCAAGCTACACTATGTAACAAGGTGCACACATACACACCAACTGGTAAGTCCTTATATCCCACGTATTAAACCCTAACTTATGAGAACTTATTTAAACTCTTAGGAGATCTTACCTTGAGCTTCTAATGGGGTTTTTGGAGTAGAAAATGACAAGGCTTCAACCCTCAAGATGGAACACCAAAACTGGCTAGCAATGGAATAGTGGTGTTACGTGAGTTTTATATTTTTGCAAGGAAACATGGAAAAGAGTGAAGCTTTGGTATACTTCTTACCTTAGAACATGGAAAAGAAGATAGATCTTGAAATGGTGCTCTTGAAGCTCCTAACCGATAATACCCTCAAAACTAAAGTTGGTGGTTTTAGATTTTTGAAGGGTGGAGAATGATCTCCATGACGATACGAATTCAACGGTATGGTTTTTGTAGCATTTGGTGATGGTTTGAGGTTTCAAAGATGAAGAAGAAGAGGCTCTGTATGTGGGTTCTTCAAATCGCCATGGTTGAACCAGAAAGGAAGAAGAGAGGTGCAGTACGTGGGGGTTGTGTGTGAGAGAGGAGAGAGAGTGCTAAAAGTGAGGTTTGCTTTTTATTTGTTTTGTTTGTTAGCACATAAGGAGGGAATTAAGAGAGGGGTGTGAGAGAGGCTAATAAATCGGCCCATACTGCACACACCCACACACACTTACATTTTTATTTCCAAAGTGGACACACTAACTTATTTTAATTACACTCTCACCCCACAACTTCCCGTTCTTGACAATTTTTACTATTTTCTCGTTTTATTGATTTTATTGGTCCTAGACCTTCACTAATATTTATTAATGACTATTTAGTTGACTAAAATTGTTATGTCTCTATTTGACCCGCTTAAATTCACGTTTTCTCGGTTACCTCGAAAAACGCGCTTTAATGTTCGTTAGTGTTTTTAATCCATTTTAAGGATCCGTTTTCTTCGGGATTTGTTCCCTAATATTTATTTATACTTAATTAATCTTCTATAATTATTTATTAGCCTAATTAATCACTATTTTTAATTACGGGGTATTTCAGTCTACCCCTCTTAAGAAACTTTGCCCTCAAAGTTGTTCAAGGTTAATAGTTTAATTATTCTACTCATTAGGCAAACCAATTGCCATAATGTGTCTTACTACACCTATGAGGTGTTTACTTCCTTCCACATTGCAAGCATACACACTTCAAGCATCATACACAATTCTTCATTTTCAATTCATACCATTCCACAATACAACATTGCAGTTCACAGTACACATTACACAAACATCACACATCGTACATACACATCCATACACCACACATTCACGCCACATACGCTCCGCACTACATGTGTTATCAAAACCTACTACAGTACCTACACACTAAGCAATGCTAACCCGAAGCAATGCAAAAGCAAAAAGGCTCTACCCCCCTTAAAAGGGGTACGCCCCATACCCATATCTACTAAGTGCTAGACTATCTAGTCTATGAACAACTGTGGGTACTTCGCCTTCATGGCATCTTCCAGCTCCCATGTCGCTTCTTCGACATCATGGTTTGACCATAGGACCTTCACCATTCGTATAGACTTATGGCGAGTGTCTCTGGTCTTCCTATCAAGGATTCTCACAGGGGTCTCGACATATCTCATGGTCTGCTCAATAGATAATCTTTCAGGCTCTAGGACATGAGAAGGATCAGCAATATACTTCTTGAGTTGTGACACATGAAATACATCATGGACACGCCCCAAGTCCTCAGGTAGTGCTAATCTGTAGGCTACAACTCCAACTCTTTTGGTGATAGCATACGACCCTACAAACTTTGGGCTCAGCTTGCCCTTCTGGCCAAATCGGAAGACACCCTTCATAGGTGAAACGTGTAAGAACACTTGGTCGCCCACGGCAAACTCAAGGTCGCGTCGTCGCACATCCGCATAGGATTTCTTTCTATCTTGGGCTGCCTTCATATTCGTTCGAATCTGCTGAACTTCAGCTTGCACTTGCTCAAGATACTCCGGTCCTATGATGACCGCTTCACTTGACTCATCCCAACACAAGGGTGTATGACAAGGTCTACCGTATAGAGCTTGGAAAGGCGACATCTTAATCGAAGCATGATAGCTATTATTATACGAAAACTCGATAAGATGAAGCTTATCTAACCAACTCCCCTGAAAGTCTAAGGCACATGCCCTGAGCATGTCCTCCAATGTCTGGATGGTCCTTTCTGTCTGACTGTCGGTCTAAGGATGGAAGGCGGTACTCAACTTCAATTCTGTACCCAACGTTTCCCTTGTAGCTCTCCAGTATCTCAAAAGAAATCTGGTGTCGCAGTCAGATACTATGGTTTTAGGGACTCCGTGATGTTTGATAATCTGCTTGTCAAATAGCTCAGCTAGCTTCACTACCTTCCAGTTGTCCTTCATCGGTATGAATCTGGCAACCTTGGTAAGGCGATCGACTACAACCCAGATCATTTTGAGTCCTCCCCTGGCAGGTGGGAGTCCTACAACAAAATCCATGGAGATATCATGAAACTTCCACTCCGGAACTGGCATCGATTGTACCGTTCCGCCCGGTCTACAAAGTTCAAACTTCACCTTTTGGCATGTCAAGCATCTCAATACAAACTCTGTCACATCTGACTTCATCCCAGACCACCAGAAGTACCTCTTCATGTCTTTGTACATCTTGGAGGCTCCTGGATGGACTGATAATGTAGAACTGTGTGACTCTCGCAGGATGCGATCCCTTAGCTCAGCATTGCTTTGGGGGACGCATAGCCTGCCATTCAGCCGAATCAGACCATCTTCATGCAACTTAAAATCATATTTCTTCTTCTCAAATGTACCATCTGTGATCTTCTGTCTGATTTTGGTCATGTAAGGGTCGCTCAACTGAGCGCCTCGTACCTTGTCAACCAAGCTAGAAGAAGCGAGTAGCGAATGGAGCGAGTGTGCTCGACGACTCAGGGCGTCTGCTACCACGTTTGCCTTCCCTTCCTTATACTGTAGGTTGATGTCGTAGTCTGAGAGAAACTCCATCTACCTTCTCTGTCTCAAGTTCAATTCCTTCTGCGTGAATACATACTGTAAGCTCTTGTGGTCGGAGTAGATGGTGATGCTTACCCCATAGAGATAGTGTCACCATATCTTCAAGGCGAAGAAAATGGCTCCTAACTCTAAGTCATGTGTCGGGTAATTCTCCTCATGCTTTTTCAGCTGGCGGGAGGCATAAGCTACAACCTTGCCATGCTGCATGAGCACGCATCCCATTCCCTTGCATGATGCATCACAATATACCTCAAATCCCTCTGTGCCCTCTGGAAGAGTAAGGATGGGCGCTGAGGTCAATGAGTCTTTAAGGCTCTGAAATGATACTTCGCACTCGTCTGTCCATACAAACGGTGCATCTTTCTTCATCAGTGTAGTCATGGGCTTAGCGACTTTCGAGAAGTCCTTTACGAATCTCCGGTAGTAACCGGCTAGACTAAGAAAGCTCCTAATGTCGGTGACAGTATTGGGTCTAGGCCATGATCGTACAGCTTCTATCTTAGAAGGGTCAACTGAGATACCCGTGCTCGAGATGACATGACCAAGGAATGATACCTGATCTAGCCAGAACTCGCATTTGGAGAACTTCGCATACAGCTGGTTCCCGCGCAGTGTCTCAAGTACTTTCCTCAAATGAAATTCATGCTCTTCTGCTGATTTGGAGTATACAAGGATGTCGTCGATGAAGACAACAACTGAAGTGTCCAACTGCTCACTGAATAGTTGATTCATCAGATCCATGAATTTTGCTGGTGCGTTTGACAAACCAAATGGCATCACCGTGAACTCGTAGTGGCCATATCTGGTGCGGAATGCAGTTTTCTCTATGTCTTGCTCTCTGATAGCAATCTGATGATACCCAGAACGGAGGTCGATCTTGGAGAAGACTGAGGCTCCTTTCAGCTGGTCGAATAGGTCGTCGATGCGTGGCAATGGGTATTTATTTTTTACTGTAACCGCATTCAGCTCGCGGTAGTCAATACAAAGTCGGAGACTACTGTCCCTGTTCTTCACAAAGAGGACCGGTGCTCCCCAGGGTGATACGCTCGGGCGTATGAACCCTTTGTCAAGTAGGTCTCATAACTGTTCTTTCAGTTCTGTCATTTCAGCAGGTGTCATACGGTACGGTGCCCTAGCAATGGGACCGGTACCTGGCAAGAGGTCAATCTCAAACTCTACCGCTCTCTGAGGTGGCATGCCGGGTAGCTCCTTAGGGAATACATCGGGAAATTTGGATACAATCGGTACATCATCACTGAACTCTGGATCTCTCTCCAGGTCTTGTACATAACACAAATATACTTTATGGCCCTTTTTGAGCTCCCGGTACATAGCCATAGCGGAGATGACTGTGGTCGAAGGCTCTCTCAGTCTCTGGCGGTAGGATACAGTAACCCCAGAAGGACTCTTGAGCAACAATCGATGCTCGGCGCAGAGGATCCTACCCTTGTGCCGCTCCAACCAATTCATCCCGATTATCAAGTCGAATCCCAATCCATTAAACTCAATGAAGGAGATGGGAAACGATTCGCCTTTGATTTCAATCGTGGCTGCTTTGTAATACTTGGTGCACTGTACTCGCTCCTTCGATGGAAGAGTAACCAGGAAATTAGGTAGCTCATCCGCATCTAGCTTCAACCTCTTCACAAAAGATGGTGATACGAAGGTGTGAGAGGCGCCGGAGTCGAATAACACATTGGCATCAATGCCGTTCACTGGGAAGGTTCCCGTTAAGATGGTGTCGCTTCTGCCGGCTCGTACTTCGGTGAGGATACTCAGGATACCTTCGGTACCGAGTCCACAACCTATTGAATTCATAATTTCATAAGTAATGATGGTGGACACAAGTGGAATTTAAATCAACACTGCTCTTTATTGATAAACCAACCATCATACATACCGTGTCTCTAATACACGTTACTAATACATTACATGATACTATGAATTTAATACTTCCTAAAGGTAAGGTTCAGGCGTCCTGGTTTCATGTGTGTGGCACTGATTATTCCTGGTGGTGCCGTATTCAACTTGATCTTGTTGATCCCGTGATACAACATCCTAGAGTTCCCACCCATGATTAGGGCATCTCCTGATCTCAATACCAATTTCTCTGCGAGGTCCACACGCTTCTGCTCGCTATACATAAATACGGCGTCATCACCAATGGACCAAGACACTACGGGCACTCCTTGTTCAAGAGATTCCACTGTCTCGTCCTTGTCTTGGTGTAACCCAAGTCGTCCTTCTTTCTCATACAAGTTGACGATACAAAGGTCCGCTTCAAGTGCGGGAATCGGATCATATTCGCATTGTTGTGCAATTTCTACTGCTTGTGTGACAAGTGTCTGAAATTATGGAGGTATTGTCGGTGGCGTCGCTCCATCTTGTGTTCGTGTCTCTTGGTATGTCTTGGTATAAGGATTCCAATCCTTTCCCAAGCACATCATTTTCAGCTTCATCTTCGCTCCACCGGGGAATTCGGGTGTATAAAATCCTCCTTGACCCGTTCCTAGTTCGTTGCATCGTCGGATGATTGAAATCTGCGCTTCGGGTGTCAGGTGTCCCCTTAAATAAATTATACCTGGTCGGATGACCTGACACTGTTCGCTGGAGTAGTGGTATGTGGTGATGTCGGTCCCTTCTTGATTCAGGTTTACCAGTATCGGATAGCAGATACTAAAGCTTCCTATGGTTACAAATTTCATCTACGGTGA
Source organism: Limonium bicolor (assembly GCA_023374045.1). Classification (NCBI taxonomy): domain Eukaryota; kingdom Viridiplantae; phylum Streptophyta; class Magnoliopsida; order Caryophyllales; family Plumbaginaceae; genus Limonium; species Limonium bicolor. The sequence continues at coordinate 71,164,025 of CM041780.1, forward strand.
GTACTAGTTTCAACTAATTCATTTCATGCTCATTACATACTTCAATTCATTTACTCATGCATTCACTCAAACGGATACTCCAATACTTAGACATGCTCCTCAAGGATTCAAGGTTTAGATTAATTACCTGGGCTGGACTTAGAACCGGACCCGTCACGGTCAATGACATGCAAGAGAGGCTGCCTCTGAGGTGCACCCCTCTGAGGTCCCCGGGATCCCTGTCCCTGTGGTGCCTGCTGAGCCGGTGCATCGCCAGATGCAACCTCCTTGCCTTCCCTTTGCTTGTAGCTTTGGAAGTTCCCTTTTGGCTTGGCATTCTCTGGGCATCTATTGGCTGTATGACCTGGTTTCTGGCAATTGTAGCACTTGATTTCTCTCCCATAGCAGTCCTTGCCGGGATGGTCTTGGTTGCACTTCCTGCACACATAGGTGCGGCCGTCGGAGAAGGTTTTGGTGAAACCGGAGCTAGAACCTGAGGTTTAGAGGGTTAGCACATGTGTGCGTGGATATACTAGATATGATACTTGTATGAATACGATTTAGGAATAGAAGTTTACCCTTAGGTGGGTGTGATCTCAGTGGCTTTGCGGCCACCGGTGCAGAAGAACCTAGTTGAAGCAGCTCAACTGGTTTGCCCTGCTCCGCATGGGCACTGCTCTCACTTGTGAATTTCTTTTGGGATTGCTGAAAGAAGTTCCCCTTCTTCTTTTTCCAACTTTTCCCTTGGTTCTGCTCCTCAGAACTGGTGTTTTTGTTGTTAGCTTTGCGCTTCAGCGCGGTTTCTTCATCTCTTAGCCGGCAAGTGATCTCAACGCGAGAAGCCGCGTGATAACACTTCTGAAGTTTCAGGTATTAGCCGGGATTCTTATTTAAAAAGAGGATAAGGAAAAGATTTAAGGAATTACAGTGGTACTATGGGTCAAACCGATATTTACCTGAAGGGAGGTAAATCGAGTGTAGCCCATACTGTACCGAAGGCGATGGCTCAGACCGCCATAGAAGCGATCGACCAACACCTGGCCGGTGTACCCAAGGTCAGGTAGAAGACGGAGGATAGAAGTGAAGGTGCGGTAGTATTCATCGACAGACATCTTCTTTGTCATTTTCAAGGCATCCAGTTCAAGCCTTTTCTTGGTTTTCACATGCTCCGGATAGTATTTTGATCGGAGGAGAGATGCAAGGACTCCTAATCGAAGGTGGGGTCGTTAACATGCTCTTGCTTGACTAGCTTCCACCAATCCATGGCTGCATCTTTCAGATAGTAGGCTGCAACCCTAACTCGAACTCCAACAGGAGCCTCGAGGGTTTCAAACACCGTCTCCATCTCGGAGATATAGGCTTCTAGCTTAGCCGGATCACTCTCGCCCCTAAAGCAAGGAGGGCGGAGTTCTGCTACAGCTTTTACCCAGTTAGCTTCTCTGGGTGGAGGGGGAGGGATTGGCCCCACTTGTGTTTGCTGATTTTACTGAGTTTGTCGCATCGCAGTGATTACTTGTGGTAGCATCTGCGCTACCGTGGCGGCGACGATCTCTGCTATCGTCTGTGCGCCAGGTCCTTCAGAGGCTTCGCCTCTAGTTCGGCCTCGGCCTCGTCCTGACATCTGAACATTTAGCATTTACATTAGCTCCGCAAGATATGAATCAAGGGTCTTGGAATTCAAACAAGGTAATCGTTCCTAAGAACGTCAAGGTATCCGTTGTTAACAACGTAGTTCCTAGTTGGTTCCTAGTGTCCGTCTTAAGACGGTTGAAATCCTAACTCGTAATCCCTATGCTCAGTAACTATGGACATCAGAGCGTACTACGCTCTGATACCACTTTTTGAAACACCCCTACCGCTAATCCTGTACTTACCGTTCAATCATCCCAATAATCAAAGTTTCTCGCAGCGGAAATACTACTACTACTACGGCAGGTGATACAACACAACTAACCGCCCATACGGCTAGCTAGGCTATTACTACTTACAGTGACGGTCTGATGTCTAAGTATACCGAGCTACTAAACATTACTTACTGAATACAAAATACCTTGCGCTTACATTAATGGATTACTGAGCATTTGAGTGTACTTAATTACAACCGTTCACTAGTTTCCAAAAATAATGAGTTTAAAACAACTACTCATCTACACTAAATCACCATCCTATCAATATCCAAAAAGGTGTACCCCGTGGTACACCGGCTAATCAGAAAGGCTCCTAGCCGTGTACTACTTAGTACACCATTCCCAATTCATTGTTTACAGACAAAAGAAGTCAAATTAAGATCTTCATTATCTTCACCCTTCCCGTGTACCTGCATTCATATTAAAAACGGTGCCCCAAGGGGCTCAGTAAAAGCTGCGCATAAACTCCGCATATACCGAGTGCTAACAAGGGCACGCCGACTATTTGACGTCCACAAAACATGCGATTCATTAATTTCTTACATACATGCTTTGCATACAACATACATACATATACAATACATTATACAATCCAAGGAAACATTACAATGACATACACATTACTCTACCTTCACAAAGTCAGCCAAGTTACACATCCGGGTTAATCGGAATGCTCATACTCTTTACTCATACACGGTTACTTACTCTTACTTTACCTACTTACTCATCTTACTTACTACTCTTACTCATGTTAAGTCGGTATGACCTCCGGCCCGGGACTACCCGTCCCACCACCGGGATTTACTTGACTCACCAATCCGGGATGCTACCCAGTTTAAGGGTTTTGGGCTGTGGACAGTTTAAGAGTCAGGAATTGGATCCAACCTCTTGTGTCTCCTCATCCTCACGCGTTTTAACACCCCATCCAACAACAACACACTTAACTACAATCTCCAGCGGAAAATAAACTTCTTCACATTACTAACTCGTTGGTGTTACACCTCGTTAACCCCCCACGTGGCTAACAAGGCTATTACATTCATTGTATCGGTCTGGGACTAGATCCCCGAGCGACTACACATTACTATCCCTTTCCAGTAACAACTAAACATACACATACCTCCAACTGTACCGAGTATTTACAACTGATGCCGATAACAATTTCGGTCTTACTACACCTACTGTATACATACAACTTAAATATTACCCATGTACAAACGACTACCCCTCCTACTCTCGAACGGCTTTCCAGCTCCTTGTACCTGAAATAGGAAAAGAAAAGAAAGGGTGGCCCCCAAGGGGCTCAGCACCTTTGCTGGTATGGTAATCCCGCAGCCCGCATGCTACCGGGCCACGCACAACTAATTGTCGTCTTAGCATGCGGTTTATTATATTTAAATCATGCATGTAACTATAAACACACAACACATAACATTCTGCCTCAATGGGCTCAACAAACAGATAGCACATCCTTACTTGATAAGTCACCCATTGTTTTCATTAACCTTTGAGTGTTTCTCCTCTAATGGAGCCACTTCCTTAATAGACGACAACTACCCATTAATCGGGTTATCCTTAAACGCCTCTTATCACAAACTGGGATTCATATCCATGATCCACATACTCCACATTTTACAACATATAACATACACTCCATAACAACACTTTTCACGTTTCAACGTGCACATAACAACATTGCAATAGAAATTGCATTACAACAACAACACATAATATAACGGGAGTGGTTCTCTTAGGAACCGACCCAAACATTGTTAACCCACTGGTGAGCCTAGAGAATGATGTCACCCTCATGATAAGCTCGTTATACAACACTCATTACCGTTCCTAATAGTCGGACGAGTAAACTTAAGTTAAGATGGTTCGGGTTTAGTGACCCGAACACACCACACAACCATATTCCCCCTAAACCGATCATAAGTCAGAATAGCTAAGCTTTGGAGTAAGCTAATGGGAGATCATAACCCGTGAGGGAAACAACCGTAACATAACAGAGAGGAGGGTAAGGCTAAAAAGGATACCCACTCCCAAACAACGCGCGACCGGCCTAACCGGATTCCTCACCCCTGTTACTACATACTCACTTTTAGATACTAGTTAGAACCCAATATGGAGTCTATCACATCCACACATCATACAGTATTACAACTGGGTTACACATACGAGGGAGGTCCCTACATACACACACAATATCACACAATTAACACAAGCATAGCCGTGGTTAGAACGTCCCATGGTTCGGGTCGTTTAATCCGAATACCGAACTCTCATGTGATCCTAGACTCAGTTAGCTAAGGTTAACACTTTCGAGGTTAAATGGTATCAGAACTAGACACGTCACATATATGAATTACTGTAAACTCATTACATGTTTTATCTTACAACGTGGCAAACATATAGAAAAACACATAGGCATACAAGCTGGTGTAATCCGGTTGGACACAGGTTGCAAGAAAACCATACCTATCACCAGAGTCCACTATATCATGTCCACTTATGTTCCTCGAACAACTGGTAACATTACATGTACTTTTATTAACACTGGGGTAACATGATTGTTTTAAAGTCTAATGCTCATAAATTATCCCCGTTAACTTAGTTAAATAACTTCACATTTTAACTTGTTTTACTTTTACATTTTAATACAACTTTTCTCCCACTAAATTGTCATTATAACTCACTAGGGTTCACTACTTAAACCAAACTTTGTTTGTTTTTTTTTCATGTTTTGGGCCGTCCGACCCACCGTCCGACCCCACTGGGTCGGACCGTTCCAGAAACTTTTCCGTCTTTCAATTCACCTGTCCGACCCATGTCCGACCCAAGACCTCTGGGTCGGACCATTCCAGAAACATCAACGGGTGAATTAACTGGGCTGTCCGACCCACCCTGGGTCGGACCACTGGGTCGGACAACATCAGAACTTGTCCAAACTTGTCAAACTTTCTCCAAACTTTTCCTCAAGCCTCCTAATGTGTTCTAACATCATTTGGCACATTTAACCCTTCATATAACATCCATAAAACTCATTTTATAACTCCTTAAACACTACTCTTTTCTTACCAAAATTCCTAACACTTATAATGTTTTCTCCTTAGTTTCTCCAAGTGGTGTTTCATAATTATGATAACCACTATGCCAAAAATGTTTCCTTACCATCATAACATCACCTCTCTCTGACATCATTTCTACTAACTAAATCTCCTTTTTCACATCTTACCTAAACATCATTTCCTCCTTGTACATCATCATTCCTAAACCTTAAACAAACTTCTCCAAGACTTTAATTGTAACACCCCATCCAAAGCCTATCGTGGTTATCGCAATCTGAACACTTAATCGAATACGTCGCAGCGGAAATAAACAAACCTGGACCTTGCCACGGTCTGATCGTTAGAATATACCGGCTTAACGTTTACAATACTTTCCAAATACTCATCCAACTCAAACATCAACATTCAATACCACAACCAACCGAGTACTAATATCTTAAACATAATCTCAAACTTACATCAGTTCAATCTAAACAGTCGGGTGCACAGGCGCAACCCGAACTCAAAATAAACAACCCACCCTAAGTCTAACCGCTCCTACTCTCGTAGTGCGTCCTCATGGGTCTCTTACCTGCAAGTGTAAAAATAGCCCCCGAGGGGGTCAGCACGAATGCTGGTACACCCTCTCATGGCCCCCAAGCTAACGGGGCTACGACGACTAATTGTCGATAGCATGGAAATTGATTACATACACAAGCATAATATGAAGTGCAATAACAATAACCACAGATGAACATATATAGTTCACAACCAATGAACGACTCAAGCGTTCCCTTAACAAGTGGGTTAGTAACCCCCTCCTTAGTCCTCATTTCCTTAATCTCAGTTCCTTACCTTACCTTAATCTTAATCTCAATCTTAATCTTAACTCAGTATACAAACCTTTCCTGGAAGGGATTGGTTGTAGCTTAATTCGAACCTGGGATTTAGGTGATCCCACCGCACCATCTTAATGCCACCTACTCTGGACGGGAGTCCAGCGTAGCTGAGCCGGCAACCGGCCCTAGGCTACAAGTCCGAAGACAAGTCCTTAAGCGGAGGGCGGATCTGATTCAGATACCGTCCCCCTTTTTCCTTAGCATGCATGACCGGAGATCGGTCCCGGGTTTCCTCACTCAAGTTCCAGTTAGTAGACATCTTAAACACCATGTGCTAGCTAAGCCTTAACGGGCATTAACCAACAACCATCAAACTTAACTCTTTCTTAACTCAGTAAGTACTAAACTTGGTTAGTAACAATCTCAAGTCTCGTGGGTTAGTGTAAAGCTAACACAAACACAACGAGAACAATATAACCGGTTGCATGCTTTATCTTGTTTTAGTCATAGCAATTAAACAGATAGCACGCAAGCCGAGGGACACCTCGTTAGCAAGCAGGTCACAAGAAGGATTGTACCGTTCACCGTCGACGATCGTTTGGTTTATCTCCTTCCAAGTCCCAATTCACAAAGCCTAGAACATTGATTCAGTTTTAGGTTATTATCAATCCAACTCAATAGAATTACTTAACTTTCCTAGACATCAACTTTTACCCATTGTTTTTCACTAAGCCTTATGGTTTTTAACTTGACTCCTAAGTGCATCATTTCCTCATTATTTATTACACTTACTCTCCCACTTAATGACCATCACACCCACCAAACAAGTCCTTAACAATCTCATAACATCCATACTTAATTATCCCCATCATTTCCTAACCTTAAACAAGGTTTTTGGTCCATACAGTGGCCTGTCCGAACTTGTGTCCGGACTTCCCAAGTTCGGACACAAGTCGAGACTCAAAACTGAAAACAGACGCCTGTCCGAACTTGTGTCCGGACTTCGGAAGTTCGGACATGGGTCGAGGAAAATTCAAAGTAGAAGCAGACACGTCCGAACTTGTGTCCGGACTTCCAAAGGTCGGACACAAGTCGAGACTCTGAAAATTTTCACGCAACAGGGCTTGTCCGAACGTCCATGTCCGGACGGATGTTCGGACAAGGCAAAACACTCATTTTCTAAGCCTTCAAACACTTAACCAATTTTCACCAAACTTCTCCTAAACCTTCATAATGTCTTCTAACTTCATTTGTCACATTTACATCCTCATACAACATCCCACAAAACTCATTTTCCATCTCCTTAAACACTTACTCACTTCATACCAAAATTCCTACACTTATGATATTTTCTCCTTGGTTTTCTAAGTGGTGTTTCATACCTATGATAGCCACTATGCCAATAATGTTCCCTCACTACTACAACATCATCTCCCAAGCATCTTTCTCCTTCTAAAACTCTTTTATGCATTTACTTAAAGTTCCTTCCCAAGCTTAAACTTCCATCATCAACACATTATTCCCTTCCTAGTTGTGCAACAACATTTGCCTAAGTCCTAAATACTCAGATACATTCTCTTGATTTCTAAATCCTTCCTAGTAATGCCTAAGTCATTATAAGTCCTTAGAACACCTTATTCTCACCCTTTTTCACCAAGACAATCTCTAGAACATCCTAGTACCTCACTTAGTCATTAAATTCCCTTAGAATGTCTTAAACACTTAAGCTCTCCTTTAAATTTTGCCATAGGTTCTCTAGTATATAATACCACCTAATACATGGTTTTTCTCCATCAAACAACCAACATCACCCAAATTCTCACCACAACACCTTAACACCCAATTTACACCAAAACCACACCACATCATCATATAGTGCTTAAACTTAAAATGCTTGGCACTTAGGCCCTTAAATGACAATAATCTTAACCACTGAATTTCCACATATATATGCCTTCAACCTGCGAATACACTCAACAAGGCTCCCATTGAAATAAAATGCTTCTTGTACTTCACCACCTTGATATTCTTAAACTATCTCTTTTTCTCATTTGCTCCTTAGTCACAAGTTCACAAGTATAGTCATTGTTTCTCCTAGGTTTTATATAACCCTCTTCTAATGTAAACTCTCTACCAAACTCATCATATACCTAAATCCCATTCCCTTAAACAACAAACACCTTAAGGTAAGTAATTTACCTTGTTCTTTTACAAGCTTAAAAGCTTTCTTCCTTAGGTTTTTCTTTGTTCAATCTCGGTCACCAATGTGTATCTCCTTGCCAATGTTCTAACCAATATCCAATGACTCCAATGAGTACTAGATAACACATTAACCCTAAGGGACAAACCCTAGGTTAAAAAATGCTTTAAGGTATTAATGTGATTGTTTTACCTTGGTTTCTCAAGACAAACTTGGATATGAAGCAAGAAGGACCTCCTCTCTCCTTTGAAGAGTAGAAACAAGCTAGAACAAGGCATAAACATGGAGTCCCATGAGCATATTTTTCGGACATGTGAAGAAAATGGTGGAAACCTAGATTTTCTTACACTTTCTTTACCTTAAGAGAATGGAGATGCCAATGGAGTCTCCAAACTTGAATTTCCTCCTCTAATGGTGGTTTGACTTGGCACCAAAATGAAGCTCTTGAAGTTTTGAAAAGATAGAAAGAGGAGCTTGAGCTAACTAAGAAGATATGTATTTTGTTTTGGATTTGGAGCTAAAATGAGCAAGATGTGCCAAGGAAGATGGAGCTTTCATGGAGGTTGAGTTCTACGTGAATGGAGAAGGAGAGAGCAGAAACCGTGGAAACAAGGAGAATGAAGAAGTGAGGAGAGAGAACTAATAAAGTGATATTTATGTTAAAAGGTGAATAGTGTTTTACTTTATAACTCTCATTTGCTCTCTTATTTGCTTAGACTATGTAGGTGATGACTCACCTTAAAACCGGCCCCCTTTTATAATGAGGGTAATTAAGTCTTTGTTGACCAAATGTCTCACTTATATAGACTTATGTTATAAACTAGCTTAATTAATTCACTATTCACCAAAACAAGGCACATTGTTGTGAAATTTTTGATTTCCCATTGATATAGACCTCCAAATGTGATACTATATAGTACACATGTTAATTAAAGAGTAATGATGGACATTTAGCCATTCAAAACTCATTTACAAGACAATTTTTCAAAAACGTGCTTTAAGACTCCTTAAAGCACATTTTGTGTTTTAACTTGTTTTCAAGCTTGGTTTTCTTTGGTAATTGACTTAAAATGACCATTAGGATATTACTAAGGTCTTAGACAATATTTGGGTACTCTCCCATCTCTCCAAGCTTAGAGCACGTTTTTGTTAAAACTGCTCTTTTGGTGTTTCCTTATATTTTCTTTGATTAGAAATGTTTCTTAATGTTTCTAAGGCATTATTTAGCCTCCTTATATCTTAGTTTATCATTTAAACACCATATCTAAGTTTGGGGTATTTCAATCTACCCCCCTTAAAAGAACTTTGTCCTCAAAGTTCACACATGTGCTTAACCATTCACGGTACACAATTCTCTTAATCTTAATACCACATCTTATATTCACATTCATACATCTCAAGACTCAAAGGTCAATCTTAAATACAATACATAAGTATCATACATAACTCAAACTTACACCGAAGTGTAGCAACTTACACAAATTCACATCTTAACAACCAAACAAACGACAAACATGATCGTTTCCTAACTCAAAAGCGAGGAAGCTCTACCCCCCTTAAAAGGGGTACGCCCCGTACCCTATACAGACGATCTAGTCAGTAAATAAAGAAGGGTACTTCGCCCTCATCTTATCCTCTAATTCCTACGTGGCCTCTTCGACATCCTGGTTAGACCAGAGACCTTCACCAGTCGCACTGACTTGTGGCGAGTGTCCCTAGTCTTGCTGTCCAAGATTCTCTGAGGAGTCTCCACGGATCTCATATTTGGTTCTAAAGTCAACCTCTCAGGTTCTAACACATGGGAGGGGTGGTGCATGTATTTCTTTAGCTGTGAAACATGAAAAACATCATGCACTTTACCCAGCTCAGCAGGTAAATTAACCTGTAAGCAACCGGGCCCACCCGCTCCGTAATCTCATAAGGACCAACAAATTTCGGGCTTAACTTGCCCTTCTGCCCAAACCTGAATACACCCTTCATCGGTGATACTCGCAGAAATACCTGGTCGCCCACTGCGAACTCCAGGTCCCGTCGTCGAACATCAGCATACGACTTCTGCCTATCTTGAGCAGCTTTCATGTTCTCCCTGATTTGCTGAACTTCAGCCTTAACTTGTTCTAAGTACTCTGGTCCTATAATGACCGTCTCACTCGACTCATCCCAGCAGAGCGGTGTACGACATGGTCTACCGTACAACGCTTGAAAAGGTGCCATCTTGATCGAAGCGTGATAGCTGTTGTTGTATGAAAACTCGATCAGATGCAATCTGTCAATCCAACTGCCCTGGAAGTCTAAGGCACATGCCCTCAGCATGTCCTCGAGTGTCTGAATAGTACGCTCAGTCTGACCATCTGTCTGAGGATGGAACGCGGTACTCAGTTTGAGTTCTGTACCCAACGCTTCTCTGGTAGCTCTCCAGTACCTCGAAAGGAATCTGGTATCTCTATGACACTATGGTCTTTGGTATGCCGTGATGCTCATGATTTCTTTCTCAAATAACTCAGCTAATTTGGTCACCTTCCAAGTATCCTTCATCGGTATGAATCGGGCTACTTTGGTAAGGCGATCCACCACCACCCATATCATGTTGAGACCTCCCCTAGCAGGTGGAAGCCCAACTACGAAGTCCATGGAGATATCATGGAACTTCCACTCCGGAACTGGCATCGACTGTACCATTCCGCCCGGTCGTCGGTGCTCGAATTTCACCTTCTGGCATGTGAGACACCTCAAGACGAACTCGGTAACATCTGTCTTCATCCCCGACCACCAGAAGTATCTCTTCATGTCTTTATACATTTTAGAGGCTCCCGGATGGATGGAAACTGAAGAACAGTGTGATTCTCTAAGTATACGGTCTTTCAGATCCGTGTTGCCTCGTGGTATGCATAATCGGCCCTTAAGTCTGATCAGATCATCATCATGAAGTCTGAAGTCGTATTTCTGACTCTCAAAGGTACCCTCTGTCAGCTTCTGTCTGACCTCTCTCATATACTCATCTGTCCTCTGAGCCTCTCGCACCTCATCAACCAAGCTGGAGAAAGAAACTAGCGAATGGAGTGAGTGTGCTCGACGGCTCAGGGCATCTGCTACAACATTGGGCCTTCCCTCTTTGTATTGGAGGTCAATGTCATAGTCTTTCAGAAACTCTAACCATCTCCTCTGTCGAAGATTTAACTCCTTCTGAGTGAATATGTATTTCAAACTCTTGTGATCGGTGTAGATCGTGACACTAACCCCATATAAGTAGTGGCGCCATATCTTCAAAGCGAAGACTACAGCTCCCAGCTCTAAATCATGTGTGGGGTAGTTCTCCTCATGTTTCTTCAACTGGCGTGAGGCATATGCCACCACCTTGCCATGTTGCATGAGCACGCAACCCAGCCCTCTGCCGGATGCATCACAATAAACCTCAAAGCCCTCTGTACCGTCTGGAATGGTCAGTACCGGTGCAGTGGTCAGTGAGTCCTTCAAGCGCTGAAATGATCTCTCACAGTCAACTGTCCACAGAAATGGTGCGTCTTTCTTCATCAGACTGGTCATCGGCTTCGCGACCTTGCTGAAATCTCTAACAAACCTCCTGTAGTAACCTGCCAGACCGAGAAGCTCGGATGTCGGTAACAGTCTTCGGCCTTGGCCAGGTACGTACGGCATCAATCTTTGCTGGATCCACTGCGATCCCAGCATCTGAGATGACATGACCTAGGAAAGAGACCTGGTCAAGCTAAAACTCACACTTGGAGAACTTAGCATATAGCTGGTTCTCCCTCAATATTCCCAACACCCTCCTCAGATGTTCCTCATGCTCAGCCTTGACTTTGAATATATCAGAATGTCATCAATAAAAACCACAACCGACTTGTCCAGCTGCTCCCGGAACAAGCGGTTCATCAGATCCATAAAATTCGCCGGTGCGTTCGACAAACCGAACGGCATCACTGTAAACTCATAGTGGCCGTATCGTGTCTGGAATGCCGTCTTCTCAATATCTCCCTCCTTAATGGCTATCTTATGATACCCCGATCTGAGATCAATCTTGGAAAACACAGATGCTCCCTTCAACTGATCGAACAGATCGTCAATGCGGGGTAGTGGGTACTTATTTTTCACTGTCACTGCATTCAGCTCTCTGTAGTCGATGCAGAGGCGGAGACTACCATCCTTCTTCTTCACGAAGAGGACTGGCGCTCCCCATGGTGACACACTTGGTCTAATGAATCCCTTATCCTACAAATCTTTCAATTGTTCTTTTAACTCAGTCATTTCTGCCGGAGCCATACGGTATGGTGCTTTGGCTATTGGTCCGGTACCAGGTAGTAGCTCAATGGTGAACTCCACCTCCCGAGTGGGTGGCATGCCGGGCAGTTCCCGTGGAAATAGATCAGGGAACTCCGACACTACCGGTAAGTCGGGGTCGAACTCAGGGTCTCTCTCTATGTCCTGTACCTAGCAGAGGTATACTTCTCTTTCTGTTCTCTTACTCCACATTTTTTTGCCATGGCGGTGATGATCTTAGTCGAAGGCTCTCTGGGCCTCTGGCGGTATGATATTGTTACCCCAGACGGACTCCTGAGCAGCAATCTATGCTCGGCGCAGAGGATACGTCCCTTGTGCCGCTCCAACCAGTTCATCCCGAAGATAACATCAAATCCTAGCTTACTGAACTCAATGAAACTGACTGGAAAGTCTTCTCCCTTAATTCTGATGGTGGCTCCTCGGTAGTAATGAGTGCAACGAACCTTTTCCTTAGACGGGAGCGTAACCGTGAAGTCGGGTAGCTCATCAGCGTCTAGCCCCAACCTGCTCGCAAATGGTGCTGAGACAAAGGTATGCGAGGCCCCTGAGTCGAAGAGAACTGATGCCTCAATCCCATTGATCGGAAAGGTGCCGGTGAGGATAGTACCGCTGGCGTCGGCCTGTGCCTCTGTGAGTATGCTTAGTGCACCTTCCGTACCGAGTCCATAACCTAATTGTGTTAACAAGCTTCATGAGTATTGATGGTATAACAAGAGTCGTAACAATTTATATGAACAACACTGTTATTTTATTCATGACCATCCTGTTTACAACATGTGCTTCGATCTTACATCTCATTTCTCATCTGATTCTAACATTACATGGCTAATATTGTCTAAAGGTTAGGTTTAATCTTCCTGGTCTCATATGCGTCGCATTGATTACTGCTGACGGTGCTGTATTCAGTTTGATTCTCTTAATCCCATGGTACAACATCCTTGATTCTCCTCCCAAAATTAATACATCACCTGACTTAAGTACTATCTTATCTGCACGGTCCGCACGCTTCTGCTCGCCGTATAAAAACTCCGCATCATCTCCAATGGACCAAGACACTACGGGTATCCCTCTTTCGAGAGACTCCGTTGTCTCGTCCTTATCCTGGTGTAGTCCCAATTTCCCGTCCTTCTCGTAGAAGTTTACAATGCAAGTGTCTGCTTGGATGTCAGGAATCGGTTCAGCCTCCAACTGCTGAGCGATTTCCACGACTTGTGTAATAACTGGATGGAACTCTTCGGGTATTCCCGGTGGTGAGACTCCATCTTGCTCCCTTGTGGTTTGGTAATTCTTGGCATACGGATTCCAATCCTTGCCCAAGCTCATCATCTTTAATTTCATCCTTGCTCCCCCTGGGTACTCCGGTGTGTAAAACCCTCCCGGTCCCATTCCTAGTCGATTGCATCTCCTGATGATGGCTATTTGTGCTTCGGGTGTCAGGTATCCCCTTAATAAAATCATACCTGGGCGGATAACCTGACATTTTTCGGTTGGAAAGTGTACAGTTTCGATGTCGGTGTGCTCCGGGTTAGATGTAGATGGTATTAGGTAGCAAATGTTGAATCTTCCTAAAGTGGTAGTAGGTTATATCTTACTTAAGTTCCAATCTCATCTTATTCTTACTTAACTCATTTATTTCACCAAACATGCATGATAATGCGGTAAGCAGGTAGTTTTACTACTAAATGGTTATAGTGGTACCTGGCCTCGATGAGGGCTCAGGCTCATCGTCCCGGTCCACCATGTGTAGAGTGGGCCCCGTCTTCTGGGTCACCTGTGGGTTCTTGTCCGCCGGCTGCTGCACCTTCCCCTGACCGTCAGATCCAGCTCCCTGATCGGTCTTGCCCTTGCCCCTGGTATCGGGCCTATAGGCTCTGCTAGCAGGGTTCCGGTAACACTCGTATGCCCGGTGTCCATACACTCCACAGAAGTTGCACTCCACCTTATTTCCCTTACAGTCGAGCCCGGGGTGGTCCTTGTGACACCATCTACAGATGAAGCGTCGCTGGTAGCCACCACCGGCTCCCTTCTCAGTCTCAGGTCCTGATGATTCATATAGTCAATCCTCATATCTTATACGATTACTAATTTATTTCTTAACTCATTCAATATCAATTTTTCTCACCCTTTGGCGCCTTAGAGCGCAGGGGTGTAGCTGCAATAGCATATGTCAGCTTCAATGGCTCTTCCGAAGCCTTCTCCTTTTCCTCCTTCCCTTTCGGGTTCTGATTTTTCTGGGCCTGAGGCTGGTACTTTTGTTTCTTGTACCCTCCTTGCCCTTGACTTTCTGAGCTCTTCCCAGCACTCTTCCTCTTAGCATTCTCCTCGTCCCTCAGCTGGACAGTAATCTCAACCTTAGCAGCGGCATGATAGCACTCCTGCTTTTCCAGATCTCAATCATTCTTATTACCTGCAAGGTAGTGTAACTCGTCGGCCCCATGCCGTAGCGGAGTCGATGGCTAAGCCCGCCATAGAAGCGGTCCACCAAGATCTGGTCAGAATACCCTAGACCTGGCAGAAGACGGAGCAAGGCAGTGAACTCTGAGTAATACTCGTCCACTGTCATCTTGTCCGACTGCTTAAGCGCATCCAACTGTAAGCGCTTCTTCGTCTGGACATGGGCGGGGTAGTACTTTGCTCGTAGCAAGGCGGTGTACTGCTCCCAGCCGAACTCTGGATTGGCCACATGCTCGGCCCTCACCAGCTTCCACCAATCGCCTGCCGCCCCCTTCAGATAGAAAGCAGCTAGGCGCACCTTGATCCCAGCAGGGACATCAAGGGTCTCGAAGGCGGTCTCCAGCTCGGAGATGTACGCCTCAAGCTTGGCGGGATCGGTCTCCCCCTTAAAATGCGCGGGTCGAAGGTCTGCAAGACTCTTCACCCAATTTGGTTCCCTAGGTTGTGGCGGTGGAGGTGGTGCACCCACACCAGGCTGATAGCCCATATGCCCTAAAGCGGCAGCTACGATCTCTGCGATCGTCTGCCCTCCAGGTATCCCTGAAGTATCCTCACCCCGGCCGCGACCTCGGCCTCCTCTAGGGCGTCCTGCCATCTGAACAAGCATAACTTACATTAGATTCACATTCACCACTGTTTTGGTTAGTAAATTTATAACGTCCGTAGACGGTAAAGACAATCCACACTTATTAGTGGTCATCTGACTCTACTCACTCTAACTTCTCACACCCTTAACCCAACACTTATTCCTTACTTATATCCTAACTCGGTGGTTACTCATGTCCGGTATTTCTTGATCAGAGCGTAACTACGCTCTGATACCACTTTTTGTAACACCCCATCCAAAGCCTATCGTGGTTATCGCAAACTGAACACTTAATCGAATACGTCGCAGCGGAAATAAAAACACCTGGACCTTGCCACGGTCTGATCGTTAGAATATACCGGCTTAACGTTTACAATACTTTCCAAATACTCATCCAACTCAAACATCAACATTTACAATACCACAACCAACCGAGTACTAATATCTTAAACATAATCTCAAACTTACATCAGTTTAATCTAAACAGTCGGGTGCACAGGCGCAACCCGAACTCAAAATAAACAACCCACCCTAAGTCTAACCGCTCCTACTCTCGTAGTGCGTCCTCATGGGTCTCTTACCTGCAAGTGTAAAAATAGCCCCCGAGGGGGTCAGCACGAATGCTGGTACACCCTCTCATGGCCCCCAAGCTAACGGGGCTACGACGACTAATTGTCGATAGCATGGAAATTGATTACATACACAAGCATAATATGAAGTGCAATAACAATAACCACAGATGAACATATATAGTTCACAACCAATGAACGACTCAAGCGTTCCCTTAACAAGTGGGTTAGTAACCCCCTCCTTAGTCCTCATTTCCTTAATCTCAGTTCCTTACCTTACCTTAATCTTAATCTCAATCTTAATCTTACTCAGTATACAAACCTTTCCTGGAAGGGATTGGTTGTAGCTTAATTCGAACCTGGGATTTAGGTGATCCCACCGCACCATCTTAATGCCACCTACTCTGGACGGGAGTCCAGCGTAGCTGAGCCGGCAACCGGCCCTAGGCTACAAGTCCGAAGACAAGTCCTTAAGCGGAGGGCGGATCTGATTCAGATACCGTCCCCCTTTTTCCTTAGCATGCATGACCGAGATCGGTCCCGGGTTTCCTCACTCAAGTTCCAGTTAGTAGACATCTTAAACACCATGTGCTAGCTAAGCCTTAACGGGCATTAACCAACAACCTCAAACTTAACTCTTTCTTAACTCAGTAAGTACTAAACTTGGTTAGTAACAATCTCAAGTCTCGTGGGTTAGTGTAAAGCTAACACAAACACAACGAGAATAAATATAATCCGGTTGCATGCTTTATCTTGTTTTAGTCATAGCAATAAACAGATAGCACACAAGCCGAGGGACACCTCGTTAGCAAGCAGGTCACAAGAAGGATTGTACCGTTCACCGTCGACGATCGTTTGGTTTATCTCCTTCCAAGTCCCAATTCACAAAGCCTAGAACATTGATTCAGTTTTAGGTTATTATCAATCCAACTCAATAGAATTACTTAACTTTCCTAGACATCAACTTTTACCCATTGTTTTTCACTAAGCCTTATGGTTTTTAACTTGACTCCTAAGTGCATCATTTCCTCATTATTTATTACACTTACTCTCCCACTTAATGACCATCACACCCACCAAACAAGTCCTTAACAATCTCATAACATCCATACTTAATTATCCCCATCATTTCCTAACCTTAAACAAGGTTTTTGGTCCATACAGTGGCCTGTCCGAACTTGTGTCCGGACTTCCCAAGTTCGGACACAAGTCGAGACTCAAAACTGAAAACAGACGCCTGTCCGAACTTGTGTCCGGACTTCGGAAGTTCGGACATGGGTCGAGGAAAATTCAAAGTAGAAGCAGACACGTCCGAACTTGTGTCCGGACTTCCAAAGGTCGGACACAAGTCGAGACTCTGAAAATTTTCACGCAACAGGGCTTGTCCGAACGTCCATGTCCGGACGGATGTTCGGACAAGGCAAAACACTCATTTTCTAAGCCTTCAAACACTTAACCAATTTTCACCAAACTTCTCCTAAACCTTCATAATGTCTTCTAACTTCATTTGTCACATTTACATCCTCATACAACATCCCACAAAACTCATTTTCCATCTCCTTAAACACTTACTCACTTCATACCAAAATTCCTACACTTATGATATTTTCTCCTTGGTTTTCTAAGTGGTGTTTCATACCTATGATAGCCACTATGCCAATAATGTTCCCTCACTACTACAACATCATCTCCCAAGCATCTTTCTCCTTCTAAAACTCTTTTATGCATTTACTTAAAGTTCCTTCCCAAGCTTAAACTTCCATCATCAACACATTATTCCCTTCCTAGTTGTGCAACAACATTTGCCTAAGTCCTAAATACTCAGATACATTCTCTTGATTTCTAAATCCTTCCTAGTAATGCCTAAGTCATTATAAGTCCTTAGAACACCTTATTCTCACCCTTTTTCACCAAGACAATCTCTAGAACATCCTAGTACCTCACTTAGTCATTAAATTCCCTTAGAATGTCTTAAACACTTAAGCTCTCCTTTAAATTTTGCCATAGGTTCTCTAGTATATAATACCACCTAATACATGGTTTTTCTCCATCAAACAACCAACATCACCCAAATTCTCACCACAACACCTTAACACCCAATTTACACCAAAACCACACCACATCATCATATAGTGCTTAAACTTAAAATGCTTGGCACTTAGGCCCTTAAATGACAATAATCTTAACCACTGAATTTCCACATATATGCCTTCAACCTGCGAATACACTCAACAAGGCTCCCATTGAAATAAAATGCTTCTTGTACTTCACCTTGATATTCTTAAACTATCTCTTTTTCTCATTTGCTCCTTAGTCACAAGTTCACAAGTATAGTCATTGTTTCTCCTAGGTTTATATAACCCTTTTCTAATGTAAACTCTCTACTAAACTCATCACATACCTAAATCCCATTCCCTTAAACAACAAACACCTTAAGGTAAGTAATTTACCTTGTTCTTTTACAAGCTTAAAAGCTTTCTTCCTTAGGTTTTTCTTTGTTCAATCTCGGTCACCAATGTGTATCTCCTTGCCAATGTTCTAACCAATATCCAATGACTCCAATGAGTACTAGATAACACATTAACCCTAAGGGACAAACCCTAGGTTAAAAATATGCTTTAAGGTATTAGTGTGATTGTTTTACCTTGGTTTCTCAAGACAACTTGGATATGAAGCAAGAAGGACCTCCTCTCTCCTTTGAAGAGTAGAAACAAGCTAGAACAAGGCATAAACATGGAGTCCCATGAGCATATATTTTCGGACATGTGAAGAAAATGGTGGAAACCTAGATTTTCTTACACTTTCTTTACCTTAAGAGAATGGAGATGCCAATGGAGTCTCCAAACTTGAATTTCCTCTCTAATGGTGGTTTGACTTGGCACCAAAATGAAGCTCTTGAAGTTTTGAAAAGATAGAAAGAGGAGCTTGAGCTAACTAAGAAGAATATGTATTTTGTTTTGGATTTGGAGCTAAAATGAGCAAGTGTGCCAAGAAGATGGAGCTTTCATGGAGGTTGAGTTCTACGTGAATGGAGAAGGGGAGAGCAGTTCAAACCGTGGGAAACAAGGAGAATGAAGAAGTGAGGAGAGAGAACTAATAAAGTGATATTTATGTAAAAGGTGAATAGTGTTTTTACTTTATAACTCTCATTTGCTCTCTTATTTGCTTAATGACTCATGTAGGTGGACTCACCTCCTGAAACCGGCCCCCTTTTATTAATGAGGGTAATTAAGTCTTTGTTGACCAAATGTCTCACTTATATAGACTTATGTTATAAACTAGCTTAATTAATTCACTATTCACCAAAACAAGGCACATTGTTGTGAAATTTTTGATTTCCCATTGATATAGACTCCAAATGTGATACTATATAGTACACATGTTAATTAAAGAGTAATGATGGACATTTAGCCATTCAAAACTCATTTACAAGACAATTTTTCAAAAACGTGCTTTAAGACTCCTTAAAGCACATTTTGTGTTTTAACTTGTTTTCAAGCTTGGTTTTCTTTGGTAATTGACTTAAAATGACCATTAGGATATTACTAAGGTCTTAGGACAATATTTGGGTACTCTCCCATGTCTCTCCAAGCTTAGAGCACGTTTTTGTTAAAACTGCTCTTTTGGTGTTTCCTTATATTTTCTTTGATTAGAAATGTTTCTTAATGTTTCTAAGGCATTATTTAGCCTCCTTATATCTTAGTTTAAACACCATATCTAAGTTTGGGGTATTTCAATCTACCCCCCTTAAAAGAACTTTGTCCTCAAAGTTCACACATGTGCTTAACCATTCACGGTACACAATTCTCTTAATCTTAATACCACATCTTATATTCACATTCATACATCTCAAGACTCAAAGGTCAATCTTAAATACAATACATAAGTATCATACATAACTCAAACTTACACCGAAGTGTATCAACTTACACAATTCACATCTTAAACAACCAAACAAACGACAAACATGATCGTTTCCTAACTCAAAAGCGAGGAAGCTCTACCCCCCTTAAAAGGGGTACGCCCCGTACCCTATACAGACGATCTAGTCAGTAAATAAAGAAGGGTACTTCGCCCTCATCTTATCCTCTAATTCCCACGTGGCCTCTTCGACATCCTGGTTAGACCAGAGAACCTTCACCAGTCGCACTGACTTGTGGCGAGTGTCCCTAGTCTTGCTGTCCAAGATTCTCTGAGGAGTCTCCACGGATCTCATATTTGGTTCTAAAGTCAACCTCTCAGGTTCTAACACATGGGAGGGGTGGTGCATGTATTTCTTTAGCTGTGAAACATGAAAAACATCATGCACTTTACCCAGCTCAGCAGGTAAATTTAACCTGTAAGCAACCGGGCCCACCCGCTCCGTAATCTCATAAGGACCAACAAATTTCGGGCTTAACTTGCCCTTCTGCCCAAACCTTAATACACCCTTCATCGGTGATACTCGCAGAAATACCTGGTCGCCCACTGCGAACTCCAGGTCCCGTCGTCGAACATCAGCATACGACTTCTGCCTATCTTGAGCAGCTTTCATGTCTCCCTGATTTGCTGAACTTCAGCCTTAACTTGTTCTAAGTACTCTAGTCCTATAATGACCGTCTCACTCGACTCATCCCAGCAGAGCGGTGTACGACACGGTGTACCGTACAACGCTTGAAAAGGTGCCATCTTGATCGAAGCGTGATAGCCGTTGTTGTATGAAAACTCGATCAGATGCATCTGTCAATCCAACTGCCCTGGAAGTCTAAGGCACATGCCCTCAGCATGTCCTCGAGTGTCTGAATAGTACGCTCAGTCTGACCATCTGTCTGAGGATGGAACGGGTACTCAGTTTGAGTTCTGTACCCAACGCTTCTCTGGTAGCTCTCCAGTACCTCGAAAGGAATCTGGTATCTCTATCTGACACTATGGTCTTTGGTATGCCGTGATGCCTCATGATTTCTTTCTCAAATAACTCAGCTAATTTGGTCACCTTCCAAGTATCCTTCATCGGTATGAATCGGGCTACTTTGGTAAGGCGATCCACCACCACCCATATCATGTTGAGACCTCCCCTAGCAGGTGGAAGCCCAACTACGAAGTCCATGGAGATATCATGGAACTTCCACTCCGGAACTGGCATCGACTGTACCATTCCGCCCGGTCGTCGGTGCTCGAATTTCACCTTCTGGCATGTGAGACACCTCAAGACGAACTCGGTAACATCTGTCTTCATCCCTGACCAACACATAACATTCCGCCTCAATGGGCTCAACAAACAGATAGCACATCCTTACTTGATAGGTCACTCAATGTTTTCATTAACCCTTGAGTGTTTCTCCTCTAATGGAGCCACTTCCTTAATAGACGACAACTACCCATTAATCGGGTTATCCTTAAACGCCTCTTATCACAAACTGGGATTCATATCCATGATCCACATACTCCACATTTTACAACATATAACATACACTACATAACAACACTTTTCACGTTTCAACGTGCACATAACAACATCGCAATAGAAATTGCATTACAACAACAACACATAATATAACTGGAGCGGTTCTCTTAGGAAATGACCCAAACATTGTTAACTCACTGGTGAGCCTAGAGAATGATATCACCCTCATGATAAGCTCGTTATACAACACTCATTACCGTCCTAATAGTCGGACGAGTAACTTAAGTTAAGATGGTTCGGGTTTAGTGACCCGAACACACCACACAAACACATGTTCCCCCTAAACCGATCATAAGTCAAAATAGCTAAGCTTTGGAGTAAGCTAATGGGAGATCATAACCCGTGAGGGAAACAACCGTAACATAACAGAGAGGAGGGTTACACATACGAGGGAGGTCCCTACATACGCACACAATATCACACAATTAACACACGCATAGCCGTGGTTAGAACGTCCCATGGTTCGGGTCGTTTAATCCGAATACCGAACTCTCATGTGATCCTAGACTCAGTTAGCTAAGGTTAACACTTTCGAGGTTAAATGGTATCGGAACTAGACACGTCACATATATGAATTACTGTAAACTCATTACATGTTTTATCTTACAACGTGGCAAACACACAGAAAAACACATAGGCATACAAGCCGGTGTAATCCGGTAGGACACAGGTTGTAAGAAAACCATACCTGTCACCGGAGTCCACTCTATCATGTCCACTTATGTTCCTTGAACAATTCTTGAACAACTGGTAACATTACATGTACTTTTATTAACACTGGGGTAACATGATTGTTTTAAAGTCTAATGCTCATAAATTATCCCTGTTAACTTAGTTAAATAACTTTACATTTTAACTTGTTTTACTTTTACATTTTAATACAACTTTTCCCCCACTAAATTGTCATTATAACTCACTAGGGTTCACTACTTAAACCACACTTTGTTTGTTTTTTTTTACATGTTTTGGGCCGTCCGACCCACCGTCCGACCCACAACTGGGTCGAACCGTTCCAGAAACTTTTCCGTCTTTCAAATTCACCTGTCCGACCCATGCCCGACCCAAGACCTCTGGGTCGGACCATTCCAGAAACATCAACGGGTGAATTAACTGGGGCTGTCCGACCCACCCTGGGTCGGACCACTGGGTCGGACAACATCAGAACTTGTCCAAAACTTGTCAAACTTTCTCCAAACTTTTCCTCAAGCCTCCTAATGTGTTCTAACATCATTTGGCACATTTAACCCTTCATATAACATCCATAAAACTCGCTTTATAACTCCTTAAACACTTACTCTTTTCTTACCAAAATTCCTAACACTTATAATGTTTTCTCCTTAGTTTCTCCAAGTGGCGTTTCATAATTATGATAACCACTATGCCAAAAATGTTTCCTTACCATCATAACATCACCTCTCAAACATCATTTCTTACTAACTAAATCTCCTTTTTCACATCTTACCTAAACATCATTTCCTCCTTGTACATCAACATTCCTAAACCTTAAACAAACTTCTCCAAGACTTTAATACATCCTCAAAAACACACATTGAATTCCTAGAACTTCCAAGATAATACCTAAATCCTTGTAATACTCTAAATCACCTTAATACATGCTTTCTTCCCTAGTAAAGCACTTGTTCATTTTTTAACACTTCCTAGTTCACCAAAACTCATTTAAAACACTTAGAATTTCTTATACATTTTCCAAATTTTGCCATAGCTTCTCTTGTATATTCTCACATCCAAACACTTAGGTTTTTACCTTATTTCATTCAAGAACACCTAAAATCCATCAAGAGTATTCTCACACACAAAACTTCACCAAATTTACACCACATCACAATATAGTGCATAAACTTAAATTGCTTGGCACTTAGGCCCTTAAATAACACGGCTCTTAGGCCCTTAAATTGCATAAACCTTAAACACTGAATTTCCCACATTAATAATGCCTTTGACCTGCAATTACATACAACAACACATATGCCCTTTAATAGTTTCCTTGAGAGCATTTTACTAGGTCATTCACCATTGGCTCCTGAGGTATTTTATCAAGCAAATCAAGCTCATTTTTCCTAAGGCATTTAAACTACATTGAGATAGTTTGTTTACCTCTTTTCCTCTCAAACTTCTTTCTTGTTTCCTTAAACTGAAAATCAGCAAGGAGTTTGATCACTTGTCAACTTTCTAATCAATATACATATAAGAGTAATGAGCTTAAGAATTCACACTTACACTCATATACAAACCCTAGTTTAACATAAGTGTTTTAATACACTAAAATGATATTTACCTTTGAATTTGAAAGAGAACTTGAATATGTAACAAGAGAGGACTCCTCCTTGTCCCTTGAAGATTGAAATGGAGCTATGAAAGAACAAGAGAAGACACCATCAAAGGTGATTCTCGATTATACACAAAAACAAGAGGGAATAATGTTTTTCTTTGATTTTCCTTACCTTGAAGCAAAGGAGAATGACAAGGCATGAAAAGGTGAGCTCAAGCTCCATCAATGGTGAATCTCCATGGCACCGGAATGAGGCTTTTGAAGATTTGAAAAGATAGAATTGAAGAGCTTGACTCAACTAAGACAAAGGTGGTCTTGAAATTGAATTTGGAGCATGGAGTCATAAGTTACAAGCATTCCAAGATGGAGAATGGTTTTTGGCTGTAGCAAACCGATGGAGAGAGGAGGAAGAAGATAGATAACCGTGGGAAATGAAAAGGGAAGAAGAGAATGAGGTGAGAGAGTACACTTTGTTAAGATATTTATGTTATAAAGTAAATAGTGAATTTACTTGCATTTTCATTACTTATTCACTTATTAACTAACAAGGTGGTGACTCACCTTGATAAAACCGGCCCCCATCTCTACATAGGGGTATAATAGTCTTTGTTGACCAATTAACTTACTTATATTGACTTATGTTATAAATTTGCATATTTTGGTTACTATTAACAAACTAAGGCACATATTTGTGAAATTTTTGATTTCCCATTGATTTAGACTTCCTAATGTGATACTAAGTAGTACACATGTTAATTAAAGAGTAATGATGGACATTTAGCCATTCAAAACTCATTTACAAGACAAGTTTTCAAAAATGTGCTTTAAGGCTCCTTAAAGCACATTTTGTGTTTTAACTTGTTTTCAAGCTTGGTTTTCTTTGGTAATTGGTTTAATATGTTCATTAACATATTTATAAGGTATAGGTATGACCTTAGGTCTTATCAAATTATCCCAAGCTTAGAGCACATTTTTGCTCTTATTGACTTTAGGGTATCTTCTTGTGTTTTGTTTGGTTTAACTGTCTACCAAAGTTTCCTAAGGACTTAATTAGCCTTATTAAATCATAATTGAATATCACTAAGTCTTGGTAGGCTCTTTGGGTCCCAACCAAGTTCACTCCAAGTTTAGAGCATGTTTTGCTCAAACTGTATTTATGGCACTTTATTGTTTTCACCGTGGTTTAAATTGTTCACTGATGTTTCTAAGGCACTTTTTAGCCTTTAAATACCATGTTTTAACATTTAAACAACTTATCAAGGTTTGGGGTATTTCACGCGTGGCCGAAACTATATCGGACTTCTACTCATTCCAATTTAATTACCAATTTAAGTTAGATTGGTTAGCTTGTTAGGAATCAGTTAGAAGTCCAATCACAAAAATATTCGGTCATAATACAATACGTCATACATACACACACTCATATTCATCCATACATTTCATGAATTATACAAACTATGATTTGAAGAGAATATTCACAACATACAACACTACATATTCACAAGTAAGCATAATAACTCCGATTCGTGCATTTATCTTATATGGTGATCAATTAGCACACAACACACAAATCAGAGTAACCAAGGTAGCATACGGGGCATTAGGAATTCATACCATTCACCGTTGTACTTGTATCCGACGTTCCTCCGGTGTTCACAATCCAAGTCCTAACCTATACATGCAATTGGGTGGTTAATTACCCTTACTTAACCTTACTAATTACTTTACTAACATTCCTTGGTTTATACTTATTAATTCATTATTGTTCAAATACTTATACTTAGGTTATCTACTTACAATTATTTTCTAAGCTTGTTTATGGCCTTAATGACCCTTAAACATCATTAATTATGTCTTAATCATCTTATAATATCATTACCCATCCTTACCTAAGCTTTAAAATAGTTTCTGTACAAATTTCAGGGTGGTCCGGGTTACTGTCCGAGTTTACAAACCCGGACCCCCACTTGGAAAAACTCTCGGGTAAGATTTGGGACTGGTCCGGGTTTGTGTCCTACTTTACAAACCCGGACCACAAGGTATAGAACTCTCGGGTGTCTTTTGTGCATGGTCCGGGTTTGTTTGCTAGTTTACAAACCCGGACCACATGTTTGTAGAACTTACGGGTGTGATTTAGGGGTGGTTCGGGTTAGTGTCTTGGTTTGTAAACCCGGACCATCCCTTTGTAAAACTTTCTGTCGTGTTTTCATGCTGCTCCGGGTTTGTGTTCCGGTTTACAAACCCGGACTAGTTACAGTATTGCAATATATGTAAGTTTTTGAGTTTGTTTCAATTCCAAACTTCTACCAATCTCTTCCCTAATATTTCTACATATAATCTAGCATGTTTTAACTTTGTTTAAGCATTTTAAACTAGCCTAAACCAATACTATAAAGATCTGTTACATAAACACTCTTACTGTAATTTTTTTCTCCTCTGTTACAATTTCTACTTCTCCCATAAATGCTATAGACTTTCCTTCTCTTCTTCCCACTCACCAAATGACTCTCAAACTATCCTAACTTAGTTTGACAACTCACGTTTTACCATTTACAACTCCACTCAACTACATTTCTTTTCCTGTTACAAAACAAAGTGTACAACCTCATTTTTCTTCTCTGCAACTCTCTTCTGTTTCTTCATTTTCTAACATCAACCAGGTCTCTAAATCCCTAACCAAATTTTGACAGAGATTCCCCCCATTTCTAAGTGTTCTCACCACATAATTTTGCACACTCAATAAATTCACAACATGTTCAACATATACATTATTCTCACATATATTTCTAATACCTCCTGCACACTCAACATTTACACTTAGCATATTATTTTCTTGTTTCCAAAAACTTCAAACTACAACTACCATTCACATTAATATGCCCATTCTTTTCCTACGGTTACAGTGGTTTAGTTCATTGCTAAAACAATATACCTACACATACCCAAACATTAAAATTATGCAAAGGCTTCTCATTACCTTTAGTTTTCTTGATTCTTTTCCTTTCTCTCCTTCTTCTCCTTTCTTGCTCCCCATTTCCTTCTTTGTTTTACTTGATTATTTAAACCAAGCTACACTATGTAACAAGGTGCACACATACACACCAACTGGTAAGTCCTTATATCCCACGTATTAAACCCTAACTTATGAGAACTTATTTAAACTCTTAGGAGATCTTACCTTGAGCTTCTAATGGGGTTTTTGGAGTAGAAAATGACAAGGCTTCAACCCTTAAGATGGAACACCAAAACCGGCTAGCAATGGAATAGTGGTGTTACGTGAGTTTTATATTTTTGCAAGGAAATATGGAAAAGAGTGAAGCTTTGGTATACTTCTTACCTTAGAACATGGAGAAGAAGATAGATCTTGAAATGGTGCTCTTGAAGCTCCTAACTGATAATACCCTCAAAACTAAAGTTGGTGGTTTTAGATTTTTGAAGGGTGGAGAATGATCTCCTTGACGATACGAATTCAACGGTATGGTTTTTGTAGCATTTGGTGATGGTTTGAGGTTTCAAAGATGAAGAAGAAGAGGCTCTGTATGTGGGTTCTTCAAATCGCCATGGTTGAACCAGAGAGGAAGAAGAGAGGTGCAGTACGTGGGGGTTGTGTGTGAGAGAGGAGAGAGAGTGCTAAAAGTGAGGTTTGCTTTTTATTTGTTTTGTTTGTTAGCACATAAGGAGGGAATTAAGAGAGGGGTGTGAGAGAGGCTAATAAATTGGCCCATACTGCACACACCCACACACACTTACATTTTTATTTCCAAAGTGGACACACTAACTTATTTTAATTACACTTTCACCCCACAACTTCCCGTTTTTGACAGTTTTTACTATTTTCTCGTTTTAATGATTTTATTGGTCCTAGACCTTCACTAATATTTATTAATGACTATTTAGTTGACTAAAATTGTTACGAGTCTATTTGACCCGCTTAAAGTACCGTTTTCTCGGTTACCTCGAAAAACGCGCTTTAATGTTCATTAGTGTTTTTAATCCATTTTAAGGATCCGTTTTCTTCGGGATTTGTTCCCTATTATTTATTTATACTTAATTAAGCTTCTAAAATTATATATTAGCCTAATTAATCACTATTTTTAATTACAAGGTATTTCAGAGGTAGAGGCCAAGGTCGAGGAGGTGAGGCAGATGCCCCCATCAGACTGCAGGACATTGCAGCTATAGTCGCTACGGCGTTGGCTCAGACGGGAGTAGCGCCAGGAGGACAGGCACAACCTCCACCACCGCTCAGAGAGCGAGACTGGGTGAAGAGCCTCGCAGAGTTGAAGCTATCACCTTTTAGAGGAGGAGTGGATCCATCTCTCCTCGAGACATACCTTCTCAAGATGGAGACCGCGTTCGAGATGTTGACCGTCCCAGCTGGGAAC
Organism: Limonium bicolor; assembly: GCA_023374045.1. NCBI lineage: Eukaryota > Viridiplantae > Streptophyta > Magnoliopsida > Caryophyllales > Plumbaginaceae > Limonium > Limonium bicolor. The sequence goes on from CM041780.1 coordinate 71,192,023, forward strand.
AAGGTCAGGTTGGCGGTGTTCTATCTGAAGGACGCAGTACGAGACTGGTGGAACCTAGTGAAGGCCGAGCATATGGCCGATCTAGACATTGGATGGGGAGCCTACAAGGCTCTGCGGAGGGCCAAGTACTACCCAGCCCACGTACGTACCAAGAAGAGGGTGGAGCTCGATACACTAGAGCAGACGGGGAAGATGACAGTGGACAAGTACTACGCGAAGTTCACTGCCCTGCTTCGCCTTCTACCTGGGCTCGGGTACTCAGACGACATACTGGTCGAGCATTTCAACGGGGGTTTGAACCCTTGCATTCAGTACGGTATGGGTGCAGTTACCTATACCACTCTTAAGGTAAATATAAAGGAAACCCGTTTTGATATTTAATGTTGATATAATCAATGTATGTGATAAATGAACACTAATGTTTGGAATTATAGGAGTGCTATCATGCCGCCTCCAAAGTGGAGATCATGGTTCAGAGGAGCGATGATTTGAACCAGAAGAGGAAGGCTGCTGAGCCTAGTTCGAACGATTCCCGACAGAGCTGCCACAGCAAGAAGAGGAAGCCGTTCCAGAAGGGGCAGAAACACTACCAGGGGAAGGAGAGCCGGTCTACTAAGACTCTTCAATTGGTTCACCATGCCGAGGTAGCTAGGCCCCTGAGATTACACCCATCTAAGGGTGAGATACTCTATTTAAATAAGTGTGTTGAAATGCCTTAAGATTGTCGTATTATCTTAGAACACTTAACTGATCTCCAAATGAATTAGGTTCTAGATCTGGTACGAGCACGGGCCGGAAGATTGAGTGCCACTATCGCCGTGGACAATGTGGGAAGGACCACCTAGGGTGGATTGCTGGGGAGAGAAGGTCCAGTGCCGTTACTACCAGCTCTGGGGACACCGGGTGTTCGAGTGCATCTGAAACCCTAAAAGCAAGTCTTACCACCCGAGGATGAAGCCGAGTGGTGATCAGAGGGGTGGATCCGGCGGTCCACGCCCTACTCAGACGACCCAGCCTACTACGGGTCAGGGAGCGAAGGGAAAGGGCCCGACATCGGGGCAGCCTGCCCTACATGTGATTGATCGCTTAGATGGGTCTGGTCCATCTACTACTCCAGGTTTTACTAAAACCTAGTAGCCAATAAAAGCATGTCTAGGTGTATTGGGTGTTTTACTTAAGTGCTTGCATGCCTAAATATGAAATTAAGTAATTAGTCAAGGGAAACTTATAAGATAAGACTTCAACCACCTTAGGAAAATTCGACATTTGCTTTTCTATCCCCTCACCGCCCGCCCTAGAAGAAAACGTCAACGAAGTACACGAACCCGCAAGCGAGCAGTGTCAGGTCATCCGACCAGGGATGATTTTACTCAAGGGATACCTGACACCCGAGACACAAATCGCCGTCATTAGGAGATGTCAAGAATTGGGGTTAGGACCAGGAGGGTTCTACACTCCTGAGTACCCAGGCGGATCGAAGATAAAGCTGAAGATGATGTGCTTGGGTAAGGACTGGAACCCCTACACAAAGATTTACCAAGAGATGAGAACTGAAGACGGTGTGTGGATACCGAAAATACCCGACAAATTCTTTCCAATCGTGGAATGAGCTGTTGGCATTGCGCAACAGCTAGAGGCATATCCTGTTCCCGACCTTGGGGCGGATCTGTGTATCATCAACTTCTATGAAGAAGGAGGCCATTTGGGATTACATCAAGATAAGGATGAGACCCCAAAATCCCTCAGTCAGGGGATACCAATTGTGTCTATATCCATCGGTGATGATGCGGAGTTCCTTTATGGCGAGCAGAAGTGTGTGGACCTTGCCAAGAAGATCACACTGAAGTTAGGAGATGTTCTGATCATGGGCGGGAAGTCGAGGATGCTATTTCACGGTATTAATACGGTTAAACTGAATACGGCACCCTCGGTAGTGATTAATTCCACACACACGAGACCCGGACGACTAAACCTGACCTTCTGGAAATATTAGCGTTGTAATCTCTTTAAGCACATGTAATGAGGATCACAATGAAATCAATGGATGAATGGAATAAAATGTTGAGTGTTTTTATCAACTTCCATTGTGTTATCAACTACTTATTAAAGTTTGTTAAACAGGCTGTGGGAATGAGACGGAAAGTACCCTCAGCATACTTATAGAGGTAGAGGCCGGCGAGAGCGGCACTATCCTCACAGCTAATAAACAGAAATAAGAACGGTTAAGGACCCTAAAAGATACCGAAAAATGAGCATAAGATTAACTTGCGAATTTATAATATTAGGTACCTTTCTGGTTAATGGGGTGGCAGCTTCAGTATTATTTGACTCGGGAGCCTCACATACATTCATTTCTTCGTCACTTGCAGGGAAGCCGGGGCTAGACGCTGTGGAGTTATCTGATTTTATGGTGACTCTCCCATCTAGGGAGAAGATCAGGTGTACCCGTTGTTATAGAGGCGCCACCATCCGGATTAGAGATGAGGATTTTCCCATAGACTTGATCGAGTTCAGAGGCCTGAGATTTGATGTGATTGCGGGGATGAACTGGTTGGGGCGGCACAAAGGCCGCATTCTTTTTGCAGAGCGTCGATTATTGCTTAGGAGCCCATTATGGGTGACAGTATCATACCGGTAGAGTCCTAGGGAGCCTTCGATTAAAGTCATATCAGCTATGTCCATGTGCAGGGAGATTAGGAGGTTGAGTGAGGTGTTCCTCTGCTATGTTCAGGACTTAGAGCGAGATCTTAAGTTCAGTGCCGATGTACCAGTGGTGTCGAAGTTTCCCGACCTCTTTCCTAGGGAGCTTCTCGGCATGCCACCAGCCAGAGAGGTAGAGTTCATCATCGATCTACTACCAGGCACGGGCCCAATAGCCAAGGTGCCATACCGCATGACACCCGCAGAGATGGCTGAGCTGAAAGAGCAGTTGAAGGACTTACTCGACAAGGGATACATACGACCTAGTGTATCACCTTGGGGTGCACCAGTCTTCTTCATGAAGTAGAAGGACGGCAGTCTATGGTTGTGCATCGACTACAGAGAGCTGAATGCCGTAGCAATGAAGAACAAGTACCCACTGCCGCGCATTGATGACTTATTCGATCAGTTGAGGGGAGCGTCAGTATTCTCTAAGATTGATCTATGATCAGGGAACCACTAGATACCGATTAGGGAGTAGGACATAGAGAAGACGACATTCTGGACGAGATACAGCCACTACGAGTTCACAGTGATGCCATTCGGTCTATCGAACGCTCCAGCAGTATTTATGGATCTGATGAACTGATTGTTTAGAGAGCAGCTGGAAAAATCGGTGGTTCTTTTTATTGACAACATTCTGGTATACTCAAGGTTGAGGGAGGAGTATAAGGGCCACCTTAGACGAGTTCTTTAGATTCTAAGGGAGAACAAGCTATTTGCTAAGTTCTCCAAGTGCGAGTTTTGGCTTGATCGAGTCTCTTTTCTCGGTCATGTCATCTCAGATGCTGGTATCCCCGTAGATCCAGTGAAGGTCGAGGCAACACGCACCTGGCCTAGGCCAAAGACAGTTACCAACATCCGGAGTTTCCTAGGTCTAGCAGGCTATTATCAGAGATTAGTTAGGGACTTCTCCAGGGTGGCGAAGCCGATGACCAGTTTGATGAAGAAAGACACACCGTTTATGTGGACTAACGAGTGTGAGACCACATTTCAGAGACTGAAGGATGCGTTGACCTCAGCACCCGTTTTGACTATTCTCGAGGGCACAGAGGGTTACGAAGTCTACTGTGACGCATCAGGCAGAGGTATAGGGTGTGTACTCATGCAGTATGGGAAGGTGGTCACCTACGCCTCCCAGCAGCTGAAGAAGCATGAGGAGAACTACCCCACTCATGACTTAGAGTTGGGCGCGATCGTATTCGCTCTAAAGATCTAGCGCCACTATCTGTATAGTGTCCAACAGACTGTCTACTCAGACCACAAGAGCTTAAAGTACCACTGGTGGAACGTGAGCCTTTAATTACGGTCCAAAACCGTGTATAATTACGGTTTGGACCGTAATCTACGTCGGCGTTATTAAAGATGGCGACGTCTTTAATTACAGTTTAAAACAGTAATTAAAAGCCCTTTTCTGTCCCACGTGTCATTGACTTTACATTACGGTTATTGGTAAAACCGTAATGTAAAGTCCTTTGGCGTGCGTGCGCCAAAGGACTTTAGATTATGGTTTTACCAATAACCGTAATGTAAAGTCTTTTGGCGCGCGCGCCCAAAGGACTTTAGATTACGGTTATTGTTAAAACCGTCATCTAAAGTGTAATTTTTTTTTTACAAATCTACACAATTGCAATAGAGCCACAATTATAACAGATAAGCAACAGAGGGCATCAGACCAACAGATGTGCAGAAACTACACAATTGAAACACCTGAATCAAATACCAACAACACAAATTCATTCTCTGCGCACAATTGCAACAGAGATAACATCTAATATACACCAGATCGAAAATCTGTTACAGAAACAAAAAATATTCAGCTAGAATCTGTTACAACAGCTAGCAATTCATTACAAAAAATATTCAATACAACAGCTAGAATCTGTTACAGCAGCTAGCAATCATTACAAAAAATATTCAATACAGCAGCTAGAATATGTTACAGCAGCAGCTAGCAGAAAACAGAAGCATAAAGCAGTACAAAAATAGTGCAGAAAACTGTACATGAAAAACAAAATCTATCATAGCAGCATCAGAGCTAGCTAGTCTACCACTCCATTCTCATAAATATGGCTGACATGCTCTCTCTGACATGATAAAACTCGTTTGGACTGTAAGTCGAGAATTTGGCAAAATGCTCTTTAATCTGGAACAAGAAAAGGAATGGAACACATAATGAGATTAAGATAAAGACACAAAAAATTCGCCGAAAGAATTAAATACAAGACAACGTTCGTATTACCTTGTTTAAATCATTCTTAAATCCTGGGAAGTACCCGCAGAACTCGTACATATACCGCATCACGTAGTACCCGCAACTCCTAGAATCCTTTTGGGTAGGGCACTAAATCACCAAAATTCACAAATGTAAAACAATTGTACAAAGATAATAGCAGCACGAATGAAATACATGAATTACCAAACCTTGATGTAATCGACGGTCAAATCAGCAAACTCTCCCTGAGGGATTTTACTGTAACAACTGTTGCATATGTAACAAAAGCGTTTAGCAAAATGAACAAGTACATTAATTTTGGTTCAAAAAACTTACAAACAATTAAATAGTAATAAAAACTTACTCTTTGATTAAGTCTTCAGTGTTGAATTCTGTCCACTGCCCTAGTGGATCGAGACGAGCAGAGTAGCGGTGGCAGCGCAGAATATAAACAAAGCCCAGTGGTGGCTACAATGTCAAATACAAAATGAAATGAGAAATGAAGGTAAAAAAGTTAGCTAATTAGTATGTAATTTTATATCAGAACTCACGTTTGGTGATACGGCATTAGAATGAATAATTTATTCTGTCGATCAGCAACATGAAGCAATGATCATGTATTCACAAAACCTCCCCGGGTCCCTAGTGACTGAGTCGTACGATAAACGCTCCGGGCACACCGCAGTAATGGAGGTGATGCTCTTCTCAGCACATCTCTCAAGCAGACCTCTATTATATCACATGTACTATAAAAAGTTAGCCAATGCAACTTCATAGATACTTATTCTATATGTTTTTACAGTATGAGGAAAGAACACTTACTTTAGATAAGCTTGAATAATGTTAATGTTCAGATAATCTCCAACATCATCTCTCTGATGTCCCCAAAGTTGATGCCGTGGTCATATCTTCTTCGTAGTGAAACATCGACTTTGGAAGCGTCATCATGAAGTTGATAGTTTGAGGTGACTTCATAATGATATTGTCGTAGAGATTCATCGGACGAGGCCCCAAAACATTAACAAGTTTTTGTGGCAGTGAGAACTTATTTTTAGGCGCCTCAGAAGTCTGGTGCGACCCCGGACGGGCGCTGGATTCCTTTTCGCACCCCGACTCACTGGATTCTTACCCTTCACACACAAACAGTAAAGCATAAATGTAAAGATAATTACTAATTGATTATTATAGACATTAAACATTTATCTAGAACATACCCTTGTACTTCTGACAGGATTCGCCGGCGCGCTGATCTCTTCTTCTCTGGGCCGGGATACGCGGCGAGGAAGCTCAGGGATCTCAGGATTCTCCGGCCGCTGATCTCTTCTCTCTGGGCCGGGTACGGCGAGGAAGCTCAGGGATCTATAATAGATTATATTAGACACTTAATGCTAAATAATGCATTTTATTAGATACTAAATGGTTGTCAAACAGTCTTACCTCATCGGTGACAACAATATAACATGCTGGCCAGGGCAATATGTCTCCCTTCGCTTCAATCAGCGTGCATTTGTTGTCAAACGCCATTGGAAGGTATGCATGCTCAAATCCATCAATTATCAGGTCCAAGGTCACACGCGCGTAGAATGGGGGTAGACGTACGAAACTGATGAGCGTGAGTGGACCTGATGGCAACACCGTCCCGTAGGCACATCTACAGGGTGCCCTTCTAATGGTATTTGGAGACGACATTTTTTTTGCTCCTTTAATAAACAGAGATAATACGTGAAATAAATAAGTGAGTCCAATCTAATACTATTTAAATGACTTTATTTAGGAGAAAAATAGTTAAACAAAGCTAACCTGGATGTTGGCAAACGGGTACGGGTCAGCGGCCGGAGCACAACTAGACGAGGAAGACGGTCGAGGAGGATCATGCTGCTGCTGAGTAGTCGCATGTGCGATCGAATTCAACGCTTCCTGCAGCCTCTCCTCGATAGCCGGCGCTCAGCAGCCTGTTTCTCTCATTAGCTTGGCGCTCAGCAGCGAACTTACGCTCTACCATCGCCTCGACTTCAGCAGCACTCATGACCCTTCCTAGCAGATGGCGGGAATACGTGCTTCTGACGTACTTCTCCCCCAAATCCTCTAACACGCCCCGGGTGATCCTTCTTCCCAAGTATTTGATTGAGAGCGTCGTCTTGAGAAGGAGGAGCGTGTATGTCTATTCTCCTCTCTGTGCCGCTTCATACTGTCCAATTGTCAAAGAAGTTAACACTAAATTTAAGATCAACAAACACTTGAGTATATAAATAAATTATTTAACAGCTACTTTCAAATACTTACAATTTGGTTAGCCAGTTGTTCCATCGCAGCATGAGGAAATATCCTCTGACCTTCGCTGGTCATTTTCTGGCGTCCCAGTATGAACATCTGCACCCTCCTCGCCTCAGAGACATCCTCGATCGGGCATTCACTTCCATCCTCATTCCTCTGTGTCAGCAAACCAGCTTCTTTCCACATGTCGAGGCTGCCCACATATCCCCTTCGTCCCATGGTGTGGGGGTAGAGATTAGCTTCACGGTTTTGCCGTGCTTGTTCTTGTCTTTGCTGTTAAGAAAGTACAACAGAAAATTAATTAGAAAATCAGGGATAAAGCATTATGAGCATTAATTCAGAAAAGAGTACACACAAACATACCCTGAACTCGGGGGTGGAGTGCCGCTCAACGAACTCCTTCCACTCCTCTTCAGTGATCATGCCGTTGTACACAACATACGGCGGAGGCTCACGTGGGGGCACCCTGTTGATCCAGTGCTCAACCAAGTAGTGGCGGAATGTTTAGCTTTGGCCGGACACCAAAAAAAACGGTCTTCTTCTCACTTCCTCTTCCAGATGGTCTCCTTAACTTCTTCCAGGACTTGTTTCCATGTGTGGTTGATGCAGCAATGTGATCTGGCCAGAGTCCCTAGCATACTAGCGAACTCTGACCTGCTGCCTTCACAATACCACTCATACTTGTCCCACAGAAGACTGATCTCATCCGGTTTATGCAGTTTCAACCCACGGGTCGAACCTCTACCTCGGGGTCTCTGAGTAGCACTCGTAGAAGGTGCACTCAGGAAGGGCCAACAGCAGCAGCAGCGGCAGAGATGAGGCCAGCAGTAGTAGTGGCACTGGTAAGGAACCGGTACCATTTGCTGCTCACTTTCGAACTCACGACAATATAAATCGAAGTCGTCATCAGCCATGTCTTGATCAGCCATGCTTGCAAGGATTGAAATAAAATTTGAATTATTAAATGCATTTCATAATGGTCATATACAAGCAAGATAAAAAGAGTGTTATTCATATAAATTTAATAGTAATAACTTACATACACCATTATCTCTCAACCCATATTCCCTCGTTATGGTATGATCGTATATACTCACGATGACCTGTTACCTCAGCCTCTTCCAATGAAATAGGAACAGTTGGAGGTTCATCTTCTGCATCATACTCATCCTCATCAACCACACCATCCACACCAACTATTCCTCTTCTCCCTTTAAGCACAACAAACCATCCAGGATTACAGGGATCAGTTACATAAAATATCTGCTTAACCTTCGTCCCCACAATGAATGGCTTAACAGTGGGAGTAGCTCTAGACAGATCGACCAGTTTCATACCATGCTCCTCCTCACGGTAGCCATGATTGTTGTTAACCTAGTTATAACGGAAAACACACATTACGTAGCTGTTGTAGTCCAATACCCATATGTCTTGTATAACACCAAAATATGATTGTTTTACTGAGACTGGACTATGACCCACAACACCGATGTCATATAAGTTTTGATAAGCTTCAAGCTCTACGCCACTGTTTTGATTCGTTGACTTCTGATCCTGACGTTCTATGAAAAAGGTGAATCCGTTGACATCGTACCCCTCATAAGAAATTACGTCCAGATTTGGTCCAAATGCAACTACTTTAATCAGTTCAGGCACATTCGTGGACTGATCGGACAAGACTCTATCTTTGAACCATCTAACAAATGTCCTATTCTGCTCATTTTGTAGTCTAACGTCACTCATGTCTGGATATTGTGATCTTAAAACACACAAGTGTTCATCAAAGTATGGTTCAACATCTTCAAGATGACTTAGCACAACTAAATGAGCTTGGTTCAGAGTGTCTATGTCAATTCTTTTCAGTTTCCATCCAACCGTGCCAACACCCCTTAATCCGCCCTCGTGTCTAGAACGTGGAAGTCCAATGGTATCGACACCTTCTAGGTAATTGGTGTAGAAGTCTACAACTTCCTCTGTGATAGTGCCCTCTATAATACTACCCTCTGGGTGACGACGGTTCTTCATTTTCTTTTTCAGGACACCCATGTACCTTTCGAACGGATACATGTAGCGAAGGTACAAAGGACCACACATCAGAATCTCTCTTACAAGATGCACGAGGAGATGTATCATTATGTCGAAGAACGATGGAAGAAAATCCATCTCCAGCTGGCACATTGTCACAATAAGATCCGTTTGTAATTTAGACAGTGTGTCCACATCAAGAACCTTGGACGAAATGGATTTAAGGAAGACACTGACATTTGTGATTGTGGGTCCGACAGCATCTGGCAAGATCCCACGTAATGCAATTGACAAAAATTCTTGAAGTAGGACATGATAATCGTGAGATTTCATTCCTACTAATTTGAAATCTATCATGGACACTAGGTTTCTTATGTTTGATGAGTAACCTGATGGCACCTTGATGTTGTAAAGGGTACTGCATAGACTATGTTTCTCTTCTTTAGACAGGGTGTGACAGGCAGGAGGCAAGAATATGTGTTTTCCACGTTCTTGCGGGCCAAGCTCTGTGCGTATGCCCAACTCAATTAAATCTTTTCTTCCTTTCAAATGATCCTTTGTCTGTCCTTTTATGTTCAAAAGGGTGCTAGTTATACTTTCACCCACGTTCTTCTCGACATGCATCCCATCGATTCAATGTCTAACCTCCAGATGCTACCAGTACCAGAGTTCCCAAAATATTGATTTCTTTTTCCAGACACTTTTTTCACCACTTTTGGGTGGCGGCCCGAAGTTGTTGACAATATTATCTAACTTTTTGTAAATTTATGTACCTGTCAAAGGCTGGCGAGCCACGTTGTGATCAGTTTTCCCATCGAACACTTTCGCCATCTTTCGATACTTATGTCCTTTTGGAAGCATTTTTCGATGGCCCATATACACGTTTTTGCCACTATGTTTCAAGCGAATGCTACAGGTGTTTTCACCACAAATCGGACACGCCAACGCCCCCTTGATTAAATAGCCTGAAAGATTACCATAGGCGGGGAAATCATTGATTGTGCAGTACAACATAGCACGCAAATTGAAGTCCTCTTTGCTGAATGAGTCGTGAACCGTAGCCCCTTCATTCCACAAGAGTTGTAGATCCTCTATCAAAGGTTGTAGGAATACATCAATTTTGTTGCCCGGTTGCTTTGGACCCGATATTAACAAAGACAACAAGATGTGTCTCGGTTTCATGCATAACCACGGCGGTAGATTGTAAATAACCAAAAGCACGGGCCAGGTACTGTGTATGCTACTCAAAGTTCCGTAAGGTTTCATCCCATCCGTGCATAAGCCTAGCCTTAGGTTTCTCAGTCCGTTACCAAACTCAGGAAATTTTATGTCTATGTTTCTCCACTGTGGTGCATCAGCGGGATGTCTCAATCTGCCATCCTTTTTCCTGTGAACTGAATGCCACCGAAGATTCTCTGCATCTTTCTCAATGGAGAACAAACGTCTGAACCTTGGAATGATGGGCTGGTACCACAGTACCTTAGCTGGTGAACCTTTCTTACTACCGCTTATGTAAGTTTGTTGTTTCTTATACCATGACGCTCCACATGCTGAACAGCTTTCAGCAAATTCATCCGATTTCCAAAACAGCATGCAACCATTTGGACAAGCATGAATTTTCTGGTACTCCATACCCATTGGGCACATCAGTTTTTTGGCTGAGTACGTAGTCGTTGGTAAAATGTTGTCCACCGGAAGAACGTATTTCAATAGTTCCAGGAGGTCAGTGAAACTTACGTCGCTCCAGCCATGTTTCGCTTTCAAGTTGAATAGCTTGAGGACGACACTCAACTTGCTTAACTTTGTAGGGTCACACCCGGGGTACAACGGTGTTTTGGATGAATCCAACTGAAATACTCCAAACCTAAGTATGCTAAGTAAACATCAATTTATGATGTATTAAGGCTAAAATATGCCTTAGAAAGATTGGTTGACAATTTAAATCAATGAAAACACAAGAAAACGTCTTAAGGGCAATTAAGGCAAAAATGTACTCTAAGCTTGGAGTGACTTTGATTAGCACCCAAATACCATTATAAGACATTATTAACATGATAATGGACATGTTAAATCAATTACCAAAGAAAACTAAGCTCAAAAAAAAGCTTAAACACAAAATGTGCTTTAAGACTCCTTAAAGCACCTTTTTGAGAAATTGTCTTAGAAATGGATTTTGAGTGGCTAAATGCCTATGATTACATCTTAATCAACATGTGTGCTAATTAGTATCACATTAGGAAGTCTAAATCAATGAGAAACCAAAAATTTCACAAATATGTGCACTAATTTGTGAATAGTGCCAAATAGTGACTAGTTTAAGTTTTAGTTAACATAAGTCAATTAGTTGGTCAACCAAGACCATAAATGTCTTGATTAAAAGGGGGTGGCCGGTTTTGATGTGGGGAGTCACCACATGACTAAGCAACTAAAGGAAAAGAAGAGGAAATATAGAGAATAGTACTATTTGCTTTTTAAAAAGAAAATCTTACCTTTTAAGCTTACCTTCTCTCCACTTCTTCATTCCTTTCTTTCTTCCACGGTTTTCTTCTTCTTCTTCTTCTTCTCTGTTCCAAGCCGTCCAAGCAGCACCCATGGCACCACCACCTTCATTTGTCCATAACTTGCTCATTTTAGCTCCAAATAAAAAACTAAACACATATTATTCTTAGTTAGCTCAAGCTCTAGCTTTCTATCTTTTCAAAGTTGGAAAAGCTCCATTTCAGTGCCAAGAGAAAACTCCATTGATGGAGGAAAATCAAGTTTGAAGAGTTCATTAGCATCTCCATTCTCTTAAGGTAAAGAATATGCAAGAAAAATCAAGTTTCCATCACTTTTCCTTCATGACCGTAAATTACCTTCTCATGGAGCCTTGTTTTATCCATTGTTCTAGCTTGATTCTATTCTCCAAGGGCTAGAGGAGGTCCTTCTTGATTCATATCCAAGCCTATCTTAAGACTCCAAGGTAAAACATTCATTTTAATACCTTAGAACACATTTTAACCTAGGGTTTACTCCTTAAGGTTAGTGTATTGCTTAGCAATCATGAGAGTCATAGTATATTGATTAGAACATTGGCAAGGGAAATTAAGATGGTGGCAGAGATTCCCAAGGGAAAAAGCCTAAGGAGAAAGTTAAGAGAAACTTGAGGAAAATAAGGTAAATTGCTTACCTAATTGAGGTTTAAGGTTTTAAGGAATGAGATCTAGATAAGTACTAAGGTAGCTAAAAGCTTACATTATGTAATGGGTTATATAACCTAGGAAAAAGAATTTAAACAGGCTTATGAACTTGTGAATAAGAAGTCAATGGAAATAAGTTAGTAAGATGAGCTTAAGGTGAATTAAGAGAACACTTATATTGCTATGGGAGCATTGTTGTGTGTATTTGCAGGTTGAAAGCTTTTATATGTGGGAAATTCAATGTATAAGTTTAAGTCATTTAAGGGCCTAAGAGCCATGTCATTTAAGAGCCTTAGTGCTATGCAATTTAAGATTATTGCACTATATTAAGTTTGTTGTGAATGAGTTGATTTGGGTGAGAAAGTATGATGAGAAAGGATTTGATGTGTGTGGGATGAATGAATGAGAAAAACAATGCTTATGGGCATGATGATATACTAGAGGAGCTATGGCGAAATTTAAGTAGAAAACAAGTGTTTAGTGGTGGTTGTGAATTGATGTGACCCAAGATTTTCTAGGAGTCATTAAAAAGGAACTTGAGTATAAATGAGTTAACTAAGGAGTTCTTGAGGTATGGAATGGCATAGAGTCATCTAGGATGAACTAGAGGTTAGATGGGTGTATTAGACACAATAAACTCATGTTATAAGGAAAGTTAAGACTTGAGCAAAAATCTGGAGGAAATGGAGTAAAATACTTTGAGATGATTTAGGTATGAACTAGAGAATATAGCAATGAGAAATCTTGATATCTTGTGTGAGTAGTGAAGATGCTAGTAATGGATTAATAAGGTTCTAGTTGATGGTAATGAGTGACTTGGGTGATGGGAGGGAGAATTGCAAAAGAATGTTGTAAATTGTTAACAAAAAAGACTAGGAATGTATAAGAGTGTATGATTATGAGAATGGTGGGTGAGTTGAGGAAAAGGGATGTAGATGTCTAAGGAGGGTGTAGGATGGTCAAGGTAAAGAAGAACAAGGTTAAAGTGCTAAGAAGATGGATAATGATGTATATGAAGTGCTCAAACTGTTAAGGAGGGAACACTTGGGTAAGTTGAAGTTTTGGTAAGGTTACAAGTTGGTAATGTAAGGAAATAAGTGCTAAGCGTTAGGAGTTTTATAAGGATTGAGTGGATGTTTAAGAAGATCTTTAGAAATTGTTTAGAGAGTTTGGTAGAAGTACTAAGGTGAGTTTAAGTGCCTAAATGGTATTAGGACACATGGGGTAACTTGTGGAGAAGTTTGGAGTCAAATGGGAATTTAAAAACAAAGGCCTGGAGCCGACCGACCTTAGTGACCGGACCTGCAAGGTCGGTCAAGCCCAGTTTACACTACCGGAAAGAGTTTCTGGAATGGACCCAACCTTAGGGACCGGACTTGCAAGGTCGGTCGGGCTTGAATTTTAGGTACGGATTGAGTCTCTGGAATGGACCGACCTTGGGACCGGACTTACAAGGTCGGTCATGACTAAAATTTGGTACGGGGATTGGACTCTGGAATCGACCAAACTTGGGACCAACCTTGACAAGGTCGGTTGGGCTTAAATTTTCAACGGGGAAAACTCTCGGGAATGGACCGACCTTGGGGACCGGACTTGCAAGGTCGGTCGGGGTAAAATTTTCAAACGGTAATATGTTCTGGAATGGACCGACCTTGGGTAAGGTCGGTCGGTAAGGTCGGTCGACCCTTAAGATAAAAAAAATAAGAAAGAAACCCTAAGAAAGTTTAGTGGTATTAATGGTACCCCATTAAGAGGGCATTGATGATTAGAGGTGTAATGACCTAAGGGATTAAGTTAAGTATAAACTTAAAAGTTTAAGGTTAAGTTGTGAGATTAAGTTGTAAAACTTAAGAGGGGTTAGGTGGGGATCATTATGGGTTAAGTAATTTAATTAAGTTGAATTAAGTTAAGTGATTAACAACCTAAAACTGAATCAATGTTTTAGGACTTGGGATTTTGGGACTCCGGAAGAGAGTAAGCAACCGAACGACAACGGTGAACGATATAGTCTTCTTGTGACCTGCTTGCTAACGAGGTGTCCCTCGGCTTGTGTGCTATTTGTTTTTGTGTGCTCACTAAACAAGATAAAGCATGCAAACCGGAACATTATGTTTATTGTATTGTTGTGTGATGTTTGAAAACTAACACAACTTACCGTGAGAACCTACTAACTAACATTTAGTAAGGAATCGAGTCAGACTGAGGAACACTCCCTGATATTAGTTTGTTAAAAACTGAAGGAGGTTTAACCAACAAACATTGTCTTGAGACTTCTACTAACTGGTACTTGGTGGGAGTGAGGAACCCGGGACTGACTCCGGTCATGCATGCTAAGGAAAAGGGGGTCGGTATCTAAAGCAGATCCGACTTCCGCTTAAGGACTTGTCTTCGGACTTGTTGCCTAGGGTCGGTTGCCGGCTCAGCTACATTGGACATCCAGTTCAAGGTAGGAGGCTTTAAGATGGTGCGGTAGGATCACCTAAATCCTAAATTTTAAGATAAGTTGTTTATTCAACCAATGGAGTTAATAGCTCATTGGCTAGGGTTGCTTTTGACCCGACAAAAATAAACATTGAGATAAGTTACAATCATTTCTATTTAAAGAGTGGTTTGTATTATAAGATTAAGATAAGGTTTGAGATGAGTTGCAACCATTTCTATTTAAAGGATAGTTTGTATTCTAAGACTGAGATAAGCTACATCCATTTCTATTTAAAGAATGGTATGTTTTCTAAGGCTAAGATAAGGACTAAGATTGAGGTAAGATAAGGTTGGATTGAGATTAAGAGGGAACATAACATAAGGAGTTAAATAATTGACTCATTAATTAAGGGAACGCATTTAAGTCGTTCATTGTGTTTGAACTTTGATTGATCATATTTGGTTTGTTGTTTATTGCAAGATAAGGTTGGACTGAGATTAAGAGGGAACATAACATAAGGAGTTAAATAATTGACTCATTAATTAAGGGAACGCATTTAAGTCGTTCATTGTGTTTGAACTTTGATTGTTCATATTTAGATTGTTGTTTACTGCACTTTCTATTATGTTGTGCATCTAATCAACCTCCATGCTATCGACAATTAGTCGTCGTAGCCACGTTAGCTTGGGGGCCATGAGAGGATCGTGCCAGCAATTTAGCTGACCCCCATTGGGGGCTGTTTTTACTACGCAGGTGAACGTCAAAAGGCGCCCGTCATGAGAGTAAGATGGGGTAGAAGTGTTACGGGATAAGTGTGGCCTACGAGTTGTGCATGTACACTCGTATGGCATTTTGAGTTAGTAAGATGTATAGGATGTGAGGGGATTGTAAGAAGGATATGTATTTGGCTAAGACTTGTAAGTACTAATGTTCGGTATATTCTGTTAGTCAGACCGTGGCAAGGTCCTGGAATGTAATTGAATCCGCTGCTACGTTGGTATTTAAGGTGATAAGTTTGCGATAACCACGATTGGATTGAGGCGGGGTGTTACAAAAGTGGTATCAGAGTGTAGTTACGCTCTGAAGACAAGAATTACCGAACTTAGGAGAATACTGAGGTTGAGGTTGAGTTATGGGTCAAGGGGTGAGAGATAGAGTGAGAGGTGCGTTAGTCAGGACTTCCTGGTGATTACCGGATATCCATAGTACCTAGACCCGCCCTCCACATCCCTTGCTTCAATTATGGGGAACAAATGCCAGAGAGAAGAAAGCCTTCTCTTACTCGGAAAACCCAATCTGGCAGTTAGCTAACAATAAGCAATACGAGAAACATCTTGTTGAACAACAGTTTATGAGAACTTGGAGGTTTTTAATGGAGCGTAACAGTGAAGCAGGCGCTACCAATGGAATTTTACCAGTAAGAGAACGGAATTACCGGCAACATGGGTCGACATGCTACGCAGTCGAAATAACCCGCCATACCAATGGTAAGAAAAGCACTACTAGTGCAATGGATAAGAAAAAATAAGCGACATGAGTATCGGACAGTGGTCCGAATGAGCATAACAGTGGGATAATACAAAGCATGAGAGTTAAGATTACTGAGAAGTCTAGTTAGAAACGGGAACTCCACACCCATACAATGAGAAAGGATACAAACCTGGCTGACATAGTGTAGACGACGATAAATACACGTACAACTGTATACCGGAATAGGACTAAGGTGTAGTGCTTAAAGGAGAACCATTACTTAGTAACCACGACAGAATGTGTGGAAACGGGAGCGAGAGTCAAGACATGAGTAAATAACAAGGGGTTCCCTCAGAAAGGGGAGCGCCCTGATGAGTTACGGTACTGTCAATCGAACAGGAAACTGCCAGATGGCTAGTTATCCAAAATAAGAGAACATCCAAGGAGTCCTGAGGACTAGCAATTACATGGAGATTAGGTGGAAGTACCACTACAGACGCACACAGTACCGGAAGCTCATCTTGCATGGCGCACTTGCCATAGCAAGAGCTACCACGGTTAAGGTACACGGAAAGCCACCATGGCGAGATAACAGAACGCTACAGTTGTAGTACACACTAATACCGGATTGTAAATCTATAAGAACGGGAGAATGAGACCTTGGAAGGGCCTGACGGACTGACCATGATGAGATGAGTGGATACACCAGTCAGTAGGGAGCTGAACTTGGACAGAATACTAAACGATATAAATATTAGCAACGGTATAACCTACAACAACAACCGATAGTACGGTAAGAACACCAATCCAGAACCTTGAAGGAAAAAACCTAAGAGATCGCTCAATAATACGAGCAAAAACACTACATAAGTAACAACATACAAGGAATGTATTATAAGATACCATTGAGACTGTTGACACAACGTCCTTCAACAAGAAAGGGATAAGACTCCCAGATTGATCACTAAGAATACCAGTAATAAGCATTCTTCAATGAAGATGTTGGTAAACCCAGAAAACTAGGATAAAAGAAATGAACGTAAGCTATAACCTACTAAGGATTAAAGACATACAACCCCGAAAGAGGAAAGCTCAGAGGACTACCCCCACAGAGCGGGCATATTCGAGCCTAACAAACTGATGAATGACAGTTAGTATTGACTGCCTACCTCATTAACACCTAATTGTGATTAATCATCGACGGGTGGCGTGGTCAACAAATGTTGAATGAAGCGTTGAGATGGAAGCATAAGATGACAGAATGATATCCAACTTAAACACCGTAAGGCAGACGCCTAATACGTACCTAACCTTGATTGCTAAAAGACAAAGGTCTAGTAAAACGACAGTATTTTCAAGGACACTAAGTAACCTCAGATCACCTGAACGAACTTCCATAGCGGGAAGCAGGATGCAGCAACTTGCCATGAGACCCGTTACTACATTTAATATGTAACCTAACGGTGGATAGTGTTCGAAGAAACAAAAACCTATAAGGATGACCTACAGATGAGTAAGAGTACAAGTAATGAACTGAGGCATTAAGCACTAAGAGCCTACGAGCCAAGGATGTTAACCACATCAGAGCCCGGGGCGCAGTAAGTTGTAAGAGAGCTTATTTAAGCCACGAAGGAACTACAATTCGTAGATATGAACGGTTACCAAACCTATAACATAGATTGCGGAAAATATTGCCAGGAAAAGACACCAATGAGAATAATGAGATAGTACATTGGCAGGGGCGGAGAACGAACCATGCCTTTTAGGGTGGGGTACCTCTCCTTGTTGTGAGGCCATGAGTGGGAATAAACCCCTCAAAAAGGGCTTCCACTTATTAGAGATGTAATACACTTTCGTTAGAGAATGAAAACTGTAAACCTTGAGATTACCTTAGAACATACCAGATACACTTGAGTAATAAGGAAGGCTGCAGAGACAGACCTCATATCCAACACCCAGGATTTAAGAATCAGTAATCGTCAGAGATAAACATGGTGAGTGCACAGAATGGCACGTCAAGTGACCAACACTCAGAAGAGCTTGTGAGTAAACGGATGACTTCTTCAGTAACCGGTTAAATTACATGGTAAATAACATCATAAAGGATGAAAGAATGTGAGAAAAATTAGCCTACTTATGAACCTGAGATTGAAGCAGAACACCTTTATATTAAGAGATGACCATTTTACAACATGGTACGGCAACCGCCATACACCTAAATGAGAGAACCCCCAGTGTGTTTACACCAGGAAGGGATTGAGTATAAAATAAGATGTTAGAATAAGTAGTTGCACCATCAATGGGCAACATGGTGAAGGCCAACTATCACGGTAGTAGAGGTCATAAAGACAATACCTTTATAAGTGGATTAAGTCATGGTACGCAGTAAAGCGACCATTATGTGTAAGTCGTCAAATATTGACACTGAGGCAATTAGATTTATGAACTAAGACCGATATAAGTAAGGAAATAAAATGGTAGACGAACTGTGCATTGATGCCAGTAGTCTGGACCTGGTTAGGTAAGATTTCACAGGAAGCACACTACCCATTCCTTAAGGAACTAAAAGTGCATTCCTAGTAGAACAAATATGAGAAAGAAGATAAGAGGATCTATGGAAAGAGACCTCAGTTACTAAGAGACCGAATCAATATGGAAAACATAAAGGAGTTAAAGCATACCATACCCAAGAACGCAGTAAATGGTTTTCCCTTGATTAAATTCAAGAAGAACAATAAGTGTTATTATGGAACGATGAAAGAGGAGATCGACAACAGAATACTTCATGATTAGCAATAGCTAAACGTGTGACGGACACTACGAGTTTACTAAAATGAGATGTGGGACGACTGCACCCCACAGGGGCTTGTAGGCCTGGCACGCTCATGTATGAGTTAGTCGGGTAAGTAGTAATGCACCAGTAAGGTACCCCATGCATGTAAACGAGTGGTGTAAGGAACACGGGAAGTAGTCGACTCCATACCACAGTCAACGACGCAAGATCAGACAAGAGCAGCAACTACCACAACAGCTGAAGAGAAGGAATTCGGTTGAACCAACAACACAAAGGAATTAGAGAACAAATAATTAAAAACTATGAAGTGCGAAGAGCACGGATTGTTAAGTACAGACATTGGACATGTCTTAAGATGTATGAGATTAAAGTGTAAAGCGCAATAAGCACTATACAGTAGTTTCAGATTAAGAATCATCCTCAGACCAAAGGTCAGATGGAAAGAACAATTTAGATACTTGAGAAAACACTAAGAATACAAACATTAGATCTCTAGAGAGACTGGATAGATGAGCTACAACTCATTAAGGCCGTGTATATATAAAGATAACACGTGTCCATGGAGGGACCTTTATCAGAGTCGCGCAGCGGAAGCTAGCAGATCAGTACCTTAGAGGGTTGAACATACCTGATGAACCGGAAGGAATGATGTACCACACATCTTCCAATGGAACAAATATAAGATTTAGCAACTGAATGCTTTAGTATCTTTGAGGTTAGACCAAACTAAGTTAAGAAATGGTATAAGTACCGTTAAGAATCCTCGATACAAAGACTAAGCCATTAACATAGTTATGACCCTTTGATCGAATTATAAGTGAGATAGATGACATGGAAGCTAGAATGCTTGGTGAAAATTAGACATCTTGAACCTATGTTCAAGAATGATATAGTGTCGATTACGTGGGCGTAATCCATTTTAAGGGGGGTAGAGCGAAAACCGCTTAGCGTATGTTTATGTACTGAGGACGTAAACTACGATGTGCATAGCACAAAAGAATTGGAGAATTTGTGTTTACATAAACATTTAAGATAAATTGGTTATTGCACACAGACGATGTGAATACCATACATTTAGTACCTACGTTGTAACTCCGGTGTGAGTACAAGTTAAGAGAACTGGTGAAGAGGATTAAGAGACTTAAGGAATATGAATATGGATATATGGGTCGGTATGAAACTACATATGAGATAAGAATAAGATAACACTATGAGATATTCTTTGACATGAGTATGAGGAAGAAGTAGTAATGCTATGAGATATAAGATGGTGAGAATTGATATGAGACTGATATAGAACTTAGTAAGAACGAGAGCCTTGAGGTAATTACTAAGAGATGAATTGGGAATGTTTGATGAGTCTGCGTCCACACCTTGGAGATGTATTGATTATGATTAGAAGACTAAAGATGAAATTGGAAATGAGTGAATTAATTGATGTTTGAAAATGACGTGGGAGGTGGAACTTGATTTTCTAGGGATCAAGGGAAACCGAACACAAATTGGGGTGGAAGGATAGTTCTACACTGGTGCTGATCACATCAGGGTTGGATGATTCCGAAACTCCCTACCAGTGGTCACAATTAAAACACTCTATGGATAGAGGCTCTAGGATAAAACGAAATTGGAGTTTATTGTATTTTCAAATAGAGGGAACTATCCCTCACTTGACCTCGTAAAAAGGATTTCCTTTTTACTGAGTCTCGCCCATGAAGTCAAGGACGCATGAGCCTTTGTCTTCGGACCGGTGACATGGGGAGAATAGAGTTGTTTTGTATTCTGGCCCATGGTGACGAGGACGAACGAGCCATTGTCTACGACCGGTGACATGGGAGAATCGATGAAATTAGTGATTGTTTTAATCATCAAAAGGAACAAAGGGAATTCGAGTGCTATACATGCTTAAGCATGTTGTGTGATATTCGAGTATAATATATCAGACCTAATGGGTCAATAATTTTAAGAATGTACAAGTGTGATCTATATGATCTATGGAATGAGGTAAGACAGTAATCTAATAAGATAAGATGCATGGGAACTTTGGGGACAAAGTTCTTTTAAGGGGGGTAGACTGAAATACCCCAAACCTAAGTATGCTAAGTAAACATCAATCTATGAAGTAGTAAGGCTAAAGTATGCCTTAGAAAGATTGGTAGACAATTTAAATCAAGGAAAACACAAGAAAACGCCTTAAGGGCAATTAAGGCAAAAATGTGCTCTAAGCTTGGAGTGACTTTGATTAGCACCCAAATACCATTATAAGACTTTATTAACATGATAATGGCCATGTTTAATCGATTACCAAAGAAAACTAAGCTCAAAAACAAGCTTAAACACAAAATGTGCTTTAAGACTCCTTAAAGCACCTTTTTGAGAATTGTCTTAGAAATGGTTTTGAGTGGCTAAATTCCTATGATTACATCTTAATCAACATGTGTGCTAATTAGTATCACATTAGGAAGTCTAAATCAATGGGAAACCAAAAATTTCACAAATATGTGCACTAATTGTGAATAGTGCCAATAGTGACTAGTTTAAGTTTTAGTCAACATAAGTCATTAGTTGGGTCAACCAAGACCATAAATGTCTTGATTAAAAGGGGTGGCCAGTTTTGATGTGGGGAGTCACCACATGACAAAGCAACTAAAGGAAAGAAGAGGAAATAGAGATAGTACTATTTACTTTTTAAAAAGAAAATCTTACCTTTTAAGCTTACCTTCTCTCCTCTTCTTCATTCCTTTCTTTCTTCCACGGTTTTCTTCATCTTCTTATCTGTTCCAAGCCTTCCAAGCAGCACCCATGGCACCACCACCTTCATTTGTCCATAACTTGCTCATTTTAGCTCCAAATCAAAAACTAAACACATATTATTCTTAGTTAGCTGAAGCTCTAGCTTTCTATCTTTTCAAAGTTGGAAAAGCTCCATTTTGGTGCCAAGAGAAAACTCCATTGATGGAGGAAAATCAAGTTTGAAGAGTTCATTAGCTTCTCCATACTCCTAAGGTAAAGAATATGCAAGAAAAATCAAGTTTCCATCACTTTTCCTTCATGACCGAAAATTACCTTCTCATGGAGCCTTGTTTTATCCATTGTTCTAGCTTGATTATATTCTCCAAGGGCTATAGGAGGTCCTTCTTGATTCATATCCAAGCCTATCTTAAGACTCCAAGGTAAAACATTCATTTTAATACCTTAGAACACATTTTAACCTAGGGTTTACTCCTTAAGGTTAGTGTATTGTTTAGCACTCATGAGAGTCATTGTATATTGATTAGAACATTGGCAAGGGAAATTAAGATGGTGGCCGAGATTCCCAAGGGAAAAAGCCTAAGGAGAAAGTTAAGAGAAACTTGAGGAAAATAAGGTAAATTGCTTACCTAATGGTGGTTTAAGGTTTTAAGGAATGAGATCTAGATAAGTACTAATGTAGATAAAAGCTTACATTATGTAATGGGTTATATAACCTAGGAAAAAGAATTTAAACAGGCTTATGAACTTGTGAATAAGAAGTCAATGGAAATAAGTTAGTAAGATGAGCTTAAGGTGAATTAAGAGAACACTTATATTGCTATGGGTGCATTGTTGTGTGTATTTGCAGGTTGAAAGCTTTTATATGTGGGAAATTCAGTGTTTAAGTTTAAGTCATTTAAGGGCCTAAGAGCCATGTCATTTAAGAGCCTTAGTGCTATGCAATTTAAGATTATTGAACTATATTAAGTTTGTTGTGAATGAGTTGATTTGGGTGAGAAAGTATGATGAGAAAGGATTCGATGTGTGTGAGATGATTGAATGAGAAAAACAATGCTTATGGGCATGATGATATACTAGAGGAGCTATGGCGAAATTTAAGTAGAAAACAAGTGTTTAGTGGTGGTTGTGAATTGATATGACCCAAGATTTTCTAAGAGTCGTTAAAAAGGAACTTGAGTAGTAATGAGTTAACTAAGGAGTTCTTGAGGTATGGAATGGCTTAGAGTCATCTAGGATGAACTAGAGGTTAGATGGGTGTATTAGACACAATAAACTCATGTTATAAGGAATGTTAAGACTTGAGCAAAAATCTGGAGGAAATAGAGTACAATACTTTGAGCTGATTTAGGTATGAACTAGATAATATAGCAATGAGAAATCTTGATAGCTTGTGTGAGTAGTGAAGATGCTAGTAATGGATTAATATGGTTCTAGTTGATGGTAATGAGTGACTTGGGTGATGGGAGGGAGAATTGCAAGAGAATGTTGTAAATCGTTAAGGAAAAAGACTAGGAATGTATAAGAGTGTATGATTATGAGAATGGTGGGTGAGTTGAGGAAAAGGGATGTAGATGTCTAAGGAGGGTGTAGGATGGTCAAGGTGAAAAAGAACAAGGTTAAGGTGCTAAGAAGATGGATAATGATGTATATGAAGTGCTCAAACTGTTATGGAGGGAACACTTTGGTTGGTTGAAGTTTTGGTAAGGTTACAAGTTGGTAATGTAAGGAAATAAGTGCTAAGCGTTAGGAGTTTTATAAGGATTGAGTGGATGTTTAAGAAGATATTTGGAAATTGTTTAGAGAGTTTGGTGGAAGTACTAAGGTGAGTTTAAGTGCCTAAATGGTATTAGGACACATGGGGGAACTTGTGGAGAAGTTTGGAGTCAAATGGGAATTTAAAAACAAGGCCTGGAGCCGACGACCTTAGGGACGGACCTGCAAGGTCGGTCGAGCCAGTTTACACTACCAGAAAGAGTTTCTGGAATGGACCGACCTTGGGGACCGGACTTGCAAGGTCGGTCGGGATTGAATTTTAGGTATGGATTGTGTCTCTGGAATGGACCGGCCTTGGGACTAGACTTACAAGGTCGGTCATGACTAAAATTTGGTACGGGGATTGGTCTCTGGAATCGACCAAACTTGGGACCGACCTTGACAGGTCGGTCGGGCTTAAATTTTCAACGGGGAAAACTCTCGGGAATGGATAGACCTTGGGGGACCGGACTTGCAAGGTTGGTCGGGTAAAATTTTCAAACGGTAATATGTTCTGGAATGGACCGACTTGGGTAAGGTCGGTCGGTATGGTCGGTCGACCCTTAAGATAAAAAAAAGAAAGAAACCTTAAGAAAGTTTAGTGGTATTAATGGTACCCCATTAAGAGGGCATTGATGATTAGAGGTGTAATGAACTAAGGGATTAAGTTAAGTATAAACTTAAAAGTTTAAGGTTAAGTTGTGAGATTTAGTTGTAAAACTTAAGAGGGGTTAGGTGGGGATCATTATGGGTTAAGTAAGTTAATTAAGTTGAATTAAGTTAAGTGATTAACAACCTAAAACTGAATCAATGTTTTAGGACTTGGGATTTTGGGACTCCGGAAGAGAGTAAGCAACCGAACGACCAACGGTGAACGGTACAATCTTTTTGTGACCTACTTGCTAACGAGGTATCCCCCGGCTTTTGTGCTATTTGTTTTTGTGTGCTCACTAAACAAGATAAAGCATGCAAACCGGAACATTATGTTTATTGTATTGTTGTGTGATTTTTGAAAACTAACACAACATACCGTGAGAACCTACTAACTAACGTTTAGTAAGGAATCGAGTGAGACTGAGGAACACTCCCTGATATTAGTTTGTTAAAAACCGAAGGAGGTTTAACCAACAAACATTGTCTTGAGACTTCTACTAACTAGTACTTGGGGGGAGTGAGGAACCCGGGACTGACTCCGGTCATGCATGCTAAGGAAAAGGGGGTCGGTATCTAAAGCAGAACTGACTTCCGCTTAAGGACTTGTCTTCGGACTTGTTGCCTAGGGTCGGTTGCCGGCTCACCTACATTGGACATCCAGTTCAAGGTAGGAGGCATTAAGATGGTGCGGTAGGATCACCTAAATCCTAAATTTTAAGATAAGTTGTTTATTCAACCAATGGAGTTAATAGCTCATTGGCTAGGGTTGCTTTTGACCCGACAAAAATAAACATTGAGATAAGGTACAATCATTTCTATTAAAAGAGTGGTTTGTATTATAAGTTTAAGATAAGGCTTGAGATGAGTTGCAACCATTTCTATTTAAAGGATGGTTTGTATTCTAAGACTGAGATAAGCTACATCCATTTCTATTTAAAGAATGGTTTGTTTTCTAAGGCTAAGATAAGGACTAAGATTGAGGTAAGATAAGGTTGGACTGAGATTAAGAGGGAACATAACATAAGGAGTTAAATAATTGACTCATTAATTAAGGGATCGCATTTAAGTCGTTCATTGTGTTTGAACTTTGATTGTTCATATTTGGATTGTTGTTTATTGCACTTTCTATTATGTTGTGCATCTAATCAACCTCCATGCTATCGACAATTAATCGTCGTAGCCACGTTAGCTTGGGGGCCATGAGAGGATCGTGCCAGCAATTTTGCTGACCCCCTTTGGGGGCTGTTTTTACTACGCAGGTGAACGTCAGAAGGCGCCCGTCATGAGAGTAAGATGGGGTAGAAGTGTTACGGGATAAGTGTGGCCTACGAGTTGTGCATGTACACTCGTATGGCATTTTGAGTTAGTAAGATGTATATGATGTGAGGGGATTGTAAGAAGGATATGTATTTGGCTAAGACTTGTAAGTACTAATGTTCGGTATATTCTGTTAGTCAGACCGTGGCAAGGTCCTGGAATGTAATTGAATCCGCTGCTGCATTGGTATTTAAGGTGATAAGTTTGCGATAACCACGATTAGATTGAGACGGGGTGTTACACCAACAAATTTTCATACTTGTCTGGCGGCGTTGTAACGTCTTCTGGATCACCCGCAACTGTATCATCTCCAAGTTCTAATTCTGTGTTTGCCTGACCATTATCCCCTTCGTCAGGCTTAATAACATCGAACGCACTCTGACGATGCCATCGGATTATGTCTTGGAAATCTTTTGTAAAACAGCGGCAGATCAGATGTTCCATAATTGTTTCAACGCCGCGATATCTTAGATTGTTTTGGCAGTCGATACATGGACAAAATATGTATCCCTTGTCTGTAGGTTTCAGATTGTTCGCCCACACCGTGCATAACTTATCAACTCCTTCTAAAAACTTGTCGTCTAAATTTCCGCTGTAAATCCACGAACGTTCCATCTCGTTCTAGCTATTTATATGAAGGCAGCCATTTCATACCGTCACCCGTGGCAGAGTCTTTACACTTTTGTATCTTATCAACCTAAATCCATCCATGAGTATTAAATCCCACCGGTGAACGTGTTTTAATATGTAATTTATTGAAAATTTCGGCAGCATCTCCCTACAGTTCTTCAAATGCACGATATTATGATATTAATCAATAATATATGCATTAGAAGAACAATAAAGAGATACTGCTGAAATAATCAATAAAGTACATATTAAAAACACATTCACACCCTAGGTGTGAGATTTAACAATCATGGACAGTCCCGACAGGGACTGCCGAAGATATACCTCTATTAGGTATATCTTGGACAGATAACTATGTTTGGTAGTTTGTCAAATACTATATGTATATATGTAAATTTTACCTCTGGTAGACGATTAGCCGATGCAAAGACGGTTGAGGTCGGAAGTCAAAATAAAGTCGTAGTCCTGATACATAAAGGAAAAACGACAACATTAGAATTCATCAAAAAATCAAGGTTAAAATGTTAGCTAAACCGCGGAAAAAATTCGACAGCATCTCCCCTATATTTCTGACGTTTCCCAATCAGTTTTATCAATGTCAAATTCGCACGCACCATCAAAATTAATTATACACTAATTTTATATTTATCTAGAAGAAAGGTAAGCTGTATTAACCGTAAACAAATATTTACAAGTACAAGAAATCAACTGCAACAAGAATCAGCAAACAAGAATCACAACTTTGAATCTACTAAGAGATATATCTACCAGACCAAAGGCTCTCAACTAGTTTTATATTTGAAAACTACATTACTATAATTGTAATACTAAATGCTAAGAATAAGTAAATACAGCAGTTTACAGTTTGGTTTGCAAAATTACCGTTACTGCACCGAAGTGGGCAAGTAGTGTAGAAATCAGCCCACGAACTAGGTTGCAATTAACTGTGAATCTGGGCACAAATATATGAACAAGGTTAGAACATTTGCCATTACACTCTCAAGATTCGATAGAAATGAGGTTAGAACTAGCAATCGACATGCATATGAACAAAGTTAGAAAAAAATGACAATTGATCGACCGCGTGCATACCCAGTACACGATAGAGACGTCGACGGTGACGACTAGTGTACGTAGATGGGTGGTGACCGGCGGCGATGGGAGTGACAAAGGTGGTGGGAGCGACGGCGGTGATGGACGTTACTAAGGTGACGGGAGAGAGGAGGCGATTTCAGTGAGGAAGATAGCGCGAAAGAGAAGAAGAGTTACTGTAAGTACAGTGTGCAAAGTAAACGGGCAAATGTTAAAAGGACTTTAGATTACGGTTTACATAAAAACCGTAATCTAAAGTCACACTTTAAATGATGGTTCCTAAAGAACCGTAATCTAAAGTGTAACGAAATTAAAAAAATTACGCGAAAATTATTTGGCCTATGCTGGGATTCGAACTCAAGATCGATGGTTTTGACTCATGTACCCACGGCCATTAAGCCATGAGTCTTATTCGATCAAACATATGTAACACATTAATATAAAGTTATTTTTAATCTAAAATACACTAGTAAAATGACGTCGTTAACTATAATTTAGATTACACGAGATGTTGAAAAAAGGCGCGCCTACATCCGATCGATTATTGCTTACGGTTAATTCAATAAACGTCGTTAATTAATTTCGGCCTTCCTATTAATCACGGTGTCTGTTAAAGCCGTGATTAAACCACCGTCATTAAAGGCTCGCGTTCCACCAGTGTACGTGCTCACTCAGAAGGAGTTGAACATGCGACAACGGAGGTGGGTTGAGTTCCTCAAGGACTACGACATCTACCTTCAGTACAAGGAAGGGAAGGTGAATGTCATAGCCGATGCCTTGAGTCGATGAGCATATTCACTACATTCTATAGTTACTAGCAATAGTCTCATTGACGAAGTGCGTAGTGCACAGCAGAGCGACCAGCGCATGAGAGAGATCAGTCAGAAGCTGTCTAGCGGTACCTTCCAGAGCTGGAAGTACGAGTTCCAGTTACATGATGACGGGTTGATTAGGCTAAAGGGCCGATTATGCATCCCTAGAAACAACGCAGAGTTGAAGGAGCAGATCCTTAGAGAGTCACACTCTTCTACCATGTCTGTTCATCCAGGAGCCTCGAAGATGTACAAGGACTTGAAGCGGCACTTCTGGTGGAGTAGGATGAAGAGTGATGTGACGGACTACGTGTTGAGATGTCTCACCTGTCAGAAGGTGAAGTTTGAGCATAGACGACCTAGGGGCATGGTGCAGCCTATGCCAGTGTAACACCCCAACTGCTAATCTCGTCATTACCTCTTAAACTGTCATAATTACCAATAATCTCACAGCGGAACTCTAAATACAACAGAGGGTGATACAACGCCGTTAGCCACCCATATGGCTAACCAGGCCTATCTCACATACAGTAACGGTCTGATGGACTAGAACAACCGAATACACAATACAAGTACTTTACTCAAATCATTTCTTACTATACTGAGTCTACAATATATGGATGCCGATAACATATTCGGCTTACACCTCAATCAATACATAGTAATTACAATCTAATACCCATGCTATCACCGACCCGTCCTACTCCTACGGTTTCACTTCGGTGTACCTGTAAAATAAAAAAACGTCGCCCCTAGGGGCTCAGCTTAACGCTGCATATGAAATTCGCATACCCGAGCGCTAACCGGGGTACGCCGACTACTTTGTCGGATGTACATGGAGTTCATTTTAGTCAAACAACATGCGTCATAGTAATACAAGAGTACGTGTAATACCCGAGGAATCTACATCCAATCAGGAAACAATTCCTAACTACATAACAAGGTTGTTAGTTGTATCTGTTTACTCTTAGGCCTTGAGGGTTATGCCTCACTATGCTGTTAACGATCAATATCGCACCGCTCTCTCGGGTTATTATTCATATAACACCTTCTTGGGCTACTCGTACTATACTCACCCACACTCTGGGTACTTAATCTCATTATCTCACCACACTCTTGGGTTATTTATACTCAGCTCTTGTAGATTCTCGAGAGACCTACAGGTCTCCTAGGTCACGCTTGTTACTCTAATACATACTTAGGCCAAAACTCATGGCTCTCTAGCATAGTCTTTACTTTCCCGGTTTCGACCCTACTATGGGTCTAGCATGGTGGAAAGGTTCAACTAGCTCACGGAACTCTCTCTTAGTTCCTAACTCTTTTACTTAGGGCCCGACTACTCTCGGACTACTTACATTCCCATACACTCCTCTCTCGGAGTTAATAATAATATTATGTATATTAGTCTGGAAGCATCACTCTCGATGTTTCTAATGACCTTGGGAACATTACTTAAGTTTGGTTAATCTTAGGTTTAAGAGTTACCCATACATTTACTTTATTCGTACTTTCGGTTATTTACATATATCAGGTAAAATCCCCATATAGGAAGTCGACCATGTCTCAAGGGAGTTACTAATCCCTCAGGTCTCTTTTACCTTCTTCACTGGTTCACATCTTCGAACTATCTTAAATCCTTGAAGGAGGTTCATTATCTTTCCACTCTATTATTTCGTGGATTGTTTCAATGTGGTTTTCTAACCATTATCGGGTATTTACTCAACCCGTACTTCTCCTCACATCTAGGGAGTTCATATGTTTGTGTTATCGTTATACTTTAACGGATAGTTTGTGTGTTTGCATGTTTCGTTATCATAAGCGTCGACCGATCTATGGGTCTCTAGCCAAACGTTGCTCACTACGGGTCGGTCCATTCACTATGTTAGACCACACCGGCATACAAGTATGTTAGTTCATTCAACATACAACAAGGCATACAAATCAAACGAGGGATTATTTTCATGCTTTAATCTTGATTTAAACCGGCACACAAACACACAGATCAACGTAACTCGGTTAGCACGCGGAGTATGAGAAAATCATACCTTTCACGGGGTTTTCACTTTTACCGTGTCATCTCCCATGCGGGTCACGCACGACTCTCTGATAATGTTTCAAACATATTGTTAATACGAGATCATACGGTACATAATTAATGCTACTCCCGTACTTACCCGGTATCCCGTTATCTCGGTTTTACTCTAGTAATTTGAGTTCTTACTTCACCCTCACTTATAACACTTCCTTACACTTCTTAGGGCCTTTACATGTTACCAAACAAGGCCTAAACATCATCTAACATCGTTAACATTCAAACCCCCATCATTTAAACCTTTTAAAACACTCTCTGTAGGTTTCTGGGGGGTTGGTCCGGGACTTGGTCCCTACCTTAAGTCCCGGACCTATACATGGCCAAACTCCGGCTACTTTTCATGGGGTGGTCCGGGACCTTGTCCATACCCAAGTCCCGGACCAAGTGCAGGGTAAATTCTCGGGTGATTTTAACAAGTGGTCCGGGACCTTGTACCAAACTCAAGTCCCGGACCAAACATGGTAGGCAACTCTCGGCATAAATAAAGGGGGTGGTCCGGGACTTTGTCCATGGACTAGGTCCCGGACCCTGCTACAGATTTTACAGATTTGGAGTTTCTAATCTGTTACAACTCCATTCTTCACCATTGATCTTCCCATCTTCACAACTATCATCCTCATGTTTTAGCACCTAATTACCCATCTAAACCACCTTAAACTAGTCACCAAGTCCACTCACTAAGCCATGCTTATTCACTCCAATTCACTTATATTCATAACTTGGTTTCTTGTTTTCTGATACTCTTGTAACAGATTTTTGGTTTCATCATTATACCATTCAAACTTCATTCACTGATGCCATTCACAACACCCAAATGACATTATTTTCACTGCTAACACACTCTTCTTCTTGTTTGGTTTTCAAACCATTAACCACTCACCTCAAACCCCTTAAACAACCTAGTTCTTTCCTCTAAAACAGAACACTCAAGACCATAAATTCCTAGGTGAATTTTGACAGCACCTACTTACTTTCCTAAGCATTTTCACCACACTAAAACAGCTCACAACACCTGTCACACCTGTTTGGTTTAGGCATTAATAAACACACCAAATTCCCATGGTTCACACATATGCCTAGCTTAGTTTCCTAGGCTTGTTTGCACACTTAAAACCACATTAAGCATTCTCATTCAACTAACAATATTGTAGTATCATTACTACTCAAGCTCAAGGTTGTTTATACAACACTAACATAAGTTTTCCCAAGGCAAATAAAACCAACACAAGGTAAGCCCATTACCTTGTTTATTCTCGGTTTTTACTCCTCTTCTTCCTCTTCCTTATTGCTCCATCTTTCTCTCCTTGTTTTCACACCAATCAAAGGAGCATAGATTGCCAACTACAATCATATCCCCACACACATATTTCAAGCTTAATTAATTCAAACCCTCCACACAAAACTAGTATTTCAAGCACTAGTTTTTTTGGGCTCTAGCTTAGATATTACCTTAGGGTGTCCAAAGGAGAGCTTGGCAATCAAATAATGGAATTTCCAACATTCCACAAGGGCAAAGTGCAATCGGCTGAAATGGAGAAAATATTCAACGTGGGCAAAAATTTGATTTTTGCAAGGAAAAGCTAGAAATGACGAACTCTTGCTTATATTCTTACCTTAAAACATTAAGGAGATGATGGAGAGTCAAAATCACCCCTTCAAGCTTCAATAGGCCAAACTACCATGGAGGTGAAGATGGAAGTTCCAAGCTTTGGAAGGGTGGAAAACGTAGCCCTTGCCGAGAGGAATCCAACGGTACAAATTTTGTGTGATTTGGTGGAGAATTGAGCAAGTTAAGGAGGAAGGAAGTGGTGCTGTTTTGCTCTCTGTTGGAATCGCAATGGGGGTTTCAGAGGAAGAAGAAGGAGTTTAGTTGGAGGGGGGAAAGCGATCGTGAATGAAAGGAAAAGAGGGGGAGAGAGGGTACTTAAGTTACTTTCACTATTTCACTTTTTGCTTATTTATTTACTTGTTATCTTGTTACCAATTAGCTAGCAAACTTATTAATGAGTGTATACATATTAATTAAAACCGGCCCATATTAATTAATAGCCCGGGTCATTTTTCGACTTTTCGAATTAAACGCGTTTTAAACCGGCCCATATTAATGAGTGTATACATATTAATTAATAGCACTTACCGGGTCCGTTTCTGAAATTTTCTCGTTTAATTAATTTTAATGGTTTTTAAGCTCCCATTAATACTTATTTATAGTTATTTAATCAACTATAATTTTTACGGGTCCGTTTGACCACTTAAAGTCACGTTTTCGGGTTTTCTCGAAAAACGTGCTTTTATGCTTATTTAGCGTTTTAATCCATTATTTGGATCCGTTTTCTTCGGGAATCATTCCCGTATACTAATTAGGCCTAACTAAGCCTTAAGAATCCATCTCGGACTCTTACGAGATCATATTTCCCTTATTTAAATTTAATGCGCATTTTAGCGTTTTTCGCTCTTCAAGCGTTTTCTCTTTTCTTTTGGTTTTATTCTTTTTACCAATACTCTTTAGGCACCATTAGGCCATTAATAATTTTATTAGAGTAATTTAATCACCATTTTTAGATCCGGGGTATTAAAGCCAGTCCCAGAGTGGAAGTTTTATGACATCTCAATGGATTTTGTGGTGGGACTTCCACCTACTAGAGGAGGTCTGAACATGATCTGGGTCATTATTGACCGGTTGACCAAGGTAGCACAATTTATACCAATGAAGGACACTTGGAAGGTGTCGAGGTTAGCAGAGTTGTTTGAGAAGGAGGTCATTAGGCAACATGGGGTGCCAAAGACCATAGTTTCAGATCGGGATACGAGATTCCTTTCCCGATATTGGTGATCCACGAGGAAAGCGCTTGGCATAGAGTTAAAGCTCAGTACATCGTTTCACCCGCAGACAGATGGTCAGTCAGAGTGGACCATCCAAACACTAGAGGACATGCTGAGAGCATGTGCCTTAGATTTTCAAGGCAGCTGGATAGACCGGTTGCATCTGATCGAGTTTGCATACAATAACAGCTATCATGCCTCGATCAAGATGTCTTCTTTCAAGGCACTATACGGCAGACCGTGTCGCATGCCACTATGTTAAGATGAGTCTAGTGAGACCGTCATCATCGGACCAGAGTACTTAGAGCAGATTCAGGCAGAGATTCAGCAGATTAGACAGAACATGCGAGCCGCTCAGGATAGGCAAAAGTTGTACGATGATGAGAGACGATGAGACCTTGAGTTCGCAGTTGGCGACCAAGTATTTCTATGAGTATCTCCGATAAAGGGAGTATTCAGGTTCGGGCAATAGGGCAAGCTGAGCCCAAAGTTTGTAGGACCTTATACTATTACGGAGCGGGTGGGCCCTGTTGCATATCGACTTAATTTTCCAGCCGAGTTGGGGAAGGTACACGATGTATTCCATGTGTCTCAGCTCAAGAAGTGCATGCCCCATCCGTCTCATGTCCTACAGCCCGAGAGGCTATCTTTAGAGCCGACCATGCGATATGTGGAGACTCCTCAGAGGATTCTAGACAGGAAGACCTGAGACACTCGAAACAAGTCGGTGAGACTTGTGAAGATTCTCTGGTCGAACCATAATGTCGAGGAGGCCACATGGGAGTTAGAGGATGAGATGAGAGTGAAGTTTCCTTCACTATTTACCGACTAGTTATACTAGTCTAGGGTATGTGGGCGTACCCCTATTTAAGGGGGGTGGAGCCTTTTCCGTTTTTGGGTTGAAAGTACACTTTTGTTTGCACTATTGTTGGAGTATGAAGGTGTTGCTAAGATAGTCAACCAGATCAAAGGAGTCAATCACACTTCTCAAAACAAGACAGAGTCAGTCAACCTCGAAAGAGCGAGAGAGTCCATCCATGTGAATTCATCAATCAGTACGAAATTCAAGGAGCAACGTCCACTAAACCATAACAGTCATCAACTATCATCCTTGGGCCGAAATTCATGCAAAATGTGAGCAAAATCCAAAGCCTTGACTTTCTGATAATTCGAGGAGTCTGTCGGTCAGTTGCGAAAATTAAGGAGCAAGTACAACAACTACATTGACTTACAACGGTCATCAACGTTCAGACTTGGACCAAAATTCTCTCAACATGGCACTAATCAGAAGACTTGGCTTCAGCTTCCGAAATATGGCTCCAGCTTCCGAAATTCAAGGAAAGAGTCATTGGTTCCTGAAATTTCGGAACTGACAGAGTCAGTCTACTACATCAGACGTGAAAGTCATAATTGAACGTTGCCAAGTCGTCCAATGGATTGGTAATTGTCCGAAAATTAAGGGCCAAGGCTTAGCAACGTTCATAAAGAAGTTAGGACCGGATTTTAAGCAACTACAACGTTCAGATGGCAGAAATTTCGGAAGCAGACTCCCTCACCGGCTCCACTATATAAGAGAGTTGTCATTTCGTTTCTCATTGCAGCTTTCCAGAGAGAATCATTCATAGCATTTGTTTAGAGAAAGCTTTGCCTATTTTAGAGAGAGAGAACGAAAAAGAGAGAGAGAAGTACTAGATTCGTTTGTGCATATCGATAGAGTCTTTCTAGGTAGGACCTAGTTTTCACTACACTTATCATTGAGCTGATCAGAGATTGTATTGGGTGAGTGAGTGAAAACCACGAAGTAGATCTCATCTACTGAGTGGGCATTATAAGTTGTTTTGTTTTGACCAGGAAATAAAATAACTTATATTGTGTATCCTGCTGAGTTCGACAGAGTCCTCCACCTTTCGAGTGTTAATCCATTTAGCTCCGCTAAGTCTATCTTACTTACTACCTTGAGCAACTGCTTCCGCGCACTTAGTTCGACTAAGTGTTTCTACGTCTCAAGTGTTTCACATACAAAGTTCGATTGAGTGCCTCTACATCACAGAGTGTTTCTTACTTTCAAAGACCGATTGAGTCAAACCAACTCTTAGACTCACACCTTGGGTTGGTTTGAGTCAGCCACCCGATCCTACATGTGGTATCAGAGCCTTGCTTAGGCTGACAGTCAATCAACGAGAAATGGCAACCGTCGGTTGGGGTGACTCAGACTCCGACGATCAAGACACGGAGTCCAGCGACTTGGTATGTCTCATGGCACATGATACGACTGAGTCCATGATCCCCGACAATGAGGTAACTCGTTCTCATCTTGAAACAGATCTTTATCGTATATCTCCTATGGGTTTTAAGACTTTAATTGCTAAAATTGTCTCTGAGACTAACTCTCTCAAAGCTAGTCTCACCAGTAAAATTTCCGAGTTAACTGAGGAACTCGAAATCTCAAAGGGTCTCATGTATGCTTTAAGAGACGAAGCTGAGGAACACAAGACTATCTCTTGCTCTCTTAGATTAGACTTACGAGACTCTCGGCGTCGTGTTGACTCCCTTAAAAAGGAGCTCAACAAAACCAAGAGTCCTACTGAATCCAACCAAAGGGAACAGGAAGAGTCACTCACTGAGATTGACTCTCTCAAACATGACCTCATTGTTTTCGCTGACAAGTGTTGTTCTTTGCAGAATGAGTTAAATAGTTCAGAATCTCAAGTTATCTCTCTAACCTCTTCTGTTGAGCAACTCTCTCGAAAACTGAAAGAAAAGGAACATGCACTCTCTCTCAAACCAGTCAATTTCATCAAACAGGTCACTCCATCAGAATTGCCCGAGTGGGCCAACTCCAAGATCAAGGAAGTAAGTCAAGATCGTGATAATCTTCGAAAGGAAGTCGAAAAACTCTCCCAAGAGATAGTCAATATACGATCTGGAGTTGGATCCACTCAATCGAAGCCCAAGTGGCATAAAGGTAAATTCGATATCCCTAAAAATATGTCCAAATCCAACAACAAACCCAAGCGCCAACAACAAAAAGAAAATTTTGATTCTTGGTGGAAAGGACACAAAAATACGTCAATCTTCCTCCCACTAAGATTTGTGGTTATTGCGGGAGTCTTGGACATCGAGATAGTGCCTGTGAAAAGCTTCACAAGGATGTGTCATTTAATATCAAGCGACTCAATCTTATCCTTGAGGCACGAGAAAAGCTGAAAAAATCTGGTTCAAAAAGGGGACCCAAGTATATTTGGGTTCCCAAAACTACCAAGTGATTTTTTTGCAGGTGGAAGCGAGCGTGGAGATGGACTATGTGTACTTGGACAGAGGGTGCTCCACAACTGGAAATCCCGACAAATTCAGCTCGCTTTCATCCTACAAAGGAGGTAAGGTCACCTTTGGAAACAACAACCAAGGTGAAATCGTGGGAGTTGGCACCATAGGTAACCCCTCCAAGTTTAAGGTAGATGGAGTCCATCTGGTCACTGGACTTCAACCTAGTCTGTTAAGCATTTTTCAAATTTGTGAAAGATTCAATTTAGTACTTCTCTCATATGTCGTTTGCAAAGTTTTTGATGAACGTACAGGATCTCTAGAACCACAGGACGTAAAGAAGGAAATAGTACAAGAAGTGTCTAAATGCCATACATTCTGACGACCAAGTCTGTCTATGTGCTCGCTTTCAAGCAGCACCCAAACAGTCCCATCTCAAGGCGGTCAAGCGAATCTTTCGATACTTAAAAGGAACCAGTCAACTTCATCTATGGTACATTCGTTCCCCTATATTATTTTATCTGGTTTTAGTGATTCTGATTGGACAGATTCCCTCTATGATCGAAAGAGTGCATCTAGCAATGCACAATTCCTTGGCCCATGCTTAGTCTCTTGGCCCTCTACAAAGCAAAATTTTGCTGAGATCAAATTGGTATTTTTTGTGATAACAATTGCACATGTAAAATCTCTGGAAACCCAATCCAATATTCGAGAACCAGACACATTGAAATATGTTTCCATTTCTTGAAGGACTGTGTCGAGAAAAGGCTAATTCAACTTGACTTTGTTCCAATAGAGGATCAGCTAGCAGATATCTTTGCCAAGCCTCTTCCTACCACCAGATTCGAGGCACTCCGTTCAGCAATTGGAATGACTCAATCAACGTAAGACGGTAGTCTCTCTCCTTCTTTGGCTGTATAATTAGTAGGTGTTGTTTGCGTACTGTTTGAGTCAATCCGTGTTCTCATATTGATAGACTGTGTCTGGTCTTTGTGTCCCTTTGTGATTTTCTCCAAAAAAAAAGGGGGAGAGGACAAATGCAAGGTACTCCGCTAACTTGTTTCTCCTGAACCAAAACGGACCTCGTCCACTCGGTTATTAAGCCTTTAAGGGTGCTTTATCACCTAACTTCCTAAGGATGCGAAACCTGGGAAAGTTGGCCCAAAGCTGTTACATGGGTGGAGAGAAAAGTCTGGGGGATGGAGACAGTCCCTGTGTGCTCAAACTTGTTAAATATCTATGCATTGCAAATATAGAGCTATAAAGTCTTCAAAAATACAATGCAATGCAACAGGGATCATTACAAGTTATGAGTATGTGGCAATGAAAGGTTTTGTGGAATATGACAATACTTCTTGCCCCTTGTCGTCCATGAGTATGTTTACGTTATGGATACAGTCTATTTGTTTTTTAATGTACGGATTGACTTAGACTCTGTTGCAAACTTCCCTTACTGATGACAGCAAAAAGGGG
The DNA here is from genome assembly GCA_023374045.1 of Limonium bicolor. Lineage (NCBI taxonomy): Eukaryota > Viridiplantae > Streptophyta > Magnoliopsida > Caryophyllales > Plumbaginaceae > Limonium > Limonium bicolor. Next base: position 71,229,762 of record CM041780.1, read on the forward strand.
GAAGTAGTGAATCCCGTCTCTCACGAACGAGGCACTCTGGCTATGTTCTGGATTGACTCTGTCTCTGTGTGACTAGGTCTTGGTGAAGTTTGGATATTCTGTTTCGTTTTTACTCTGTTGGTACTAGATCATGTTGGTTGCAGTTTTCTTAACTTAGTCATATATTCCCTTTTTCCAATCTCTCTTAGTAGGTCGTGGTTTGCCAAATTGTGCTCATCGATTCAGGGGGAACTCTAGCAAGAGTTACTCAATCTATGCTGTGATTAAGGGGGAACCTGGACCTGGACAGGGTTAGTTCCCCAAAATTCTTTTTGCTCTTGTCTTGTTTTGCAGATTGACTCATTCGGGATTCACAAAAAGAGTTTTGCTATCATCAGCAACAAGGGGGAAACTGTTGGAGTATGAAGGTGTTGCTGAGATAGTCAACCAGATCAAAGGAGTCAATCACACACTAAAGAGTTTTGCTATCATCAACAACAAGGGGGAAACTGTTGGAGTATGAAGGTGTTGCTGAGATAGTCAACCAGATCAAAGGAGTCAATCACACTTCTCAAAACAAGACAGAGTCAGTCAACCTCGAAAGAGCGAGAGAGTCCATCCATGTGAAGTCATCAATCAGTATGAAATTCAAGGAGCAACGTCCACTAAACCATAACAGTCATCAACTATCATCCTTGGGCCGAAATTCATGCAAAATGTGAGCAAAATCCAAAGCCTTGACATTCTGGTAATTCGAGGAGTCTGTCGGTCAGTTGCGAAAATTAAGGAGCAAGTACAGCAACTACATTGACTTACAACGGTCATCAACGTTCAGACTTGGACCAAAATTCTCTCAACATGGCACTAATCAGAAGACTTGGCTTCAGCTTCCGAAATATGGCTCCAGCTTCCGAAATTCAAGGAAAGAGTCATTGGTTCCTGAAATTTCGGAACTGACAGAGTCAGTCTACTACATCAGACGTGAAAGTCATAATTGAACGTTGCCAAGTCGTCCAATGGATTGGTAATTGTCCGAAAATTAAGGGCCAAGGCTTAGCAACGTTCATAAAGAAGTTAGGACCGGATTTTAAGCAACTACAACGTTCAGATGGCAGAAATTTCGGAAGCAGACTCCCTCACGGCTCCACTATATAAGAGAGTTGTCATTTTGTTTCTCATTGCAGCTTTCCAGAGAGAATCATTCATAGCATTTGTTTAGAGAAAGCTTTGCCTATTTTAGAGAGAGAGAGAACGAAAAAGAGAGAGAGAAGTACTAGATTCGTTTGTGCATATCGATAGAGTCTTTCTAGGTAGGACCTAGTTTTCACTACACTTATCATTGAGCTGATCAGAGATTGTATTGGGTGAGTGAGTGAAAACCACGAAGTAGATCTCATCTACTGAGTGGGCATTATAAGTTGTTTTGTTTTGACCAGGAAATAAAATAACTTATATTGTGTATCCTGCTGAGTTCGACAGAGTCCTCCACCTTTCGAGTGTTAATCCATTTAGCTCCGCTAAGTCTATCTTACTTCACTACCTTGAGCAACTGCTTCCGCGCACTTAGTTCGGCTAAGTGTTTCTACGGCTCAAGTGTTGTCACATACGAAGTTCGATTGAGTGCCTCTACATCACAGAGTGTTTCTTACTTTCAAAGACCGATTGAGTCAAACCAACTCTTAGAGTCACACCTTGAGTTGGTTTGAGTCAGCCACCCGATCCTACAACTTTGTTTGCATGTGCACTTGTGTTGCACTATGTTTGGATGTGGTATGTGCACTTGTGTTGCACTATGCCTAGATATTGCACTTTGTTTGTATGTGCACTTGCATTGTACTATATGGATTTTATTTATGTGCATTATGTTGCACTATGCTGGATGTGATATGTACCTTGTATGAGAATAATTGATGTGCATTTTGTTTCACTAGTGTTGTGCTTGGTGGTTATTTATACTCCTGTTACACTACGATTAGATTATGTGTACTATGTTACACTATGATGAGGTTACTTATGGTTATATTGTGGGACGTGATCCCTAGGATGAATATTAGTCGTGGAACTAGATCTTTTATGACCAATTGATTTGGGGAATGAGACTTCGGGACGAAGTCCCTTTTAAGGGGGTAGATTGAAATACCCCAAACCTTAATTACATTAAATTAATCATGAATTAATTGAAAGGAAAGATTAATTAAGAGGTAACTAAGATTAAAGATGAAATATTTCTAAGAATTCTAAAAGTAATTAAAGTCTAATTATATAATATATTAAGACCGACATGTTCTAATCATGAAAATAATAAATATTTGCATGATAAATATCTACACGAATTAAGGGTTCAAGGAAGTCCAATTATATATATAAATAAATATATAGTCTAAAGGGGTTACTAAACCTCTCATGAAATAATAAAACTAAAAGGGTACATTTATAAAGAGTAAATTAAACAATGGAAATCGATGTAACATGTAATATACATTATTACGTGAAATGATATGAGGAAGATTGAGGGTGTTTATAAAAAAGTAACATGAGCAATTAAATGGTTCACGGTAAGAGCTTTCATACTGTTCCCTGCATATTATTTTTATTCATTTCTAAGTGACAAATAAATATGCAAACATTAATATGTCTCCATTATTTCCTACACTCAAGTCATTAATCTCCTTCATGTTTCTCTTCATTTTCCTTTTACTCTTCGTCTTCCCTTCCATTTTTCTTCTTCACTATAACAGCCAAGTTGAAAACAATAATCCAACTTCTTCATTCTCTCAATTCCGTTAATCTTGCAACACTAGTTGGCGATCTGGAATGTGAGCAGCACCTCTTTTCATATTCTATGTACAACTCATGCTGGAAAGTGAAACATTATGCCCAGCGTTACCTTTTTCTTCTTCACATTGTCTTCACTCTCTTTTAATTGACTCACATACAATTAGAGGTAGACAAAGAACATATATATATGTTGTGCGCCTTCTACTCATTCCCTGCATCCCCGGTAACTTTGCAATATTTACTGACTGACTTACGACATACATGCTCATCATCAGCTTCATTCGGTTTCCAATTGCAACCTACACTAGCACTATCTTCTATTCCAAGCTACCAGCATATGAACATACACATCAGCGTCTTTCTTCAGATCTCTCCACCACCTGACATACATGTTGTTGGAGCCTCCTTTCTCTTCATTTTCTCCTCGTAGCTGCACCTCTGAAGTTAGATTCCATTGTAGTTGTACAACCCTGATCAGTGAGCAAGGAAGTGCATGCTCTACACCCTCATCCCCTTGTGTTTAGGGATGCTAAAAAGGAGAACTTAATATTGAACTGTAGGTTAACCGATTAGGGATTAGATAAGTTCATAATGGGAGATTAGATAAAAAGGAGAACTTAATAATGAACTGTAGGTTAACCGATTAGGGATGCTAGGATTTGAAGTACACATTGCATAATTAAGTTTAAGGAAATAAAAAAGGAATTGAGTAATAGAATAGTAATATGGGTTTAGAAGGTTAAGTGGTTAAATTGATGAATAAATTAGATTGCAAAATTATTTGGTAAACTTTAGTATGTTAATATTGGATCAATAAATTTCTAAAGTTTGAGGGTGAATTAGATTGTAAAAAGGAAAGAGAATATAGGGATGAAGAGTAGTAATTAATTATTAAGTAGTGAGAAAGGTTGTAATTTTAGGATTTAAAACATATATATACAACTGAGCATAAGGAAATAAGATAAACGAATAATAGTAATATGAGAGTAACAAATTTAGTAATTAAGATGGTAAATTAAAGCTAATCGATTGATAAACTTTTGAAAATTTAGGATATAATTTGGTAGTAATGTGGATTAAAAACTGATATGATGAAAGTTAGAATTAGGAGGAGATCAATAGGTAATATAATGCAAGATATATATATATATATAAACTTTAACCCAATAATATAGTTTGGATAACATGATAATAAAATGACAAATAAGATATAAAAAGGGAAGTAAGTTATTATCACACTTAAAAATTTGGGGAGATAGGAGTCTAAAATGAAGAATGAAATAATACAAATACCTTGGCAAAGATTATCTGGAATAAAATTAGAGTATTCGTGTATATAATGATATCACTATTATATATTGAGTTTTAGGTTAGTATCAAATATTGTAAGATATTTTATATACCAAATAGCATTTTATATTGAGGTGGTTAGTTGGGCTTGTAAACAGTTAGGGTGTCGGTTAATGATATTATAACCATTTAAACTAACGCACCGACATTAGAATACTTCTACGAGAATTTCGTTACCAATAACTAGCAAATCAGCAGAAGATGAAATAAATGCAGAATGGTAATTAAGAATAGTAATATACTTTTAACCAAGGGAAGTTGGGAATTAATGAATTTGCATCTACTTTCTAAATCTAGGATTTGAGTAATGGGGTGCACATGGCTGGATTTTGATGGTTTGGTACACATGGCTAGGACTTTATATAAAGATGCTTACCAGGTATGTAAATGAAGATGCTCAGCTAGAGTGCGGGAATGGGTAGCTCTGGGGTAGATGCTAAGAGCATGTTATAGGCTGTGATATGCGAGACGTAGACCGGGTCTAGACGAGGGCCAACTTCGGTGTAAGGTATGGATTCTTGCAGCGTGTTTGCTAACGGATTATACTGGCTTGTGTGCTATGTGCTCTGTGAATAATGACCAAGATAAATGCATGTAACCTGATGAATGTGTTCGTATTATTGTTTTGATTACTTTTTCATGTCACTGATCGTACCTTCGAAATAAATGAGTCATACGTACTATACGTGCGATAACAAGTGGATTATGAATGACAAGTTTCTGTATTGAGAACTTGCACTCAAGTTCTCAATAACTTCCCTTGTAACACAAAGTCGATATCTGTATCGTGATATTTGACTAATCACCCTAGAGTTAGAATGAACGTCCACATGTGACTTCTAACCTGATCAAGATACGGGAAACGAGGAGCCTAGATGTTTCGGGCCATGCATGCAATTTCCGGGGGCCGTACCTGCATCAGGTCGTCTTCCAAAATATATACGTCGCGACGGAGGCCAGGAGAAGACTATATTCTCCTGCGGGGCTAACTACCCATACATAATGAGGCCAGGTGGAGTCCAACTTCCCCTATGGGGCTAACTACCCAACATAATTGAGGCCAAGAGGAGACTACATTCTCCTGCGGGGCTAAATACCCAATTACAATCCACGAGTGTCCCAATCACGTTTGAAGGGTTTATTCATACCCGATCTAATAAGCGTCTTCAAGACAGTGAATTATCAAGGTTTACATACCCATCTAACTCTGCTAATTATAACAGTGTTACATAACCACATTGATATGGGAATAGACAATTTTACTGCGCGGATTGTCCTCAATAATCTATTAATGCCTATACGAGATATCAATGTCTTCAGGGCCATTGTTATAACGGAACACTGACCCGACTTACTATTGATGCATTTATGTTCAGTGTTTTTTTGGTGGAATGATTGAATTGTATGCTTGCATGTTGTATGTTTACCGCTTTATTCATAACAATGTAAAATGGATTGTATGTTAACGACCAATTAGTTGGTGTGGCCCGGTAGCTTGCGGGGTGCACGTTTTCATACTAGCATTGTTGCTGAGCCTTCGGGCACCCCCATTTCAGGTACCTGATGCTGAGGAGACCAGACCGAGAGTAGGCGGGGTAGATACAGGGTACAGGGTATACCTTTGCTTTTTTTGTTATATCTTAGATAGGCTATACACTAGTAGAAAAAAGATTTTAAATGACGCACTTTAAACCACGGCTAATCTCATAACCGTCATTTAAAACTTTTATACCACGATTATTAGCATAACCGTCACAAAAAGTGTCGGCGGGAGATTTTATACCACGGTTCCACGCAGAACCGTCATATATAGCTTGACATGTTGCATTTTATACCACGGTTCTGACGGAACCGTCATATATAGTTTGACGCGTTGTATTATATACCACGGTTCTATGTGGAACCGTGGTATATAGTTTGACGCGTTGTATTTTAAACCACGGTTTTGTTACAACCGTCGTTTTTAGTCATGGTCAAAATACTTTAAATGATGGTTTCTTGGTAGAACCGTGGTATATAGTCTAAGCGGGAATTCAAATTTTCGACGAAAATTAACGCGGCTCTTTCTCTTTCTCCTATTATATATATTTGTCCTCAATGTTTTCTTCTTCTTCTTGCGCCTCTTCTCTGTAACCGACGAACAAGGAATATGCTCTGCAACTCTTCTCTTCTTCTTCTTGCGCCTCTTCACTGTAACCGACGAACAAGGCCATGCTCTGCAACTATTCTCTTCTTCTTCTTGCGCCTCTTCACTGTAACCGACGAACAAGGACATGGTCTGCGCCTCTTCACTGTAACCGGCGAACAAGGACATGCTCTGCGCCTCTTCACTGTATTTTTGCAAACCTAACCGGCGAACAATAACATGCTCTACGCCTCTTGTTTTTCACGGTAATTTTTGCAACCCACAGTAGCGAAACAAGGAACATATGCTCTGCACTTCTTCTTCTCTTTCACGGTAATTTTGCAACCTACCGACGAACAAGAAACATAATGTGACTTATTTAGCAACCATAATACACAAACAAGAAACATACATGTTCTGGACTCTTCATTCTCTTCTGTCTGCGCTCTCTGTTGAGATACCATTGAAGCAACGCCGTTAAATCGCCGGCGAACTGGAGAAAAATTCACAGACTATAAACCACGGTTTTATTAATAACCGTGGTTTATTCTTGATTTGTATACATTTTATACCACGGTTTTAAGTAAAACCGTCATTTATAATACTCTTTATACTACGGTTCAGACTCCCAACCGTGGTATAAAGTCAATGAATATTCGCGGGAGAAGGGGTCTTAAACTACGGTTTTCGAGAAACCGTGGTTTTTTCGCTTACTTTAAACCACGGTTATGAACCGTCGTTTATCTCTATTTATAAATATACGACGCGAGCATAAACCACGGTTCCTAACCGTGGTATATAGGAAAAATAATCGTGGTTAAAAACATTTTTTCTACTAGTGATACCCCCTTTTGTGTATAGAACTTCCATCTTAAAGTTATGTATGTTCGAAGAATTATAAACTCGGTACGTTATCATTTTGGACTTGTATTTAATTAGTGGAGTTATTCGGTGTGTGTTCAGTTTGTCAGACCGTTACGTTGGAGTTGGTAAGGCATGGTTAGTCACGTGGGTGACTAACGGCGGTAACACCCGAGAGTTCTTTAATATTTTCCGCTGTGATTTCTTTTCTGTCGGGCGCCGATAATTACCGTTTAATGCGAATTAGTGGTTGGGTGGTACACTTGAAGATGTGGAATGACATCACTCGAACACACCAGACAAGTATGAAAATTTGTTTAGTTCATCCAAAACACCACTGTACCCCGGATGTGACCCTACAAAGTTAAGAGTGTCATCCTAAAGCTATTCAACTTGAAAGCGAAATATGGCTAGAGCGACGTAAGTTTCACTACCCTTTTGGAACTATTGAAAAACATTCTTTCAGTGGAGAACGTTTTTCCAACGACTACTTACTCAGCCAAAAAACTGATGTGCTCAATGGGTATGGAGTACCACAAAATTCATGCTTGTTTGCTGAAAGTTGTTCAGCATGTGGAGAGTCACTGTATCTGAAGAAACAACAAACTGACATCAGCGGTAGTAAGAAAGGTTCACCGGCTAAGGTACTGTGGTACCTTTCCATCATTTCAAGGTTCAGACGTTTGTTCTCTATTGAGAAAGATGCAGAGAATCTTAGGTGGCATTCATTTCACAGGAAGATGGATGGAAGATCGAGATATCCTGCTGATGCACCATAGTGGAGAAATATTGACATAAAATTTCCTGATTTTGGTAAGGAACCGAGAAACCTAAGGCTAGGCTTGTTGTTGGATGGGACGAACACTTATGGTACTTTGAGTAGCATACACAGTACCAGGCCTGTGCTTTTGGTTATTTACAATCTACCGCCGTGGTTATGCATGAAACCAAGATGCAACTCTTGTGGAATGAAGGGGCTATAGTTTATGACTCATTCAGCAAAGAGGACTTCAATTTGCGTGCTATGTTGTATTGCACAATCAATGATTTTCTTGCCTATGGTAATCTTTTAGACTATTCAATCAAGGGGGTATTGGCGTGTCCGATTTATGGTGAGAATACTTGTAGTATTTGCTTGAAACAATGTGGCAAAAATGTGTACATGGGCCACCGAAAAATACTTGCAAAAGGACATAATTACTGAAAGATGGTGAAAGAGTTCAATGGAAAACTGATCACAGCGTGGCGCGCCAGCCTTTGACAGGTATAGAGATTTACAAAAGGTGGATAATATTGTCAACAACTTCGGGTCGCCAACCAAAAGTGTTGAAAAAAGTGTCCGAAAAATCAATATTTTGGGAACTCTAGTACTGGCAGCATCTGGAGGTTAGACATTGTATTGATGGGATGCAAGTCGAGAAGAACGTGGGCAAAAGTATCACTAGCATCCATTTGAATATAAAAGGAAACACAAAGGATCATTTGAAAGGAAAAAAAGATTTAATTGAGTTGGGCATACGCACAGAGCTTGGCCCGTAAGAACATGGAAAACGCACATTATTGCCTCATGCCTGTCACACTCTATTTAAAGAAGAGAGACATACTCTATGTAGTACCGTTTACAACATCAAGGTGCCTTCAGGATACTCCTTAAACATAAGAAGCCTAGGATCCATGACAGATTTGAAATTAGTAGGAATGAAATGTCACGATTATCATGTCCTAGTTCAAGAATTTTTGCCAATTACATTGCTTGGGATCTTGCCTGATACTGCCAGACACACAATCACAAATGTCAGTGTATTCCTTAAAACCATTTCATCTAATGTTCTTGATGCAGACACTCTGACTAAACTACAAAAGGATCTTATTTTGACAATGTGTCAGCTGGAGATGTATTTTCCTTTCTCGTTCTTTGATATAACGATACATCTCCTCATGCATCATGTAAGAGAGATTCTGATGTGTGGTCCTTTGTACCTTCGCTACCTATATCCGTTCGAAAGGTAGTGTAACACCCCATCCAAAATTAACACACTTAACAACAAACTGTAGCGGAAAACATACTTCATCACATTACTTAACTCGTTGGTGTTACACGCCGTTAACCACCCACGTGGCTAACAGGCTATTACATATACATTGTACCGGTCTGATGACTAGATTCCCGAGCGACTACACATTACTGTCCCTTTCCATTAACAACAACAACAACATACACCTTTCAACTGTACCGAGTATTCACAAACGAATGCCGATAACAATTTCGGTCTTACTACACCTACTGTACATATATAACTTAAATGATCACCCATGTACAAACGACTACCCCGCCCTACTCTCGAACGGCTTCCAGCTCCTTATACCTGAAATAGGAAAAAGAAGAGAAAGGGTGGCCCCCCAGGGCTCAGCACCTTTGCTGGTATGGTAATCCCGCAGCCCGCATGCTACCGGGCCACGCACAACTAATTGTAGTCTTAGCATGCGGTTGATTATAATTGAATCATGCATGTAAACTATAAACACACAACACATAACATTCCACCTCAATGGGCTCAACAAACAGATAACAGATCCTTACTTGATAAGTCACTCATTGTGTACATTAACCCTAGAGTGTTTCTCCTCTAATGGAGCTACTTCCTTAATAGACGATACTTACCCATTAATCGGGTTATCCTTAAACACCTCTTATCATAAACTGGGATTCATATCCATGATCCACATACTCACATTTTACATCATATAACATACACCACATAACAACACTTTTCACGTTTCAACGTGCACATAACATAACATCGCAATGGGAATTGCAGTACAACAATAACACATAACATAACGGGAACGGTTCTCTTAGGAACCGACCCAAACATAGTTAATTCACTGGTGAGCCTAGAGAATGATGTAATCCTCATGATAAACTCGTTATACAACACTCATTGCCGTCCTAATAGTCGGACGAGTAACTTAAGTTAAGATGGTTCGGATTTGGTGACCCGAACACACCACATAAACACATGTTCCCCCTAAACCGATCATAATCAGAATAGCTAAGCCTTGGAGTAAGCTAATGGGAGATCGTGACCCATGAGGGAAACAACCATACAGAGAGGAGGGTAAGGCTAAAAAGGATACCCACTCCCAAACAACGCGTGACCGGCCTAACCGGATTTCTCACCCGTGTTAGTACATATTTACTTGTAGATAATAGTTAGAGCCCCACTATGGAGCCTATCACAACACAACCAAGAGGTATTTCGACTGGGTTAACACACGAGGGAGGTCCAGACAATCACAACAACATTACACAATTAACTCACGCATAGCCGTGGTTAGAACGTCCCATGGTTCGGGTCGTTAATTTCCGAATACCGATATCTCATGTGATCCTAGACTCAGTTAGCTAAGTTTTACACTTTCGAGGTTAAATGGTATCGGAACTAGACACGTCACATATATGAATTACTGTAAACTCATTACATGTTTTATCTTACAACGTGGTAAACGTATAGAAAAACACATGGCATACAAGCCGGTGTAATCCGGTAGGACACAGGTTGCAAGAAAACCATACCTTGGTCCCGCTGCGTACGAGTCCCGCCAAAACGTAGCTCCTAGACATGTTTGACAATGTCGGTTAATTACTTATTAAGTTCCGGTTTACTAAACACTTTACACGATTGAATGACACGTTTTTTTTGTTTAAACTCACACTTGGTTGTCATCATTATACCCGCTAGGGTTTACTACTTAAACCACACTTTGTTTGTTTTTTTTTACATGTTTTGGGTCGTCCGACCCACTGTCCGACCCACAAACTGGGTCGGCCCGTTCCAGAAACTTTTCCGTCTTTCAAATCCTCCCGTCCGACCCAAGTCCTCTGGGTCTGACCATTCCAGAAACATCAACGGTGAATTAACAGGGGCCGTCCGACCCCCCTGGGTCGGACCACTGGGTCGGACAACCCAGGACTTGTTCAAAACTTGTCAAACTTCTTCCAACTTTCCTCAAGCCTCCTAATGTTCTAAACATCATTTGGCACATTTAACCCTTCATATAATATCCATAAAACTCATTTTATAACTCCTTAAACACTTACTCTTTTCTTACCAAAATTCCTACACTTATAATGGTTTCTCCTTAGTTTCTTCTCCAAGTGGTGTTTCATACCTATGATAACCACTATGCCAAGAATGTTTCCTCACCATCATAACATCATCTCCCAAACATCCCTTCTACTAACTAATCTCCTTTTCTACATCTTTCCTAAACATCATTTCCTCCTTGTACATCAACATTCCTAAACCTTAAACAAACTTCTCCAAGACTTTAATACATCCTCAAAAACACTCATTGAATTCCTAGAATTTCCAAGATAATACCTAAATCCTTGTAATACTAAATCACCTTAATACATGTTTTCTTCCCTAGTAAAACATTTATTCATTCCTAACACTTCCTAGTTCACCAAAACTCATTTAAGCACCTAAAACTTCTTATACATTACCCAAATTTTGCCATGGGTTCTCCTAGCACATTGTCATACCAAAACACATTGTTTTTCACCATTAAACATTCAAGAACATCTAAAATCCATCAAGAGTACTCTTACACACTAAACTTCACCAAATTTACACCACATCACAATATAGTGCATAATCAAATTGCTTGGCACTTAGGCCCTTAAATAACATGGCTCTTAGGCCCTTAAATTGCATAAACCTTAAACACTGAATTTCCCACATATATATATATTGCCTTTGACCTGCAAATACACCCAACAATACATATGCCCTTAATAAACTCCTTGAGAGCATTTCTCTAGGTCATTCACCATTGACTCCTTATGTATTTTATTAAGCAAATCAAGCTCATTTTTTCTAGGCATTAAACTACATTGAGATAGTTTCTTTTACCTCTTTTCTTCAAGATTTTTACTTGAACACTCTTGTTCTTCTTGTTTGGAAATCGGCAAGAGTACTTGGCTACTTGTCAATGCTCTAATCAATACACAAGTAAAACCAATGAGCATTCAAGCTTCATGCTTAAACTCATTTACAAACCTAGGTTATATATATGTCTTTGCACATTAGGATAGTTGTTTTACCTTGGAAACAAAAGAGAGCTTGATAAGCATCAAAGAGGACTAACTCCTTGTCCTTTGGAGATTGAAGGAGCTATGAAAGAACAAGAGAAGACACCATCAAAGGTGATTCTCGGTTACACCAAAAAACAAGAGGAAATGTTGTATTTCTTTGATTTTCCTTACCTTGAAGCAAAGGAGAATGACAAGGCATGAAAATATGAGCTCAAGCTCCTTCAATGGTGAATCTCCATGGCACGAAATGGAGTTCTTGAAGGTTTGAAAAGAGAGAAGTGTAGAGCTTGGCCTAACTAAGACAAATATGGTCTTAGAATTTAATTTGGTCTATGGAGCTAGAAGACTAGCCATGGAAGTTGGAGATGGCCATGTTGCTGTAGCTAAAACCGATGGAGAGAGGAGGAAGAAGGGTTGGCTACGGTGGGAACAAGAAGAGGATGAGAATGTGAAGAAAGCTTGCTTTTGTGGAGATATTTAAACTAAAGGCAAATAGTAACTATGCTTTATTACTTTCGTGTTTATTTTGATGGTCAAGTGTGGTGAGTCACACATGAAAACCGGCCCCTTTACATACTAGGGCATCATGGTCTTGTTGACCAACTAACTTACTTATATTGACTTATGTCATAAACTAGCATATTTTAGTTACTATTCACAAAAACAAGGCACATAGTTGTGAAATTTTGATTTCCCATGATTTAGACTTCCAAATGTGATACTAAATAGTAAAAATGTTTATTAAAGAGTAATGATGGACATTTAGCCATTCAAAACTCATTTACAAGGCAATTTTTCAAAAAATGTGCTTTAAGACTCCTTAAAGCACATTTTGGTATTTTAATTGTTTCAAGCTTGGTTTCCTTTTAGTAATTGATTTTATATGTTCATTAACATATAATTAATGATATATATGACCTTTAGGTCTTATACAAATTATCCCAAGCTTAGAGCATATTTTTGCCATATTGACTTTAAGGTATCTATTTGTGTTTTGTTGGTTTGATCGTCTACCAAGGTTACCTAAGGACTTATTTAGCCTTATTAAATCATAATTGAATATCACCAAGTCTTGGTAGGTCCTTTGGGTCCCAACCAAGTTCACTCCAAGCTTAGAGCATGTTTTTGCTCAAACTATGTCTTAGTGCTTTACTGTTTTACTATGGTTTAAATTGTACACTGATGTTTCTAAGGAACTTTTTAGCCTTTAAATACCATGTTTTAACATTTAAACAACATATCAATGTTTGGGGTATTTCAATCTACCCCCCTTAAAAGAACTTCGTCCTCGAAGTTCACACTTCCCACGCATCATTCTAATTTGAACACGGGGATTACTTGTAAATATAAACTTCCATAACCAAACATACTTTACATCACAACCTCGGACTTAACGGTCCGGGTACATACACATCCATACATAACATAACATACTCACATGATAACCTCGGACTCAATGGTCGGGTATCTAACAACATTTGCACATACATAACAACCCTTAGACTCTCTGGTCTTGGGTAACATAACAACATTTAGACACATAGGTCTTGAAACATAATAGCTTTAGACAATAGGTCTATGTAACACAACAATATTTAGACTCATAGGTCTTGATAACATACACTTTTGGAACTCAAGGTCAAAATAATATTTATTACACATACCACACAACATGTCATAGCATGTATAACAATCAAAAATATCTTTGATATACACTGTGATCCCGTAGAACCCGGTCGCGATGGACACCTTCTGGTCCCCGTTCCTTTGGGAGATCAAACATTCACTTAATTTTAACATATGTACTTCTCATGTCGCCGGTCCGAAGACAAAGGCATACGTCCTTAGCTCGTGAGCAAGTACTACAAAAATATTCTTTACTAGGTTAAGTATAAGAGAATCCTTTATTCAAAATATTAATCGATTGTTTTGGAAATACCAATTGTAAATCCTTTTGAAAACGCAAACAACTCCAAGTCCAACTTATGCTCTTTGCTTCTTTTCTTAGCGTGGTTAGTTGTGACCACTTAAGGGAGCTTCAAGAATCATCCAACCCTGATGTGATCAGCATCAGTGTCGAACTATCCTTCCACCCCTTTTGTGTTCGACTTCCCTTGATCCATGCAAATCAAGTTCCACTTCCCACTTCATTTTCAACATCAAGTACTACTCATTTCCAATTTTCTATCTTTTTAATCATTCTAATCATAATCATACATCTCCAAGGGATAGAACTCCGTCTATCAGTTATCTCCATTCACTTAAATCCAGCTACCTAGGGAATCTTATTCTCACTAGGTTCTATGTCGGTTTCATACCCTCTCACGAATCACTATATTGTATATATACACATAATTTTATCAAAATACAACACACAGTTTCACATTTATACACTGTCGGGGTTTTGTTCCCTGGGAGTTTCTTTACTCCCTTACACTTGTACTCTCACACACAACTGTTAACAAAATAAACACACTTATCACAATGGTATTCGCATCTCTTGTGCGCAGTTACCACAATTAAACCATGAATGAATGCGTATGTTTATGTAACGCACACACCAATCATCCAAACAAATCATTTTGTGCTATGCACAACATAGTTCACGTACACTTGTACGGTAAAATACACTAAGCGGTTTTGCGCTCTACCCCCCTTAAAAGGGATTACACCCACGTAATCAATCACTTAATCATTGGTTTAAAAAGTTCTACCGTCGTGAAGTGTTTCAACTTCCACGCGGTCTGTTAAACAATGTGTTCTGGTTAGAGGATCTTGACCATATTGACGGTTTAGTCCCTAAACCAAGAATTCTCATTGGAGTTTGCTTTAACTCTTAACTGGTTTTGGTTCTGGCCTGTGAGGCTTCTAGGCGTTAATAATTAGCCATTTACTCATATTCGCTATTCACGTTGTACACTTGAATCACTGGTTCACTAGTGTCTGCTGCGCAACTCTGACAACTGTAGGGCGTAGTTTGCCCCATTCATTATTCTTACTATATTGTACATCTCCAATTATCGTCTTTATCTTGGTAATAACATTTTCTCAACCGACGCGTGGTATCTCTTACCGTGAGCGAATTCGGTGAGTTTCAAGACTTTCCATCCACTTCTCTAATAACTTACTGCGTAAACTGCTACGTATTTCACAATGATTGATTTGTTCCTTCCGACTTACTGTCGGTTGAGATTGAGCTGCTACCTAATGTGTAGCGCTCTTCTGGTTATTTCCAACATTTGGGGTATATTCCATACCAATATTTGGCAGTTAGTGCTACTGTAGTCACTTACTGTTAATCATGCCTCCATATTTGGTCTTGTACAAGTACTCATTCTTCTGTATGTCCTTGCATTTCCTATACATCAGTCACTATGGCGTTATAAGCCGCTTTCTGTTTCCACCACAATTAACATTTCCCGAATCCTAGCTATCGCACTCGATCATTACTGCACAAATGCAATACCAAAACACTCAGTTATACAGAGTGCAGAGGCGTAAACTCTTGACAGTAAATCTCTTATGCGATTCGCAATGGAATTCACACTGTCTTTCAATGAGACTCTTATCTCGTAATACTTGCTACTGGCTTACTGCCTAGCTATTTACTATCACTTACCTTGCATCTCCACTGAGTTTAACGCATAACTGGTCTTATCTACCATATTATTATTCAACAACACTTATACAATGGTCGCTTTCTGCGCACCGTGTCCTTTCTTCTTGCATAACACTAACTTACATGGTATTCGCTGTCATATTAGTTTTCACACATTTACTTACATCATCAGTTTGAATGACTACAGAATGCTCCAAGAGCGTTGCTCACTCGAGTTACAAGCCGGCGTTATTCAGCCCGCAATAATAACATAGTCAATCCTTAACATATTTCTTGAACTTGGTTCATATAACTACCGCTCCTGCGGTCTCTCAATATCGAGAGGTATCCCCACTCTTAATGTAGTGGTTCGTTTCCCACTCTATTCACTTATACAACATAAACTTCTGCAATCAATCAAATTTACATAACATATCTTCCTTGTGGCTTATAAGCCTTATTGCCTTGAGCTCTGCTTATTGTAGGCCGTTCACATACATTTACTTCTCTGTACAACATTACATGGTTTGGATATTATATTGGGCTCCATGACAAGGTCGTTGTATTCTGTTTCCTTCCATGGGATGCCCCTTAGGATTGTCAGTCCGTCTCCTGACAACTTATGTCTAAACTTGAAATACCTTAAACCTTGATATGTTGTTTAAATGTTAAACTATGATATTTAAAGGATAAAAAGTGCCTTAGAAACATTAGTGAACAATTTAAACCATAGTAAACACAACAAGCACTAAGACACAGTTGAAGCAAAAGCATGCTCTAAGCTTGGAGTGAACTTGGTTAGGACCCAAAGAGCCTACCAAGACTTTATAACATTCAATTATGATTTAATAAAGCTAATTAAGTCCTTAGGAAACTTTGGTAGACAATTAAACCAAACAAAACACAAATAAATACCTTAAAGCCAATATGGGCGAAAATGTGCTCTAAGCTTGGGATAAGTTTGGTTAAGACGTAATAGGCTTACCAAGACCTTATTTATATGTTAATGAACATATTAAATCAATTAGTAAAGAAAACCAAGCTTGAAAACAAGTTAAAACACGAAATGTGCTTTAAGGAGTCTTAAAGCACATTTTTGAAAAATTGTCTTGTAAATGGGTTTTGAGTGGCTAAATGTCCATCATTACTCTTTAATCAACATGTGTACTACTTAGTATCACATTAGGAAGTATAAATCAATGGGAAATCAAAAATTTCACAATTATGTGCCTTAATTAGTGAATAGTGCTCAAATAGTGCTAGTTTTGACCTAAGTCAACTTTAATTAGTTAAATGGTCAACAAAGACCATAAATATCCTTATGATGGAAGGTGGCACGGTTTTTAGAGTGTGAGTCATCACACTTGGCTATCAACTAAAGAAAAGAAAAGAAAAGTAAGTAAAAGTTACTATTTACCTGTTATAACATAAATATCTTAACTAAAGGCTTACCTCTCACCTCTTCTCTTTATTTCCTTCACTCACCACCGTATTCATCTTCATCCTCCCTTCTCAATCTCGTTTTGCTACAGCAAGTACCCCTTCTCCATCTTTGAATGCTTGTAACTCATGACTCCATGATCCAAATTCAATTTCAAGACTACCATGCTTCTAGTTGGAGCAAGCTCTTCATTTCCCTCTTTTAAAATCTTCAAGAACTCCCTTTTGGTGCCATGAAGAGTCTCCATTGAAGGAGCTTGAGCTCATATTTTCATGCCTTGTCATTCTCCTTTGCTTCAAGGTGAGGAAAATCAAAGAAAAACCAAGTTTCCTTTCATTTTCTTGTATAACCGAAAATTCACCTTACAATGGTGCATTACCTTGCTATCTTCTTAGCTTAATCCAAACTTCAAAGGGCTAGGAGGAGTCCTATCTTGCCACTTGTTCAAGTTCTCTTTCAAATTCCAAAGGTAAACATCAATTTCAGTGTTTTAAAACACTAATGTAAACCTAGGGTTTAATTGTGAGTTTGAGTATTAAACTTAATGCTCATTACCCTTATATGTATATTGTTTAGAAGGTTGACAAGTGATAAAAGCTCCTTACCGATTTTCAATCAAGAAAAACAAGAGAAAACAAGTGAGAAAGCTTGGAAAACAAAGAGGTAAATGACCTCTCTTAATGTGGTTTTGAGTACTAGGAAATTGAGCTATATTTGCTTAATAATTAACCTAAAGAGCCAATGGGAAATGAGATTGAAAACTATCCACAAGGTGGACTAAAAGGACATGGGAGCATTGTTGTGTGTATTTGCAGGTTGAAGGCAGTATTATGTGGGAAATTCAGTGTTTAAGGTTTATGCAATTTAAGGGCCTAAGTGCCAAGCAATTTTAGTTTGTGCACTATATTGTGATGTAGTGTTGTCTAAAGGTTTAGTTGTGTGTAAAGAACATCTCTTGTGAAGATGGATATCTTTGGTGGTTAAAGGATGAAAAATTTAGTTGATAAACTATGTGTTTTGGTGTAAGGTGATACAAGAGAAGCTATGGCAAAATTTTAGTTGATAAACAAAGGAAGTATAATACCTTGTGAAGGATTAGGTATGAACTTGTGGGAAAGACTTGAGGAGTTTGTGTAAAGGAAGTGATGAGGATGCAAAATGATGCTTAGGAGTGGTTATCATATTAGGAAGAAACACCTTGGTTAGTCTAAGTTGTAGGTATGCATTACCACCTAGAAATCCAATGGAAAAATGTTGTAAGTGTTAGGAATTTTTGTAAGAAATTGAGTAACAACTTTGGTGATGATTAAGGAAGGTTTGGTGCATGTTTTAAGGTGTTTAAACATGTGGGAAACATGTGGAAAGAGTGTGGAATAAGTGGGAAAAGATTGGGGTGAATTTAGAATTCAAAATGAGGAGAAAAACACTTTTTAAAATGGGGTCTGCTGTGGACCGCCCCTAGGAACCGCCCCTGTGGGGAGGTCCAGCGCAGGAGAAGTAGTATCTGTTGTGGACCACCCCTGGGACCTCCCCGGAGGGGTGGTCCAGACCAGAGAAGAAAAAAAAATGTGTTTAAGGCTTCTAATGATGGGGGATTGGATGGTGATGGTTTTAGATGATGTTTAGGCCTTGTTTGGGGACATGTAAAGGCCGTAAAATGTGTAAACAAGTGTTAGGAGGTTTGGCGAGTAAATGAGTGAGTGTTTAAGGACTTCAGAAGTAAGCTTGTACATGCATTTGGAGGATGTTATGTGAAGGTTTAAGTGTGCTAAATGATGTTAAAGCATACTAGGATATGTAAGGTGAAGTTTGGAGTCAAATAAGCATTTTTAAACAAGGGTCTGGAGCAGACCGACCTTGGGGACCGGACTTGCAAGGTCGGTCGGGGTAGAATTTTTAAACGGTAAAAGTGTCTGGAGTGGACCGACCTTGGGACCGGACTTGGCAAGGTCGGTTAAGGTGTAAATTTTCAAACCTGGATGTCACTGGAATGGACCGACCTTGGGTAAGGTCGATCGGTAAGGTCGGTCGACCTAAAACTAGTAAAAAAAAACAAACAAAGTGTGGCCTAGGTAGTTAACCCTAGGGGGGTATAATGAAGGTAATCAAGGGTAAGTTTAAGCATAAAACATGTCATATAATCATGAAAAATGCTTAGTAAACCGGAAGCTAAATAAGGTAATTAACCGACGTTATTAATCATGTTTAGGAACTACGTTTGGTGAGACTCGAACGCAGCAGGGACCAAGGTATGGTTTTCTTGCAACCTGTGTCCTACCGGATTACACCGGCTTGTATGCCAATGTGTTTTTATGTATGTTTGCCACGTGTAAGATAAAACATGTAATGAGTTTATAGTAATTCATTTATGTGGCGTGTTCAATTCCGATACCGTTTAACCTCGAAAGTGTTATACCTTAGCTAACCAAATCTAGGATCACATAAGAGAACGGTATCCAGATTTAACGACCCAAACAATGGGAACGTTCTAACCACGGCTATGTGTGAGTTAATTGTGTGATGTTTGTGTGTGAATGTATGGACCTCCCTTGTGTGTTTAATCCAGTTGTAATACTGTATGGTGTATGGATGTGATAGGTTCCACAGTGGAGCCCTTAACTATGTTTATATATATATATTATGGGGGGTGAGGAATCCGGTCGTTCCGGTCGCGCGTTGTTTGGGAGTGGGTATCCTTCTTAGCTCTACCCTCTTCTCTGTTATGGTTGTTTCCTCCACGGGTTACGATCTCCCATTAGCTTACTCCAAAGCTTAGCTATTCTGACTTATGATCGGTTTAGGGGGAACATGTGTTTGTGTGGTGTGTTCGGGGCACTATATCCGAACCATCTTAACTTAAGTTACTCGTCCGACTATTAGGACGGTAATGAGTGTTGTATAACGAGTTTATCATGAGGGTGACATCATTCTCTAGGCTCACAAGTGAATTAACTATGTTTGGGTCGGTTCCTAAGAGAACCGTTCCCGTTATGTTATGTGTATTGTTGTACTGCAATTCCCATTGCGATGTTAGGTTATGTGCACGTTGAAACGTGAAAAGTGTTGTTATGTGGTGTATGTGGATCATGGATATGAATCCCAGTTTATAAAAGAGACGTTTATGGATAACCCGATTATTGGGAAAGTGTCGTCTATTAAGGAAGTAGCTCCACTAGAGGAGAACCCTCTAGGGTTAATGAACACAATGAGTGACTTATCAAGTAAGGATGTGTTATCTGTTTGTTGAGCCCATTGTGGTGGAATGTTATGTGTTGTGTGTTTATTGTTTACATGCATGATTCAAATATAATCAACCGCATGCTAAGACGACAATTAGTTGTGCGTGGCCCGGTAGCATGCGGGCTGCGGGATTACCATACCAGCAAAGGTGCTGAGCCCCTTGGGGGCCACCCTTTCTTCTCTTTCCTATTTCAGGTACAAGGAGCTGGAAACCGTTCGAGAGTGGGACGAGGTAGTCGTTTGTACATGGGTAGTCATTTAAGTTGTATATGTACAGTAGGTGTAGTAAGACCGAAATTGTTATCGGCATTAGTCGTAAATACTCGGTACAGTTGGAAGGTATATGTATGTGTTGTTGTAAATGGAAAGGGATAGAATGCGTAGTCGCTCGGGAATCTAGTCCATCAGACCGATAGAATGTATATGTAATAGCCTTGTTAGCCACGTGGGTGGTTAACGGTGTGTAACACCATTGAGTTAAGTAATGTGATGAAGTATGTTTCCGCTGCAGTCAGTTGTTGTGTGTGTTACTGTTGGATGAGGTGTTACAAAACTGGGTGTTAGTTTCAACCCTTGTGTTTCTGTCATGTCATTTCGTGCAACAATTGTTGATGCGAACACCCTTTAAGGATTGCTCCTGGGTGTTGCTAAGTTATGCCTTTACATCTGGTTCGCACTTATTGGTATATTCAGTTAGCCACGCCGTTTTACGTTCTTGACTGGCTTATTATCTTCTTCTGTGAAGATCAACATCTCCTGGTAGTGTAGGTACTCATTCTGGGAGTTTCATCCCATTCATTGCACATTAATGTGTCCACATTAAGCATTTGCCTCGTCATGTATAGGCTGGGTCACCGTTCCAGCTATCATGTTTACCCCTCGGGATTCTTGAGACATATGTGATGTCTTTACATAACAGTTAGTGCACTTCGCACCTCTTGACTCTTAAACATTTCCTTGAAATGAATTCACTAATTCCTCTAGTCTCGTTAACTTAACTGAGTTCCTTTACTTTAACCATTCTTGGTAATTCGTTGCTCTTGCTTGACTTTTACTGCTGACCGTAGTATGGAGTTGACTACTTCCCGAGTTCCGGACTCTACTTGTATACATATGTGGGGTACCCTACTGATACATTGCTACTTACCCAACTAACCCATAAATAGGTCTGTCAGGCCCACAAGCTCCTCACGGAGTGTGGTCATCCCACATTACAGTTGGTACACTCGTAGTGTCCGTCACACGCCTAGGTGAAGTATTCTGTTGTCAACTCCCTTGTATTGTCTTGTGACAATATACATTCTGTGCTTCCCGAACTTAATCAAGGGAAAGTCTAACACTGTTGTATTACCATGAACTCAATCCATTCCCTCGGGTTGTTACCCTTGGGTTTACCGGTTTCCTTTCCGGTTATTCAAAAGTAAACTGGGTATAACTTACCTACCGTGTGGCACTGAGGCCGGTGTAGGTCCTCTGGTTCGGTTTTTAAAAGAAGGTAGAAAATGAGTATGGGTTTGAAAGAAAATTTGGTTTTGAAAGAAAAGAGTTCGAAGTTTGAAAGAAAAATTTTCATGGTTTCACAACGTTTTCTTGCCTTAACCAAGTTTATCTTCCTGTTTACTGGTCTATTTCCAATTACAGAGGTTAGGCTATCAAGCCCTTCCATGGTCATGATGATCTCACTTAACTTCATGATACTTTACTAAGTACTTTGTATTTGTTAAACTTCCCGAACAGCCCTGTTACAGCAGCACTTGCCATGGCAAGTGCGCCATGCTAACTGGCTCTCGGTTATACACACACCGGTTGCGGTATTGTTCTCACCCGCACTGTTATCAGTGGCCTTGTTGGCCCTTACTTGATCTTACAGTCTTGACAATAAATCTTCTGGGTACTTCTCACTGTCTTTACATGATAATCATTAACTAGGGTGTTCCCTTTTCCCATAGTATTGTATCTCCTTCGTAGCCCGTCCCACGCATTTGTCGTGGTTACTGAGACTTGTCTCTTGTTTGGGCACTACGTTGTAGTTCCTTTGTCGGTTGGTTTACCATTGGTGTATCATTTAACAACTGTGGTTCCATAGACTCTCGTCCCGGGTTCCATTATGTCCCTTCTTGCCTGTTGCACGGCCGGTGCGTTGCAAGCTGGTTATTCTTGACTGCTCAGCATGTCGACCCAGATTGCCAGAAATTCCATTCTTCTATACACAGATTCTTCACTCTTCGCTATGAAATGCGGTTAACATTGTTTAGATGGGAACCGTCTCCGGGATTCCCAGTTTTCGGGATCTACCGTATGACAGGTTCTCCGTACCTTTAGAGGTATTTAATAACAGCCAGATCGGGTATCCCGAGTATGAGAGGACTTCCATCTCTCTGGCGTTGTTACCCAAGTTATAAAACAGGGATTGTGGAGGGCGGGATGGATATTGCAGGTTCCCAGTATACACTGGTAATACCTAACTAGCGTATCTCTCACGCTATCACTCAACCCTTAACCCAAAGTACTAAAATCCTAACTCGGTACTTCCTAAGCTCGGTAATTCAGTCATCAGAGCGATACTTCACTCTGATACCACTTTTTGTAACACCCCATCCAACATTAACACACTTAACAACAAACTGCAGCGGAAAACATACTTCATCACATTACTTAACTCGTTGGTGTTACACGCCGTTAACCACCCACGTGGCTAACAAGGCTATTACATATACATTGTACCGGTCTGATGGACTAGATTCCCGAGCGACTACACATTACTGTCCCTTTCCATTAACAACAACAACAACATACACCTTTTAACTGTACCGAGTATTCACAAACGAATGCCGATAACAATTTCGGTCTTACTACACCTACTGTACATATATACCTTAAATGATCACCCATGTACAAACGACTACCCCGTCCTACTCTCGAACGGCTTCCAGCTCCCTGTACCTGAAATAGGAAAAAGAAGAGAAAGGGTGGCCCCCCAGGGGCTCAGCACCTTTGCTGGTATGGTAATCCCGCAGCCCGCATGCTACCGGGCCACGCACAACTAATTGTCGTCTTAGCATGCGGTTGATTATAATAGAATCATGCATGTAAACTATAAACACACAACACATAACATTCCACCTCAATGGGCTCAACAAACAGATAACACATCATTACTTGATAAGTCACTCATTGTGTACATTAACCCTAGAGTGTTTCTCCTCTAATGGAGCTACTTCCTTAATAGACGATACTTACCCATTAATCGGGTTATCCTTAAACGCCTCTAATCATAAACTGGGATTCATATCCATGATCCACATACTCCACATTTTACATCATATAACATACACCACATAACAACACTTTTCACGTTTCAACGTGCACATAACATAACATCACAATGGGAATTGCAGTACAACAATAACACATAACATAACGGGAACGGTTCTCTTAGGAACCGACCCAAACATAGTTAATTCACTGGTGAGCCTAGAGAATGATGTCATCCTCATGATAAACTCGTTATACAACACTCATTACCGTCCTAATAGTCGGACGAGTAACTTAAGTTAAGATGGTTCGGATTTGGTGACCCGAACATACCACATAAACACATGTTCCCCCTAAACCGATCATAAGTCAGAATAGCTAAGCCTTGGAGTAAGCTAATGGGAGATCGTGACCCGTGAGGGAAACAACCATAACAGAGAGGAGGGTAAGGCTAAAAATACCCACTCCCAAACAATGCGCGACCGGCCTAACCGGATTCCTCACCCCCGTTAGTACATATTTACTTGTAGATAAATAGTTAGAGCCCCACTATGGAGCCTATCACAACCACACACCAAGAAGGTATTTCGACTGGGTTAAACACACGAGGGAGGTCCATACAATCCCACACAACATTACACAATTAACTCATGCATAGCCGTGGTTAGAACGTCCCATGGTTCGGGTCGTTAAATTTCCGAATACCGATCTCTCATGTGATCCTAGACTCAGTTAGCTAAGTTCAACACTTTCGAGGTTAAATGGTATCGGAACTAGACACGTCACATATATGAATTACTGTAAACTCATTACATGTTTTATCTTACAACGTGGCAAACATACAGAAAAACACATTGGCATACAAGCCGGTGTAATCCGGTAGGACACAGGTTGCAAGAAAACCATACCTTGGTCCTTGTTGCGTACGAGTCCCGCCAAACGTAGCTCCTAGACATGTTTGACAATGTCGGTTAATTACTTATTCAGTTCCGGTTTACTAAACACTTTACACGATTGAATGACACGTTTTTTTGTTTAAACTCACACTTGGTTGTCATCATTATACCCACTAGGGTTTACTTCTTAAACCACACTTTGTTTGTTTTTTTTTACATGTTTTGGGTCGTCCGACCCACCGTCCGACCCTCAAACTGGGTCGGCCCGTTCCAGAAACTTTTTCCGTCTTTCAAATCCTCCCGTCCGACCCAAGTCCTTTGGGTCGGACCATTCCAGAAACATCAACGGGTGAATTAACAGGGGCCGTCTGACCCACCCTAGGTCGGACCACTGGGTCGGACAACACCAGGACTTGTCCAAAACTTGTCAAACATCTTCCCAACTTTTACTCAAGCCTTCTAATGTGTTCTAACATCATTTGGCACATTTAACCCTTCATATAATATCCATAATACTCATTTTATTACTCGTTAAACACTTACTCTTTTCTTACCAAAATTCCTAACACTTATAATGTTTTCTCCTTTGTTTCTCCAAGTGGTGTTTCATACCTATGATAACCACTATACCAAGAATGTTTCCTCACCATCATAACATCATCTCCCAAACATCCCTTCTTTCTAACTAAATCTCCTTTTCCACATCTTACCTAAACATCATTTCCTCCTTGTACATCAACATTCCTAAACCTTAAACAAACTTCTCCAAGACTTTAATACATCCTCAAAAACACTCATTGAATTCCTAGAATTTCCAAATAATACCTAAATCCTTGTAATACTCTAAATCACCTTAATACATGTTTTCTTCCCTAGTAAAACATTTATTCATTCCTAACACTTCCTAGTTCACCAAAACTCATTTAAGCACCTAAAACGTCTTATACATTACCCAAATTTTGCCATGGGTTCTCCTAGAACATTGTCATACCAAAACACATTGTTTTCCACCATTAAACATTCAAGAACACCTAAAATCCATCAAGAGTACTCTCACACACTAAACTTCACCAAATTTACACCACATCACAATATAGTGCATAATCAAATTGCTTGGCACTCAGGCCCTTAAATAACATGGCTCTTAGGCCCTTAAATTGCATAAACCTTAAACACTAAATTTCCCACATATATATATTGCCTTTGACCTGCAAATACACCCAACAATACATATGCCCTTAATAAACTCCTTGAGAGCATTTCTCTAGGTCATTCACCATTGGCTCCTTATGTATTTTATTAAGAAAATCAAGCTCATTTTTCCTAGGCATTTAAACTACATTGAGATAGTTTGTTTACCTCTTTTCTTCAAGATTTTTACTTGAACACTCTTGTTCTTCTTTGTTTGAAAATCGGCAAGAGTACTTGGCTACTTGTCAATGTTCTAATCAATACACAAGTAAAACCAATGAGCATTCAAGCTTCATGCTTAAACTCATTTACAAACCCTAGGTTATATATATTGTCTTTGCACATTAGGATAGTTGTTTTACCTTGGAAACAAAAGAGAGCTTGAATAAGCATCAAGAGAGGACTCCTCCTTGTCCTTTGAAGATTGAAATGGAGCTATGAAAGAACAAGAGAAGACACCATCAAAGGTGATTCTCGGTTACACACAAAAACACGAGGAAATGTTGTTTTTCTTTGATTTTCCTTACCTTGAAGCAAAAGAGAATGACAAGGCATGAAAATATGAGCTCAAGCTCCTTCAATGGTGAATCTCCATGGCACCGAAATGGAGTTCTTGAAGGTTTGAAAAGAGAAGTGTAGAGCTTGGCCTAACTAAGACAAATATGGTCTTAGAATTTGATTTGGTATATGGAGCTAGAAGTTACTAGCCATGGAAGTTGGTGATGGCATTGTTGCTGTAGCTAAACTGATGGAGAGAGAAAGAAGAAGGGTTGGCTATAGTGGGAACAAGAGAGGAATGAGAGAATGTGAAGAAAGCTTGCTTTTGGAGATATTTAAACTAAAGGCAAATAGTAACTATGCTTTATTACTTTTCCTTGTTTATTTGATTGGTCAAGTGTGGTGAGTCACACATGAAAACCGCCCCCCTTTACATACTAGGGCATATCATGGTCTTTGTTGACCAACTAACTTACTTATATTGACTTATGCCATAAACTAGCATATTTTAGTTACTATTCACAAAAACAAGGCACATAGTTGTCAAATTTTTGATTTCCCATTGATTTAGACTTCCAAATGTGATACTAAATAGTACATATGTTAATTAAAGAGGAATGATGGACATTTAGCCATTCAAAACTCATTTACAAGGCAATTTTTCAAAAATGTGCTTTAAGACTCCTTAAAGCACATTTTGTATTTTAACTTGTTTTCAAGCTTGGTTTCCTTTATTAATTGATTTATATGTTCATTAACATATAATTAAGGTATAGATATGACCTTTAGGTCTTATACAAATTTATCCCAAGCTTTAGAGCACATTTTGCCCATATTGACTTAAGGTATCATTTGTGTTTTGTTTGGTTTGATCATCTACCAAGGTTACCTAAGGACTTTTTTAGCCTTATTAAATCATAATTGAATATCACCAAGTCTTGGTAGGTCCTTTGGGTCCTAACCAAGTTCACTCCAAGCTTAGAGCATGTTTTTGCTCAAACTGTGTCTTAGTGCTTTACTGTTTTACTATGGTTTAAATTGTACACTGATGTTTCTAAGGCACTTTTTAGCCTATAAATACCATGTTTTAACATTTAAACAACATATCAAGGTTTGGGATATTTCAGGTACATGGGTGTCTTGAAGAAGAAAATGAAGAACTGTTGTCACCCATAGGGTAGTATTATAGAGGGTGCTGTCACAGAGGTAGTTGTAGACTTATGCACCAACTACCTAGAAGGTTTCGATACCATTGAACTTCCACGTTCTAGACACGAGGATATATTGAAGGGTATTGGCATGGTTGGATGGAAACTGAAAAGAATAGATATAAACACTCTTAACAAAGTTCATTTAGTTGTGATGAGTCGTCTTGAAGATGTCAAACCATACTTTGATGAACACTTGTGCATTTTAAGAGCACAATATCCAGACATGAGTGACATTCGACTACAACATGAGTAGAATAGGGGATTTGTCAGATGGTTCAGAGACAGAGTATTGTCCGATCAGTCCATGAATGTGCCTGAACTGATTAAAGTAATTGCATTTGGACCAAATCTGGATGTAATTTCTAATGAAGGGTACGATGTCAATGGATTCACCTTTTTCACATAACGTCAGGATCACAAGTCAACGAATCAAAACAGTGGCATAGAGCTTGAAGCTTATCAAGACTTATATGACATCAGTGGTGTGGGTCGTAGTCTAGTCTTAGTAAAACAATCATATTTCGGTGTTATACAAGATATCTAGGTATTGGACTACAACGACTATGAAATGTGTGTTTTTCAGTGTAACTGGGTTGACAACAATCTTGGATACTGTGAGGAGGAGCATGGTATGAAACTGGTTGAACTATCTAGAGCTACTCCCATAGTTGAGCCATTCATCGTTGGGACAAAGATTAAGCAGATATTTTATGTAACTGATCCCTGCAATCCTAGATGGTCTGTGGTGCTTAAAGGGAGAAGAGGAATAGTTGGTGTGGTTGGTGTGGTTGATAAGGATGAGTATGAGTATGACGAAGAAGATGAACCTCCAACTGTTCCTATTTCATTGGAAGAGGCTGAGGTCACTGGTCATTGTAAGTATATATGATCAGATCATAATGAGGGAATGTGGATTAAGAGATAATGGTGTATGTAAGTTATTACCATTAAAATTTATAAGTAATTAACAATATTTTATTTGTTGCTTGTATATGACCATTGTTAAATTTCGTGTATTTTTTGTGTCATTATCTAATGCTTAAATTTATTTCAATTCTTGTAGGCATGGCTGAATAGTTTGATTTATTTTGCCACGAGTGAGAAAATGATCAGCAAATGGTACCGGTTCCTTCTACTAAGGCCGCTACTGCTACTGGCCCTTCTACATCTACCGCTACTGCAGCTGGCCCTTCTATAGCTTCCACTACTACTGTTGCCTCTTCATGAGTGCACCTTCTATGAGTGCTACTCAGAGACCCAGAGGTAGAGGCCCGATCCATGGGCTGAAGCTGTAGAAACCGGATGAGATCTATCTTGTTTGGGACCGGTATGGGAGGTATGTTGGGGCAGCAGGTCAGAGTTCGCTAGTATGCTAGGGACTTTGTCCATATCACATTGCTCCGTCAACCACAAATGGTCACAAGTCCCGAGAGAAGTTAAGGAGACCATTTGGAAGAAGGTGCAGGAATGGTACAAGATCCCAAAAGAAGTGAAGAAGACTGTTCTTTCTGCGGTGGGCGGCAACGCTAAATCATTCCGCCACTACTTGTTGGAGAACTGTATCACCAGGGTGCCCTCACACGAGCCTCCGTCATATGTCGTGTACAACGGCATGATCATCGAAGAGGAGTGGAAGGAACTCGCTGAGCACTAATCCACCCCCGAGTTCAGGGTATGTTTGTGGGTACTCTTTTCTGAATTAATTTTCATAATGTTTTATTCCTGATTTTCTAATTAATTTTCTATTGTACTGTCTTAACAGCAAAGACTAGAACAAGCACGGCAAAACCCTGAAGCCAATCTCTACCCCCACACCATGGGAAGAAGGTGATATGTGGGCAGCCTCCATCAGTGGAAAGAAGTTGGTTTGCTGACGCAGAGGAATGAGGACGGTAGTGAATGCCCGATCGAGGATGTCTATGAGGCGAGTAGGGTTTAAATACCCCAAACTTAATTATGGTGATTAAATTACTCTAATATGATATTGAAGGCCTAATAGCGCCTAAAAAATTTTGGTGAAGAAAATAAATCCAAAAGGAAAGAGAAAACGCTTCAATAGCATAAAACGCAAAAATGAGCATTACGTGACCATAGGAGGAATACGACCTCGGTTAGGGTCCTAGATTGATTCTTATGGCTTATTTATGCCTAATTAATATGTGGGAACAATTCCCAAAGAAAACGGATCCATAAAGTGGATTAAAAACGCTAATGAAGCTTTAGAGCACGTTTTTCAAGAAAACCCGACAATGTGACTTTGAGTGGTCAAATGGAACCGTAAAAATTATAGTCAGTCAAATACCTATAATTAAACATTAATGGAAGCTTAAGAACCATTAAAATTAAAGAAACGAGAAAAATCCAGAAAACGGGCCCTATTAGTGAATAGTGCCAAACCGGGTAAATTAACGAGCTTTTCTTGTAAAAGACGAAAACGCCCCTGCTTATATACTATAAGGGGGCCGGTTTTTGTGAGTGTAATTGAAATACCCCGAACCTAAGTAAGGTGATTAAATTATTCTAATATGGTATTTAAGGGCCTAATAGTGCCAAAAGAATTGGTGAAGAAAATAAAGCCAAAAGTAAATAGAAAATGCTTAAAAAGCGTAAATTGTAAAAATGAGTGTTACACAACCATAGGAGGTATACGACCTTGGTTAGGGTCCTAGATAGATTCCTAAGGCTTATTTAGGTTTAATTGATATGTGGGAACAAATCCCGAAGAAAACGGATCCATAAAATGGATTAAAAACGCTAAAGAAGCTTTAGAGCACATTTTTCGAGAAAACCCTAACACGTGACTTTGAGAGGTCAAATGGACCCGTAAAAATTATAGTCAACCAAATAACTATAATTAAAGATTAATGGAAGCTTAAGAACTATTAAAATCAAAGAAACGAGAAAAATCTGGAAAACGGGCCCGGTTAGTGAATAGCAAGAAGAGAAAAGAAGAAATAAGTAAAAATGGGGAAAAGTAGAAAAATGACACTCCTCTCTCTCCTCTCATTTTCCTTTTCCCCCATCAGATTTTTCCTCCCCTCTTTTTCTTCTTCCTACCATTCTCTCTTTCTTATTCCATGGCTGACGCTTTCTCTCTTCTTCCCCATGGCTTCTTACCATTCTCTTCCATGCCCAAGGGACATTGCTACTCTAAATCAAAAATAAACTACATATTTGAACTCCTCTCACCAAGCTCTATCTTTCTCTCTTTTCAAAATCCTAAAACTATGAAGTTCACCTCCATGGGTATAACCCATTTGAAGAGAAAGCTAGAGATTCTTGAAGCTTGGAGCCTCCCCTTTGTTTTAAGGTAAGAAAAGTCACAAAAATCCATTTCCTTCTTTATTTTCTTTGTGGCCGATTTTGGCCTCTCATGATGCCTTGCTCTTTCCTTGTTTGAGCTATTTTCCAAGTCTCCAATGGTGGATTGGAGCTCCTCCTTTGATCCATGGCAAAACCCATTTGTAGGGTTTCCAAGGTAATTACCAATCTTAGTGCCTTAAGCATTCTTAATTAATGAGATTAAGTGTTTTTACTTAGACTCATTTCTTTTTTTGAAATGTTGGGTTGGAGATGGGCAATTACATTGCCTTGGCCGATTTTGAGTCAAGAGAGGTGGAGAAGAGGAATAGAAGAATTTAAAAGAGAATTTAAGTATTCAAGGTAAGAAACCTACCTTAATGTATATTCTATATGTGTTAGGACATTGGGATGGGAAATGAAATGAATGAACCCAAAATTTGTACTAGGAATGTGCTTGGTAGAAATATAAGAGAATTGTGAAATTGATGTTGAATTAAGGGCCTAGGTGCCAATCTCTCAAGTTATTGTATTATATTGTGCTTGATGATATTATGGAGGAGATTTTGGTGAATTATTGTGTGCTAGTAGGACCCTTTATGGATGTGGCTAGTTTTGGATTGATTTAGGTGAGAATTGATGAGTTTGGAAATGTTAGGATTATAGGGAAACTATGGAAAATTTTTAGTGGAAACTAAGTGTTTAAGGTGACTTGGTGAATTGGAGGACTTAGGTGTTTATGGGGTGGAGTTAGGTTGATTGATCACCTTGAAATGGTAGTTGGAAGAGGGAATATTTGAGTGTGTATAATCTGTAGCAAGTTAGTATATTAGTGCCTTGGAGTTTTGGAGAGAAACTAGGTTGTATGACATTGAAAGAAATGGATGGACTTTGGGAATGGAGGTGAGAATGTCTAGGATGAATTTGGAATGGTCAAAATGGGTGAAAACAAGTGTAAACTACCAAGAGGAGTTTAGAAATGCACAAGTGTGCAAGATGCAAAATGAGAGAATTGAAATTGTAGAAATTTGGCAAGAATTGGGTGATGAATTTCACCAATGATTTGAAGAGTTTTAGAGCATGCTTTAAGGTGTTTAAACATGTAGGAAACATGTGGAAAGATTATGGAAAGATTAGGTGTGGATTAGGGGTTGATTTGGAGATGAAAAATTACATAAGTAGTAGTTTTTAGCAGGGTCCGGGACCTAGGTTAGGAATAATGGTGGCCACGGGTCCGGTTCCGGTTCCACCGGTTCCGGTTCCGGAAAATGTGTATTCATATTCGGAACCGGTCTGGGTGGTTCCGGTTCCGGGTCCGGTTCCGGTTCTAAAATCTGGATTCACTTCGGATTCGGTCAAAAAACCGGTTCCGGCCGGTTCCGGTTCTGATCGGTTCCGACCGGTTCCGTAGCGGTTCCGGAAAGATTCGATCGGCTCCAGTTGCTTCGTTTTAGCTCCGATTTGAGATCCGTTTGAGCGCACACATTGCTCTTTTCATCCACTTTACTCCTACATAGGTTATTCTTCAAGTTTATAATCTTAAATTTGTAAGAAACAAAGACTTAGAAATTTTTATTGAATTTACAAAATATAAGGAACAAAGAGAATTTTATTATATGATTCACTGCCTCATTAAAACCTTATTAGGTAAAAACCCATTGGGAAAACCCTAATAAGGAAAAAGAGTACAGCTACTAAGAGGTTACATGATTTCAATTTGCAAGTCTTAAAAAAAAGATTTAATGGAAAGAAAGTAATAATAAACTACTAATACATTCTAAAATATTACAAGATAGAAGTCCTAAGTGGTGTTATCTCCATTCATCTCATACCAATCATCATGTTGGCCTTCATATTGCAATGCACGTGCTTGGGATCTAACAGCTATTTTCTTCAGAGGTGCGCGCGCCCGAGACCCAAAACAACGTCGTTTTGGCCCGATTCCAACGGTTACTTTAACCGGTTCCGGGGCGGTTCTGGTTCCGGTTCCACCGGTTCCGATTCTGGTTCCGATTCCCGGTTCCGAATCCGACGATGGTTTCAGGCAGTTCCGGTTCCGGGCCCGGTTCAGGCCTGAATCTCAAAACATGTATTTGTATTCGGAACCGGCTGAGGCGGTTCGGTTCCATTTCCGGTTCCTACCGGTTCCCGGCCGGTTCCGATTCCAATCGGTTCCGGGTAGAACCGGACCCAATGGCCACCATTAGTTAGGTTCAAGGTCCCGGACCACATTAAAATTCAAGCCGAGAGTTGGTGTTCAAGCTTGGTCCGGGACTTAGGCTGGGCACAAGGGCCAGGACAACTCTATTTTTATGGCCGAAAGTTTGGTTTTCAATTGGTTCGGGACTTAGGGTAAGGACCAAGTCCCGTACCACCTCCAAAATTGTCCCGAGAGTGTTTTAAAGGGGCCTAATGATGGGGATTGATTGGTATTTGTTTTAGATGATGTTTATGAGTTTTTTGGTGACATATAAATGTCTTAAGAAGTTTAAACAAGATTAAGAATTGAATGAGGTAGTTGTGAGTTTAAGAGCACATGAACAAAACTAAGGAATAACGAGACAACGGGGTTAAATACGGGTGGACTAGTCATTCACACATTGTAATACTTGAATGTTAATAAAACCAATTGAATGCTATCAGTGGTTTGAGAACAACCCGAGGAACATAAGGTGACATGGTAGAGTAACCCATGGTGTAAGGTATGATTTTCTCATGCCCTGTATGCTAACGTGGCTACACTAATTTGTGTGCTTGTGTGTGTGTGCCGACTTAACCAAGATAAAAGCATGAGATGACTATTGCTTGATTGTGTATCTTGATGCATGCTGTGTGCACTAACTATCCTTGTATGTTGTGTCGTCTAACTTAGCGTTATAGACTAACTCATAATTGAGTGACGATTGGTTAGTGACTCGTAGAAAGAGTCGTTCCACAAAACAATGAAAACGTGGAAATACACAAAAGCTATCTATTCAAGAATAACAATAATGCAAACATACGAACTCACTAGAACGTGAGAGACTTGTACGGTTTTAGTAAACTCTCGATAACGGTGAGAGAACTGAATTGAAATAATCTAGAAAACAAATAATAGTGGGAAGATATAATGAACCTCTATTTAGAGGATGATGATAGTTCTAAGAAAAGAACTCATGCGAAAGTAAAAGAAGTAAAATGACCAACAAACTCCTTTAAAAGTTAGTCAATCTACAATGTGAGGATTCGACCTATACTGAGAAATGTCCCGAACATAAAAGTATTCGATAAGTTGGGGAAAACCCTTAAACCTAAGAATACTAGACATTGAGAAATTTCCCAAAGCTAATAGATGTTATCGAGAGAGATACTTCTAGGCTAATCTACGAGATGATGAAATAACTCCAAGAGAGGAGTTATGGGAATTTGAGTAGTCCGGAAGAGAAACGGACATTTAAGAATTTGAGGAGCTAAGTATATAGTTTCGTTTGATAGTCGAACATTCCCATTATGCTAGACTCGGAGTGGGGTCAAAACAGGGGAAGTAAAACTTGTATTTGTAAGCCCGGTGGTGAGTCTTGTGTATGACTCTGGCCCGAGGTCATGGGTAATGACTTAAAAGATATCCCTTTGAGAATTTGAGTTGAAATTGAGAACTGAGTTGAAACTTGAGAAATTTGAGAATTGAGCTTGAGAGTTAAGATTGGAGAATTACGTTAAGAAGTGTAGAAATTGAGTTGAGATTGAGAGTTTAAGAATTTGAGATTGAGATTAAGAGAACTTGAGTAAGAGTAACCCAAGAGAATGGGTAAGATAATGAATATGTGATTAAGGCATAGGGAGGTAGAAACCCTCAAGGCCTAAGAGTAATTAATATGAACTAACAACCTTGATGTGTTAGTTAGGGATTGTATTCCATATTTGAATGTTGAGTACTTGTGATAGTGTACATATATAATGTATTTCTACCTTGCATGATGATTGAATGAAAATGAATCCAATGCTCTCGACAAAGTAGTCGGCGTACCCCCGTTAGCACGCGGGGTATGCGAATTTCATGCAAGCAATATGCTGAGCCCCTTGGGGCACCGTTTTTATTTTCCAGATACATTGGAGCCGTTTTCCGTTCAAGAGTAGGACGGGGTTGCTGTATAAGCATGGGTAGTTGTTTAAGAACCTTTGTATTGATTGTGTAAATTGTAATGGTTGAATTATAAGTCCGAATTGTATCGGCAAACTTGATGATCGTAGAGACTCGGTATAGGATTGATTGAGGTTGTATTTGTATTTGAATCGGTAAAGGAATGGAATGTAATAGTATTGTTTGTTGCTCGGTATTCAAGTTCATCAGACCGATATGTTAGTTGGTTATTGTATTTGGATTTGGCCTTGGTAGTCACGTGGGTTACTAACGGCATTGTATCACCCACCGTTTGTAGTGAATTTCTACTGCTTTGATATTGGTAGTTGAGATGGATTAGGAGATAATGATTGGATTAGCGGTAGGGGTGTTACAGTATAACACTCTCCTCTCACACTTGACTAACTTACTAATTTAATAAGCCAAAAAGCAAATAAAGTGAAAAGTGAAAAAGTAAAAAAAAGCACTTCCCCTCTTCTCTCTCCTCTCATTTCTCTCTTTCCCACCTCTCTCCTTCCTCCAGCCATCTCCCCCTTCCACTCTTTCTGGCTGAACATTTTTGAAGCCCCTCTAATGGCTTCCTCACTTTCCAAGCTTGCCCAAGGTGCTACACCACTCCAAATAAAAAAACCAAGCATAGATTCTT
Source organism: Limonium bicolor (assembly GCA_023374045.1). Lineage (NCBI taxonomy): Eukaryota > Viridiplantae > Streptophyta > Magnoliopsida > Caryophyllales > Plumbaginaceae > Limonium > Limonium bicolor. Next base: position 71,265,352 of record CM041780.1, read on the forward strand.
GCTCCTCTCATCAAGATCTATCTTTCTCTCTTTTCAAAATTCCCAAAGCTTGAAGTTCATCTCCATGGGTATAGCCCATTTGAAGAGAAAGTTGGAGTTTCTTAAAGCTTGGAGTCTCCTATTTCATTTAAGGTAAAAGGATTCCAGAAAAATCATTTTTCTTCATCCTTCTACCTTAGCCGATTTTACCCCTCTTAATGCCTTGCTTCTTTCCTTGTTTGAGCTATTTTCAAGTCTACAATGGTGGATTGAAGCCCCCCTTTGATTCATGCCCAAACCCCATGTTAGGGTTCCCAGGTAAATCTCCAACTTTTGTGCTTTAAGCACTCCCTTGGTGAATTGGAATGACTCTTGAATCTAGATATATTTTTTACTGTTTAATTTCTCCCATTTAGGTATTGGTCTAGAGTGTTGGGCAATGGCAATGCCCCATGGCCGATTTCAATCAAGAAAGAGGAGAGGCGAAGATTGGAAAATGAATAGAGGATTAAGGTAATTAAGCTACCCTAATATTTATTTTGAATGCTCTAGAAATTATGGGATTTGAAATCTAATAAATGAACCAAATATGTGCTAGAAATGTATATAAGTGAATTATGAGAGAATTGTGAAATTGTGTTGATTTAAGGGCCTAAGTGCCACTGCATTTTAGATTTTGAGCTATATTGTTGGTTTGATGAATTTTGATTGAGTTGTGTGCTGGTAGGACCCTTTATGGGGGTGGCTAGTCTTGAATTGATTTAGGTGAGAAATGGTGCATTTGAAGATGTTAGAATTGTAGGTATGTTATGGCAAAAGTAGAGTAGAAATTGAGTGGTTTAGGTGTTTTTGTGAATTGGAGAAACTAGGAACAAATGGAGATTGATTTGGGTTAGAAAATCACTATAGGAATGCTTATTTAAGGATGGCAGGTTGGTGTGAAAATCTGTAGTGAATGGTGTAGGAGGATCTTTGAAGAGTTGGAAAAGAACTAGAGTGCATGACCTTGAAAATGAAGAGTGGACTTGGGGACTACAAAGGAAAATGCCTAAGTTGAATTGGTATGGTCAAGTGGTGGAGAGAAGTGTAAACTGTCAAGAGGGAGTTTAGAAATGCACAAGTGTGCAAAATGCGAAATGTGAGAATTGAATTTGTAGAAATTGAGCAAGGATTGAGGTAAGAATTTAACCAATGATTCGAGGAGGTTTAAAGCATGTTTTGAGGTGGTTAAACATGTTAGAAATAGGAATGGCAATGGGTGACGGGTGCCCGTTTCACCCGATCACCCAACCCGAGAAAACAGGTGGAAACCTTACAAAAACGGGTGAAAAACGAGTGACGGGTGAAATAGGTTCGGGTGACGGGTCGGGTCGGGTGAAAACTTTTCACCCGGTCACCCGACCCGTTCACCTGACCCGTCACCCGCATACATATATATTTTTTAAAAAAAAACTTATTTCATGGTTAATTCTCTATGTTTTGAGTATGTTGTTGACATTAGTTGATATGGTATGTCTTATTAACAAATATGGATGATTTTTTTGCAAAAAGCTAAGCTTATATAGGTGTTACAAAATAAAAATATATGCGAGAAAAAAAACGGGTGATGGGTTCACCCGTTTCACCCGCCGGTGATGAGTGAAATGCGGGTGAAATGCGGGTGAAACACGGGTGAAATGTGGGTGACACATGGGTGAAACGGGTGAAATATGGGTGAAATGCGGATAAAATGGGTGAGAAATACATGCTAGAAAACAAAATGGGTGAACGGGTTCACCCGCGGGTGACGGGTGAAATGGGTGATGGGTGGTGATTTTTCGGGTGACGAGTCGGGTCGGGTGATGCAGGTGAAAAACAAGTGACAGGTCGGGTGGAGTGTGACCCGGCCCGAACCTGACCCGTTGACATCCTTAGTTAGAAAACATGTAAAAGGATTAGGAAAGATTGGGTGTGAATTAGGGGTTGAAATGGGATTAAAATTTTACAATTTGACAGCTTTTTAGTAGGGTTTGGGACTTGGTCCTTGGACAAAGTCCCGGACCACATCTAATTTTGTAGCGAGAGTTGGATTCCACACCTGGTCCGGCACTTAAGCCAGGTACAAGGTCCGGGACCACCTTATTTTTTCAGCCGGAAGTTTGATTCTTAATTGGTCCAGGACTTAGGGTAAGGACCAAGTCCCGGATCACCTCCAGAATTGTCCCGAGAGTGTTTTTAAGGGTCCTAATGATGTGGGGATTGATGGGTATTAGTTTTAGATGTTGTTTAGGACTTGTTTGGTGACATGTAAATGTCCTTAGAAGGATAAACAAGTGCTATAAGTGATTGAGAAGTGAGAACTTAAATTAACAAGAGTAAAACCGAGATAACGGGGTAAGTACGTGAGTAGTTGTTATTTACATACCGTAATGCCTTCATGTTAATAAGAACATTTGGAATGTTATTAGTGGATCAAGTGTGAACTGAGCAATGTGAGGTGACACGGTAAAGTTAAACCATGGTGTAAGGTATGATTTTCTCATGCCACGTATGCTACTTGGATTACACTAATTTGTGTGTTGTTTGCTTGTGTGCCTACTTATTCAAGATAAAAGCATGAAAAATGTTCTATTAAATGATTTTATATCTTGATGCATGTTGTGTGTACTAACCTCCCTAGTATGATTGTGTGGTTTAACTTAGCGTTATAGATCGACTCATAGTTGAGTAACGATTGGTTAGTGACTCGTAGATAGAGTCGTTTCATAAAATATCGAAAACATGGAAACACACGAAAAACTATCGAATAAAAATAATGTTAATGCAAACCTATGAACTCTCTAGAACGTGAGAGAGTTGTACGGGATTAGTAAACTCCTGATAACGGTTAGAGAACCGAAATGAACAATCCAAAAAATAAGTAATAGTGGAAAGAAATAACAAAACCTCCATTAAGAGATTGTTTATAGTTCAAAGACTTGAACTTTTGGGAAAAGTAAAAGAATGATAAGGGACCATCAAACTCCCTAAGGAAAATAGTCAACCTACAATATGAGGACCCGACCTAACTTGAGAAAACGTCCCGAACATAAAAGTATTCGATAAGTTGGGGAAACCCTTAAATCTGAGAATGCTAGACATTGAGAAATTTCCCTAAGCTATTAGATGTTATTGAGAGAGATACTTCTAGGCTAATCTATGAGATTGTGAAATAACTCCGAGAGAGTAGTATTGGAAATTTGAGTAGTCTGGTAGAGAACCGGACCTTTGTGAATTTGAGGAACTAGGTGTATAGTTCCGTTTGATAGTCAAACCTTCCCATCATGCTAGACCCGGTGAAGGATCGTAGCCGGGGAAGTAAGACTTGTATTTGAAAGCCTAGTGGTGAGTCTTGTGTATGACTCTGCCCGGAGGTCATGGGTAATGACTTAAAAGATGTCCCATTGAGAATTTGAGAATTGGTGGACTTGACAGTTAAAATTAAAAATTGAGAATTGAGTTTGAAACTTGAGAATTGAGTTGAGAGTTGAGAACTTGAGAATTGAGGTTTGGAATTTAGTATTGTAGAACTTAAGAGAGCTTGAGTAAGAGTAACCCAAGAGAATGGGTAAGACAATGAATAAGTGACTAAGGCATTAGTGAGGTAGAAACCCTCAAGGCCTAAGAGAAAATTAATGCAAACTAACAACCTTGATGTGTTAGTTACGAATTGTATTCCATGATTGAATGTTGAATGTTTGTTCTAGTGTACATATTTAATGTATTGCTATCCTGCATGATGAATGAACTAAAATGAATCCCATGTTATCGACAAAGTAGTCAGCGTACCCCCGTTAGCACGCGGGGTATGCGAATTTCATACCAACAATTTGTTGAGCCCCTTGGGGCACCATTTTTTTTTCCAGGTACTTCGGAGCCGAACACCGCTCGAGAGTGTATGATAGGGTTGTTGTATAAGCATGGGTAGTTGATTAATGCAATTTATATTTATTTGTAATGTTGAATTATTAGTCTGAATTGTATTGGCAACCTTGATTATTGTAGAGACTCGGTATGGTATTGATTTGAGGTATGGATTGTATTAAGATTTGATTGAGGAATGGAATGTATTATTTGGTATGGAGTACTCGGTATATTAATTCATCGGACTGATATTGTAATTTGTATTTGGATTTGGCCTTGTTAGTCACATGGGTGACTAACGGCATTGTATCACCCACCGTTTGGAGAAAGAACTCCGCTGCTTTGGTATTGATAAATGAGACTGGTTAAGAGGTAATGACTTGATTAGTGGTAGGGTGTTACAAGGGTGCAGATGTAACACCCCTACCGCTAATACCGTCATTACTGTACAAATACTTACCTTCGCAGCGGATAATACATACACAACGGCGGGTGTACAATGCCGCTAGTCAACCACGTGACTAACAAGGCCCGCTACACTACTACATACTATCGGTCTGATGGATTGAACATACCGAGTATTCTATGCAATACATTATTTTCCCTTGCATACTCAACCATAAATCAATTACAATTCCAATACAATACTATACCGAGTCTACTAAGATCCTTATACAAATACAACACCTTTTCCAATTTCATAGATACTCATTAAGAGTCTACCCACTACCCATTCCTCACAAATTACTTACTTTCTAAGTACAAGGGGTATGCCATTTAGTATGCTTCTGTATTCTACTTCTAACTATCCAAGTGTAGCCACCGGTCTCTTACCTTGACCATATCCGCTTCGGGTACCTGCACACTAAAAATGTTCCCCCTAGGGGGTCAGCTTACGCTGAATATGACTTTCGCATATACCGCGTGCTAACCGCGGTACGCCGACTACTTTGGGTCGAATATACATGGAGTTCGTTTTACATGCATACATACATACTAATACTACACAATACAATCAACAATACTTACTTACTTATACAAGGTTCGTTGTCTACCACGGAAAACAATTTGTTAGTCAACCGTTCATTTAGTTATTCGTTCATCCGGTTTCGTCGGATGCTCTCTTTCTCCTTACATGGGTTCACCAGGCTTACACCAAGCTTAATCTTACTTCTCAATGTTTTACTCACACTACGCTCAATACCTTACTCATTATTTAACTCATGCTTTACTCAGTACTTACTGCTACCATTGCTTACTCTTACTTAGTACTCATCACTTGCTCTCGCATACTCAGTACCCATACTCTTCTCCTTACTCGTACTTACTCATTGCTCGCTACACATTACGTACTCATACTTACTCATTACTCATTACTTTACTCATACATACGCAATACTCAATACTCATTACTTGTGGTCTCTGGGCGGAGTCATACACAAGACTCGCCACCGGGCCTACAAATTCAAAGGTTATACACTTAGCTCCTCAAATATACAAATGTCCATTTTTATCGGACTAATCAAATTCCGAACACTCCTCTCTTGGAGTATCTTACCATCTCATGGTTTAGCCTAGAAGTATCTCTCTCGATAACCTCCACTAGCTTAGGGAATTGCCACCGTCTAGTATTCTCAGATTTAAGGGTTCCCCCAACGTATCGAATACTCTCATGTTCGGGACATTACTCACATCAGTCGGGTCCTCTCATAGTGGGTTGACTAATTTGCTAAGGGGTTTAAAGATCCCTCATCATTCTTTACTACTCCCATGGTTCATGACTTGTGCCAACATTAATTCCTCTAGTAGGGTTTATTTATATGCTTCCGTTACTTGTTGTGTGTGGATTATTCATTTCGGTTTTCCTACCGTTATCGGGAGGTTACAAATCCCGTACACTCTCTCACATTCTGGTGAGTTCATTGGTTTGTGTTACCGTTCCTTGGTTCTTTAGTTTAGTGTGTTTCTACGTTTCCGTTAATTCACAACACGACTCTTACTATGAGTCACTAACAACAAGACTCATCTATGAGTCGGTCTACACACTAAGTCAAGCCACACAATCAATCAAGAAGGGTTAGCTCATGCAACATACAGCAAGACATACAATGAAAGGCAATAAACCGTTTTCATGCTTTATTCTTGATTAGCCGGCATACAGCACACAAATCAACGTAACTCGGTTAGCATACGGGGCATGAGAAAATCATACCTTTCACCGGGGTTATCTTTACCGTGTGTTCCCTTGTTCCTTGGTTAACACTTGTTCCAGTGGTAATGTTTCAAACATTGTTATTAATGCTATGCTCATACGGTACATCAATAATTAGTACTCCCGTACTTACCCCGTCGTCCCGTCGTTTCGGTTTAACTTAATGTCCTTAAACCTACAACTTTCTTAATGACTTCTCAAACTTGTTTACACTTCTTAGGGCCTTTAAATATCACCAAACAAGGCCTTAACCACTCCTAAAACTCATACCATTCACTTCCCCATCATTAACCACCTTAAAAACACATTCTGTTACAAAATTAGCATGGTCCGGGTTTGTGTCCGGGTCTACAAACCCGGACCAGACACTGAAAACGAGTTCTGGCCATTTTTACCTATGGTCCAGGTATGTGTCCGGGTATACAGACCTGGACCACCCCCTGGGAAGTCTTTCTGGCGTGTTTTTGCTATGGTCTGGGTTTGTGTACCGATTTGCAAACCCGGACCAACCCTGGAACTGTCAAAATTTACAGTTTTTGACCAGTTTTCAACCCCTAATTCACCCCTAATCATTTCCTAATCATTCCACATGTTTCCTACATGTTTAAACTCCCTAAAACATGCCTTAATCCAGTTCTAAATCTCCTCAACACATTAGTCAAATCCTTACCCAATACTTGCTCCATTTCCACAAGTTTTTTTTCTTCCTCTCCGTTACAGTTAGCACACTTGTGCATTTCCTACACTCCTCTTTGCATTTTTCATCTTGTCCCAACTTCATCTTACCATTCCAATTCCTTTCCAATCAACTACAATACCTATACCAAAGTCCAACTCTCTTTTTACCAAATCTTGCACACTAGTTTTTCCTAGTTTCTACAATGCATTTTAGATACTCTTTGCTACAGATTTTTACCTTCTCATTTCTCATACTACAACCACCATTCCATAGTTACTAAACATCTCTACTAACCCCAATACACACCTTGGTTCACCAAGTCATCCATAAATGTACATTTCCTACTAAAATTTCGTCATAGCTCACCTGCAATTCTAACTTCTCCTCATACATACTTTTTCACCAAATTCATCCCTAATCTAGCCACACCCATAGAAGGGTCCTACCAGCACACAAGGAAAATCCCAATATTCCAATACTTCCATCAAACAACAATGCTAATACACATCCCCATTACAATTGGCTCCAAGGCCTACAATACATATGCTTACTCACAAATTCTAAAACTTCCACAACTACAATACCACTACAATATTTTTGGGTTCATTAATTAGTTTACCTATTCCCATTACTCTAATGCATTATAATTTATCATTAGGAAGGAGCTCTTACCTTGAGCTTATAATTTCTTCCTTTCTTTTCCATTTTTCCTGTTCCTCTCTTTCTTGCACCAATCGGTCAAATGGGAATGGAGTTGTCAAACTCCATCCCAACACCCAAGAAACACAAAAATGCATTTTAATTATTCTTCTAAACCCTTAGAGAATTCTAATTCAATAAAAAGGGCTTAGAACACAAGTTAGGGTTTTACCTTTGGCGGTTTTTGAGAGGGGTTCTCACCCTTGAATCAAGAAAGGGATTACTCCACCATTGGAGGGTTGAAACAATGCTCCAAAGTAAGAAGAAAACAAGGTGTTACAAAGAGAAAAAATCGGTCAAGATAGAAAGGTGAAGAAAAATGAATTTTCTTTGGAACTTTTTACCTTAGAAGAAAGAGGAGGCTCCAAGCTACAAGGTGGTGCCCTTTTCTCTTCAAATGGGCAAAACCCATGAAAATGAAACTCATCCTTTTTGAATTTTGAAAAGAGAGAAGTGTGGAGCTTGAGGAGGGGAAGACGAATATGTGTTCGGTTTTTCATTTGGAGCTCTAAAATGGCTTGAGCATGGAGGGAAAGAGAGGCTGCCATTGTTGCTGAGTGGAGCAGCTCAAATCGCCAGGAAGGGGAGGAGAGAGCAGCTCACGGTGGGAAGAAAGGAAAGGAAGGAGAGAGAGAAGGAAATGAGAGGATAGAGGTAAAAAAATTACTTTATGCTTTTTACTTTACTCTCTCTTCTTTTTTGTTTCTTTCTTTATTTGTGTGTGAGTAAGGGATGACTCACTAATAAAACTGGCCCACTTAACTGTTACAGGCTGGAGCGTTTTTCGTCTTTTACAGAAAACGCTCGTTTATTTACCCGGTTTAGCACTATTCACTTACCGGGCCCGTTTTCCGGAATTTTCTCGTTTCTTAATTTTTATGGGTTATTAAGCTTCCTTTAATGTTTAATTATTGTTATTTAATATTTTATAATTTTTACGGGTTCGTTCGACCACTTAAAATCATGTCTCGGGTTTTCTTGAAAAACGTGCGCTAAAGCTCTATTAGCGTTTTAATACATTATTTGGTTCCGTTTTCTTCGGGAGTTGTTCCCATATATTATTTTGCTCTTATTAAGCCCTAGGAATCCACATAATACGCTAACCGAGGTCTCGTACCTCCTATGGTTATTTAACGCTCATTTAGCGTTTTTCGCTTTTTAAGCGTTTCTTTATTTCTTTTGGATTTATTTTTCCTTACCAAAATTACTTAGGCACTATTAGGCCCTTAAATACCATACTAAAATAATTTAATCACCATATTTAAGTTCGGGGTATTTCAGCAGATGTACCTACTGGGACGCCAAAGAATGACCAGAGAAGGTCAGAGGATATTTCCTCATGCTGTGGCAGAACAACTGGCTAGCCAAATTGTAAGTGTTCGGATGTAGTTATTAAATAATTTAATTATATACTCAAGTGTTTATTGATCTTAAATTTTGAAATACCCCAAACTTAGATATGGTGTTTAAATGAGAAACTAAGATATAAGGAGGCTAAATAATGCCTTAGAAACATTAAGAAACATTTCTAATCAAAGAAAATATAAGGAAACACCAAAAGAGCAGTTTAAGCAAAAACGTGCTCTAAGCTTGGAGAGACTTTGGAGAGTACCCAAATATTGTTCTAAGACCTTAGTAATATCCTAATGGTCATTTTAAGTCAATTACCAAAGAAAACCAAGCTTGAAAACAAGTTAAAACAAAATGTGCTTTAAGGAGTCTTAAAGCACGTTTTTGAAAAATTGTCTTGTAAATGAGTTTTGAATGGCTAAATGTCCATCATTACTCTTTAATTAATATGTGTACTATATAGTATCACATTTGGAGGTCTATATCAATGGGAAATCAAAAATTTCACAACAATGTGCCTTGTTTTTGATGAATAGTGAATTAATTAAGCTAGTTTATAACATAAGTCTATATAAGTGAGACATTTGGTCAACAAAGACTTAACTACCCTCATTCATAAAAGGGGGCCGGTTTCTTAAGTGTGACTCACCACACTTATCTAGCTAAGTAAAGAGAAAGCAAAGTAAGTAAGTTATAAAGTAAAAGTACTATTCACCTTTTAAGATAAATATCACATTTTACTTACCTCTCTCCTCACTTCTTCATTCTTCCTTGTTTCACACGGTTTCCTTGCTCTCTTTCTCTTCTCAATTCACGTAGAGCTCACCTCCATGAAAGCTCCATCTTCCCTTGGCCACATCTTGCTCATTTTAGCTCCAAATCCAAAACAAAATACATACTCTTCTTAGTTAGCTCAAGCTCCTCCTTTCTATCTTTTCAAAACTTCAAGAGCTTCATTTTGGTGCCAAGTCAAACCACCATTAGAGGAGGAAATTCAAGTTGGAGACTCCATTGGCATCTCCATTCTCTTAAGGTAAAGAAAGTGTAAGAAAATCTAGGTTTCCACCATTTTCTTCACATGACCGAAAATATATACTCATGAGACTCCATGTTTATGCCTTGTTCTAGCTTGTTTCTACTCTTCGAAGGAGAGAGGAGGTCCTTCTTGCTTCACATCCAAGTTTGTCTTGAGAAACCAAGGTAAAACAATCACATTAATACCTTAAAACATATTTTTAAACCTAGGGTTTGTTCCTTAGGGATTATGTGTTATCTAGTACTCATTGGAGTCATTGGATATTGGTTAGAACATTGGCAAGGAGAATCACATTGGTGACCGAGATTGAACAAAGAAAACCTAAGGAGAAAAGCTTTTAAGCTTGTGAGAAAACAAGGTAAATTACTTACCTTAAGGTGTTTGTTGTTTAAGGGAATGAGATGTGGGTATATGATGAGTTTAGTGTAGAGTTTATATTGGGAAGGTGCTATAAAACCTAGGAGAAACAATGACTATACTTGTGAACTTGTGACTAAGGAGCAAATGAGAAAAGAGATAGTTTAAGGATGTAAAGGTGAAGTACAAGAAGCATTTTATTTCAATGGGAGCCTTGTTGAGTGTATTCGCAGGTTGAAGGCATATATTTGTGGAAATTCAGTGGTTAAGATTATTGTTATTTAAGGGCCTAAGTGCCAAGCATTTTAAGTTTAAGCATTATATGATGATGTGGTGAAGTTTAAGTGTAATTTGGGTGTTAAGGTGTTGTGATGAGAATTTTTGTGGTATTGGTTGTTTGATGGAGAAAAACCATGTGTTAGGAAGTACTATATACTAGAGAACCCATGGCAAAATTTAAAGGAGAGTTTAAGTGTTTAAGATATCCTAAGGGAATTTAATGACTAAGGAAGTACTAGGAATGTTCTATGGGTTGTCTTGATGAAAAAGGGTGAAGTTAAGGTGTTTTAATGACTTATGATGACTTAGGTATCACCATGGAAGATTTAGGAATCAAGAGAATGTATTCGAGTGTTTAGGACTTAGGCAAACGTTGATGCACAACTAGGAAGGAAATAATGTGATGATGATGGAAGTTTAGACTTGTTAAGGAACTTTAAGTAAATGTTTAAAAGAGTTTTAGATAGTGAGAGATGCTTGGGAGATGATGTTATAGTGGTGAAGAAAACATTTGGCATAGTGGTTACACTAGGTACGAACCACCACCTAGAAACCTAGAGGAAAGCATTACAAGTGTTAGCATTATTACAAGGAAAATGCATAATGACTAAGGTGGATCTTGGTGGATGATTTAAGGTATTTTAAGGAGGGCTTAAGGTGTATTTGAGGTGCCCAAATGAGGTTATAACATATTAGAATATATGAGGAGAAGTTTGGAGTTGAAAGAGAATTTAGAAACAAGTTTCTAGAGCCGACCGGCCTTAGGACCGGACTTGCAAGGTCGGTCGGGCTCTGTTACACTGCCGGAAAATGTTTCTAGAATCGACCGGACTTGGGGACCGGACTTACAAGTCCGGTCGGGCTTGTGTTTTGTGAGGGAAAATGTTTCTGGAATGGACCGGACATGGGACCGGACTTGTCAAGTCCGGTCGGCATGAATTTTGTACGGTAATAAGTCTCTGGAATCGACCGGACATAGGACCGGACATGTAAGTCCGGTCGGAGTGAATTTTCCAACGGTAAAGGGTACTGGAATGGACCGGACTTAGGCAAGTCCGGTCGGTAAGTCCGGTCGAGCCTAAAAACAAAAAAAAAGAAATTTCAAATTCTAAGAATGGTAATGGGTAATGGGGTATACCTTTGGTAGGGTAGTAATGATTGGGACCCTAAGAACTTAAGGAATTAAGTTAAGATTAAGTATAAGTTTTAATGTTTAAAGTTAAGTTTGTAAGACTAAGTGATAAAGACTTGAGAGGTTATTGAATGGAAGTCCTTAGAGACTAAGTGAGTTAAGTAAGGTGCAAATAACTAATAACCTAAAAATGAATGAATGTTTTAGGTTTGTGAGTTGGGACCCCGAAGAAGATTAGTCAAACAACGATCGACGGTGAATGGTACAATCCTTCTTGTGACCTGCTTGCTAACGAGGTGTCCCTCGGCTTGTGTGCTATCTGTTTATTTGCTATGACTAAACAAGATAAAGCATGCAACCGTTATATTGTTCTCGTTGTGTTTGTGTTAGCTTTACACCTAACCCACGAGACTTGAGATTGTTACTAACCCAATTTAGTACTTACTCTGAGTTAAGAAAGAGTTAAGTTTGATGTTGTTGGTTAATGCCCGTTAAGGCTTAGCTAGCACATGGTGTTTAAATGTACTAACTGGAACTTGAGTGAGGAAACCCGGGACCGATCTCCGGTCATGCATGCTAAGGAAAAAAGGGGACGTATCTGAATCATCCCCCCTCCGCTTAAGACTTGTCTTCGGACTGTAGCCTAGGGCCGGTTGCCGGCTCAGCTACGCTGGACTCCCGTCCAGAGTAGGTGGCATTAAGATGGTGCGGTGGGATCACCTAAATCCCAGGTTCGAATTAAGCTACAACCAATCTCTTCCAGGAAAGGTTTGTATACTGAGATTAAGATTAAGACTGAGATTAAGATTAAGGTAAGGTAAGGAACTGAGGTTAAGGAAATGAGGACTAAGGAAGGGGTTACTAACCCACTTGATGAGGGAACGCTTGATTCGTTCATTGTTTTGTGAACTATATATGTTCATCGTGGTTATTGTTATTGCACTCATATTATGCTTGTGTATGTAATCAATTTCCATGCTATCGACAATTAGTCGTCGTAGCCCCGTTAGCATGGGGGCCATGAGAGGGTGTACCAGCATTCGTGCTGACCCCCTCAGGGGCTATTTTTACACTTGCAGGTAAGAGGCCCATGAGGACGCACTACGAGAGTAGGAGCGGTTAGACTTAGGTGGGGACTTTTATTTTGAGTTCGGGTTGCGCCTGTGCACCCGACTGTTTATATTAAACTGATGTAAGTTTGGGATTATGTATAAGAAACTAGCACTCGGTTGGTTGTGGTATTGTGAATGTTGATGTTTAAGTTGGATAAGTGTTTTTGGATAAGTATTGTAAGTATATAAGCCGGTATATTCTATCGATCAGACCGTGGCAAGGTCCAGGTGTTGTATATTTCCGCTGCGACGTTTTCGATTAAGTGTTCAGATTACGATAACCATGTTAGGCTTTGGATGGGGTGTTACAAATTTAGTGCTAACTTCTTTGACAATTGGAAAGTATGAAGCGGCATAGAGAAGAGAAATAGACTTACACACTCCTCTTTCTCAAGACGACACTCTCAATCAAGCGCACGGGATGAAGGATCACCCGGGGCGTGTTAAAGGATTTGGGAGAGAAGTGTGTCAGAAGCACGTATTCCCACCATCTGCTAAGAAGGGTCAAATGAATGCTGGTGACATCGAGGCAATGGTAGAGCATAATTTCGCTGCCGAGCGCCAAGCTAATGAGGAGAAATTGGCTACTGAATGCCAAGCAAACAAGGAGCGATTGACTGCTGAACGCCGAGCTTACGAGGAGAGGCTGCAACAAGCGTTGGATGCGATCGCACATGCGACTACTCAGCAGCAGCATGATCCTCCTCGACTGTCTACCTCATCTAGTTGTTCTCTGGCCGTTGACCCGTACCCGTTTGCCGACATCCATGATAGCTTTGTTTCACTATTTTTCTCCTTAGACAAAGTCCTTTAAATAGTATTAGATTGGACGCACTATTTGTTTCACGTAAAATCTATGTTTATTAAAGGAGCAAAAAAAATACCGTCTCCAAATACTATTGGACGGGCACCCTATAGATGTGGCCTACGGGACAATGTTGCCATCAGGTCCACTCACGCTCATCAATTTCATACGTCTACCTGCATTATACGCACGTATGACCTTGGACTTGTTAATTGAAGGATTTGAGAATGCATACCTTCCGATGACGTTTGACAACAAATGCACGTTGGTTAAAGCGAAGGGAGACATATTGCCCTGGCAAGCATGTTATATTGTTGTCACCGATGAGGTAAGACTATTTGACAACCATTTAGTGTCTAATAAAATCCATTATATAGCATTTAGTGTCTAATATAATCCATTATAGATCCCTAAACTTCCTCGCCACGTATCCCGGCCCAGAGAAGAGATCAGCACGCCGGCGGGGCCTATCCACAGTACAAGGGTATATTCTAGATAGATATTTAATGTTACTACAATAATCAATTTGTAATTATCTTTACCTTCTTATGCATTATTGTTTGTGTGTGAAGGGTTATAATCTAGTGACCCGGGGTGTGAATGGTAAGAATCCAGTTACCTTGGCTCACATCAGGATTTCTGGGGCGCCGACAAGCAGGTACTCAATGCCAGAGAAACTTATTTAACACTTAGGGTCTCGTCAGATCAATCTCTATGACAAGATCATTGCGAGGTCATCTCAATGCATCAACTTCATGATGACGCTTCCGAAGACACTATATCACTACGAAGAAGATATGACCACGATGATCAACTTTGGGGACATCATAGAGAAGATGTGTGGAGATTACTACAACATCAACATAATTCAAGCTTATCTAACGTAAGTGTTCTTTCCTTATACTGTAAAAACATATAGAATAAGTACCTATGAAGTTTCATTGGCTAACTTTTTTATAGTACATGTGATATAATAGAGGTCTACTTCAGAGATGTCATTAGAAGAACATCACCTTCATTTATACGGTGTGCCCGAAGTGTTTATTGTACGACTCAGTCACTAGGGAGGCGGGGAGGTTTTGTGAATACATGAAGCATTTCTTCAATGTTGCTGATCAACATATTAATTATTTTTGCTAATGTCGTATCACCAAACGTGAGTTCTAATATAAATTTACATACTAATTAGCTAACTTTTTTACCTTCATTTCTCATTTCATTTTGTATTTGAAATTGTAGCCACCACTGGGATTTGTTTATCTTTTGCACCGGTATTGCTTCTCTGCTCGTTCTAGATCCACTATGGCAGTGGACATAATTCAACACTGAAGACTTATTCAAAACGTAAGTTTGTATTAAAGTTGAATTGTTTGTGGGTTTTTGAACCAAAATTAATTTACTCGTTCATTGTGCTTAACACTTTTGTTAATATGTGACAGTTGTTACAAAGAAACCCCTCAAGGAGAGTTTGGTGACATGAAAGTCACATACATCGAGGTTTGGTGATTCATTAATTTCATTTGTGCTGCTTATCATTTTACAATTATTTTACACTTGTGAATTTTGGTGATTTAGTGCCCTACCCAAAAGGATTCTAGGAGTTGCGGGTACTGCATGATGTGGTACATGTACGAGTTCTGCAGGTACTTCCCATCATTTGAGAACTCTGGAGACAAGGTAATACGAACGCTGCCTTGTATTTAATTCTTTGTGCAGATTTTTTGTGTCTTATCTTAATCTCATTATGTGTTTCATTCTTTTTCTTCTTCTAACTTAAAGAGCACTTTGCCCAATCCTCGACTTACAGTGCAAAAGACTTGTATCATGTTAGAGAGAGCATGACAGCCTTATTTTTTAGAATGGATTGGTAGACTAGCTAGCTTTTTGTATATAGTGTAGCGCCATGAAATTGAAATGACATTTACTGAATTACTAGCTGTTGTACGTAGCAGATTTTACTGTATTACAGAGAATGTTTTTTGTTGCTATAATAGATTTGTATATATCTGATGTAACATATTCTAGCCTAATTAAAGAGGTTGTTATATGTTGCAATTATGCCCAAACAATGAATTTGTTTTGTTGTTATTTGATTCAGGTGTGTTGCAATTGTGCAGCTTCTGCATATCAGTTGTAATTCTTCCCTCTGTTGTATATCTGTTGCAATTCTGCCCAATGTTGCAATTGTGTAGTTCTGTAATAAAAAATAATAATAAAAAAATACACTTTACATTATGGTTTTCCTTCGAACCGTAATGTAAAGTCCCTGACACGCGGGACCAGAAAAAGACCTTTAATTACGGTTTTAAACAATAATTAAAGACGTCTCCATCTTAGGTGCCGCCCGTGTTAACTACGGTCCAGGAGACCAGAACCGTAATTAAACAGGGTTTTAGACCGTAATTTAAGGCCTCCGTTCCACCAGTGATTTCTACAAATATATATATTGAAAATTCATCCAACACTATGCTATGATATGAAAGGCAAAACCCTCTCTTTAAGAGTGCATCTAGTTCCATCTTTCTTTCGTTACTTAACCCCCCTTTATCAAAAATTGATTGTAAGAATTCAGGTTTTACACTATTTAGAATGGTTTTCTTATATTACAAAAATTTGTCTAGTGGCTTTCAATCACAGAATCCATTGACAGCTGCATAAATGACTAGAATTTTTTTTTCAATTGGGAGTGGTGCGTATTGTGGTTGTTTCGGTACTTCTATAAGCCTTGCGCCTCTATTGACTAATGCCTGAGTCGCAGCATTAAGGTTGAGTCAAATTGAGCAAGGGCGGCCACTTCACGATATTGTGCCAATTCCAGTTTTGAACTACTGCGGACTTGTTTCATAGCTTTCAACTAAGCAGCAGACTCGACATGGCTGACAAATAATCCAACGTTAATAGTAGGTGGCAGGTTCACCCGCATCTCCCGCGGGTGACGGGTTGTGGGTCGGGGGTTAGGTGGTGCGGGTGACGGGTCGGGTGAAGAGTCACCCAACTTGAACCTGACCCATTGTCTTCCCTAGTTTCAACCTTGACTACATCATGTCTTTGATTTCTAATGAAATTTAGTCCATTAAATAAAATAGGAGAAGTAATTTAATGGTAAAAAAATTTTAATCGGTAACTTTATTGACTTCTTTTTTATTTATAAATCGAAAATATTATTTATTAATTTACAAGACTATTTACTAGTCTTTAAGTAGGCATATTAACTAATAGTTACCTATTTTCAATTTCCTTCAAACTGTAGTTATCTAAAAATAAAGTGTACTTAAGTATACAAATCTTACGTTCCCTACCCATGAAGTTTGGTGAAATTACACACCTCACCCATAAGGTTTCAAAAATTACTTTTCCCATCCATTTAGTTTCCCCTCTGGTACATCCGGCAACTTTTCTAATTCACTTTCAACATAGAAGATACTTAAATGTTGTTAAAACTTGTTGAAACTTTGCATGGACGATGCTACCATGTTATATTTTGGTCCAACTTAAAATGTAAATTTGTTTGAGCTCATATGTGATCTGTGAGACGCAATGAAACATGTGAACATGTTTTCATTGGGTCTCACATATCACATGTGAACTTAAAAAACTCTGGATTTGGCACTGACCAAAATATTACACTTTAGCGTCATCCATGTAAAGTTTCATCAAGTTTGGACAACATTTAAGCATCTCATAAATTGAAAGAAAGTTAGAAAAGTTACTCGATGTAAAACAGGGGAAACCACATGCATAGAGAAAGTAATTTTTAAAACCTTGTGGGTGGGGTGTGTAATTTCACCAAACATCAAGGATGGGGGATGTAATTTTCCCTAAAATGTAGGAAATGGTTAATTCTAAATAACAAATGTTTAAAATTTTAGTATACTTTTTTTAAAAAAAAATAAGTGTAGGAGTTTGTTATAAATTAGGTATACTAGTTTTATCTAAGTATTTGACAATTAGATACAAATGATATGAATCTATATAAATAAAGTATGCGAAGTGATTAGATACTAAGTATACAAATGTTTAAAATTTTAGTATACTTTTTTTAAAATATGTGTACGAGTTTGTTATAAATTAAGTATACTAGTTTTTTATAATTATAGTATTCGACTGATTAGATACTAAGTATACAAATCTATACAAAAAAAAAAGAATTCAACTAATTAGATACTAAGTATACGAATCTACTTATCATATACTCATCATGTCATAACACAAATACCTAAAGTACTAAATTCGATATTGTATAATATACGACCTTTAATCTACCACCACTGCTAGCTAAAATCTTAAAATGTAAAAAGTAGGCAAAAAAAATATTATTGTATTGGAATACAAAAAACAACAAAAATGCTAACTAACTCACATGAATTACTAAAAGATCAAGTACCATAATAGTATTTTGAAGCACTAATATGTCATACACTCATATACCAGATATCACGTGACTATTAGCTACCTCATACTTATTACTTATGATATATTGGAAAACGTAAAAAGATTTAAATATGATAAGGACATCCACAATGGTGTGGATTCTACCCAAAAGTGTCGGTAAGAAATTAAAAAGAACTCTACAGTGGCGTGGAAGCTACTCACTTTCTCTTTCATCATTTCTTCTTTAAGAAACGTACATAAATTCATTTTGATTGGTTGTATCACTACATCCACCAACAAATGGACATGCATGGCCTTTATATAGAAGGAAACTTGTATTTATCAACACATATCATATCTCGATCATATTTATTCAACTTCTTCTATGTGCTGCATCTTCCTTCTGCAAATCAAATTATTATTAACTGTTTAGATTATTTAAATTGTAATAGGGATTATGAATATGTATTCACGGTCAATTATTTTTCTTTCGGCCGTATTGCCTATATTAAAAAAACTAAAATATGAAGACAATACCATGCTACAACAAATATCAACAAAAAATAAATAACAAGTTTTTTCCAAAAAAAATAAAAATAAATAATAAGTAGCGTAATTGGATGTTTAAGTGAAAAGATAAATAGTAATAAGTATTTTACGCGATGGTAAAGCAAAAAGAAATAATGGGAGGAGAGACGAAAAAATAGTGGGAGGACTCAGAAGGTTAAGAAACTCTATTATTGTAGGGATGAACAAATGAGAGAAAAAACATACCCATTGTGGATGCCCTTTAATGATAGAAATTACTTTTTAGTTTCCCAAAACATACACACATAAAATACTATATCAGTACTAGATCAAGTACTTTATAACAGTATCTTAAAGCACAAATGTGTCATACACTTATATACTAGATATCACGTGACTATTAAGCTACCCCATAGTTAGACCTATCAAACGGGTTATCCATTTGGGTTTTGGGTCAAATTACTTCGGGTCATAACTTGTTCGAGTCAATAAATTTTTAGGTCATTTTGAGTTCGGGTCAAATCATGTTCGGGTCATAATATTTTAATAAAATCGGGTTTCGGTTAGTTTGAGTTAATCGATAATATTTTATACTAATACTTAGAAATCATTTTTATAATAACTTTTGTAATGACCCTAAAACCACCCTGGTTTTGAGACCATCACACGCGACACACTTATTACCTAAAGATATGCCAGACTACACTAACGAAGCCCTAAACTGGAGCAGAAGACTCATATATTATACAAAAAAGCTTACAAACAGTCAAATGGCTTACAAACTAACTAACGAAACGGAAAGATGAGCTCAATACTCCAAAATAAGAAGGACCACCAGGTCAACAGATCTAAACACAAGACAAATACTAGAAGAAGAAGCAACAGGTCCTAGCCAAATTGTTAAACAACCTGCAAATCAGACGGGTAATAAGGGGTAAGCAACCACAACTCAGTATGTGATAAACTTCATCAGTCTGACAATGCTCAAAAGCTTTACATAACATAATATACGTATATGTATATGCTTAGCATACCCGATTCAGTGTAAAAGTAGAAGTCCTTCAAAACAAACCGAAGTCCAAAGACAAAATAAAGCTAAGTGAAAGCCAAAATAGATAGCTAAACAACGAAAGTCATATTAGAAACCATAAGCCTTCATTAAGTAGAAGTTACTTAACAAACTCTTAGAAGACGAAAACAGTGGCAGAAGTGAAATTCATAACTAAGCTCAAACGCAAAATAGATCAAAACCTTGGTAGAACGGAAGTTCATAAATCAGAATTGTTGAACACAAAAGCAGAACGGAGACAGAAACCACAAATTAGAGATTCACAAAACGAAAATTTATTAAATCAGAGCGGATATCAAACAGAGTGGTTCACTACATATCACTTTACAAGCAAAAGCGGGACAATAGCTCACAACATTCACATGCAGAAAGGGTCGATGACCCAAGAATCAGAGGATCCCTCAACAACTCAGAAATGGTAGAGACAATTAGTCAAACCCATCGGTACCTAATCATTCCAGGAAAACCTGAGGAACAGAAAACAGAAGGACATCCTATGCAGCATGTAACTGGATAACTAGACCCAATCATTCACGGCTCAGAAGGCTAATTAACTAGGTCCCAAACCAAAAGCTTTACTTACAGAACGGAAGGTGTTATTAAGAGGAACAACACATCATAATAAATAGCTTTACAAATAAAACAAAATTCGTTGCCAAAATAGAAGTCATATGCCAAGGCTGGCAAAGCATGGAAAGCCAAACAGAAGTCAGAGACCGAAACACATTTTCAAAGTAGTTCAGAGATCGGAAACATAATGGATACTTTCACCGTGGAAATGCATGTAAAAGCATACTAAAAACATGTCAAAATAGCTTATACACACTTAGGGGATCATAAACCCGCAAATGGAAGTCAAAACGAAGCTCAAACAAACATTTTAGGCTAAATCAGAGTGGTGTCCGGACATGTGTCCGAACTTACAAGTTCGGATGCATGCCAAACTTCAAAATACACACGTTCGAACATGTGTCCAAACTTACAATTTTGGACGCATGTTGAGTTTCAAAACTAGAGGCGTATGGAAATCTGTTTGCACCTACAGGTCCGGAAAAGAGCTAAAAAAAAATCATACGCGGTGTCTGAACTTGTGTCTGGGCTTGCATGTTGAAACGGAGTATCACATCCTAATCCAATTTGATCCGACTTGCTATCCTACGTTACCTGGCCTCGATTACAGATCTCGTAAGGGAGAGAGAGAGAGAGAGAGAGAGAGAGACTTTTATTAGAATCAAGCTTAAGTTCGATTGCCAAAAATCATGTCTTATTTCTTGGGGGTACACCCCTATTTATAGTATTTTCGGGCCTGGTCTTATGATGTCAGTCTATATTTTACATGTATAAGTACGGTTTTGCCCTTCCCTAACATCCTTGGCCGACCACAGACGGCCAGCCATATTTCACTTTGTTTTGCCTAAGTCCTACTTTCATCCGGTTGGAGACAGCCGGAAGCCTTATGTGTTTCTATTTCCATCCGGCTAGAAGCGGCCGGATGCTCCATGCGTCTTGTTTGGCTTGGTACCATTTCTTCCCTTCTCATCAGTCCCACAAGTTCCATCTTTCTGAATTTTCGGTGAAGAAAATAGAACTTCTATGTCTTGTGCTCCGGCAAGAAATTTTTGCGGCTGCGGCCAATTTTGAGGTTATTTAGCCTGCCTGCGCTTCGTCTTTTCCTCATCCCAGTCCCACAAGTTCTTTTTCTTCATATCTGGAGAGAAAGAACTTCTTATTGGTCATATGCGAAGCTCGTGACTCGAACCTGTTCTGTATCGCTCTTTTCGAATTTTCTTGCCTGTTCTCAGTATAGAATACGTAGGGTCCCTCTTCTAACTAATTGTCGGAACCGTCTTTAGGAAGCGTGTGGCCCTCTCTTTTTTCCCTGTAAAAAGGTGTTTTTTGTTTGCTCATATATATAGATATATATATATATATATCATTCATTTAAGCGGGAGAAAACTTCCCTTAAAGCCTGAGTTTTTAAGCTTCCTTCTCTTTCCTCTTCTGTCCTCTTGCTTTGATTGTCGTCTTCTCTCGCCACTCTGCTATCGTGCTCTGTCTTTCCTTTCGTTGTCGTTGCTTTTCGATTTCATGCTAAGTTCATCAATGTCTACCTCTGCTGCAAAAAAGAGTAAGATTGCTGCGAATTTCCCGCCTGCCATCGAGGCGATTCAGGGCTCTCGCTCCCTTAATGGCTTTTGTCCCTTGTACCTGAAATCTTCGAAGCCCTTTTTGTCTTGGCGCCAGCCCTCTCCTTCCTCTCTTGATTTCTCCTCCCTTAGTGATTGTCTCAGGGGTGTCGAAGCTCCACTTGGTACCCAGATTTTCCTACCATCCCCTGATTCTCACCCTAATGACGACTTTGGCCTTGGGTATGTGGTTTACGCCGATTTTTTCCGCTCCGGCCTGACCATACCCCCACACCCCTTTGTCTTGGGCTTTTTGCTTCGTCGTTGCTGCTCTCTTGCCCATCTACATCCGAAGGCTATTTCGCATCTCCACGCCTTTGTCTCTCTTTGTGAAGAAAACAAGATTCGGTCGGAGGGTACCGACTTTGCCCAATTTTTCACAGTTAGGGTTGACCCTGACAGCCTAACCCTTATTACGAAGGCCGAATACTCCCTTTTTTACTACAAGAAGGTTCATGAGTGGAGCTCGCGGTGGTTCGTCATCATTCCTCCATCCGTCCGCTACCTGGGTGTCCCACATTATGCCGAAGTCACCAAACGTCAGTTGATCTGTCCCCCTACTCCTCCGGCCGAGCTGCCTATTTCGAAGATTCTGAGGGCACAAAATCGCAAACCGCTGACTGTTGAGGCATTTTTTCAAATGCACGCTTATGTTCACTAAAGACCTATCACAGTAAGTGTTTGATTATTAGCACTAGTTTTGCTGCCTCTATTGTTTCTCTTATTGCTTTGGTGTGTTGTACGTAGATTTCTTCTAGAAGGGAGAAATGATCGGTCCCTTCTATAGCTGGAACTTCGTCACCTTCAAGAGTGGGGACGAAAAGATCAATTATTACGATACGTTGGATGCGGCTGTCGATGTGGCTGAGTAGCTCTTGGGAGATGCTGCCCCTTCTATGAAGCGCTCAAGGCAAGAAGCCAGAGATGACCAAGCTGGTCAGTCAAAGAAAAAGAAAAGGCTGGAATCCCCTGGACGTACCAACGCCGGATTGCCAGGTACTTGGCACGTGAGTCCCGAGTCTGGACGTCGTGTCTTTCTTCCTCTCACCCCTGGTTCGGGTCTAGACCTTGGTTCTCGCCCGGGGCGGGAGTCTGGTCATCCGACCCCAATTTGCGAACAGTTTCCTGACTTGTCGGGTTACTTTTCTTCAGATCCTGCTCAAGAAAATACTTTGGAGGCCATAGGACTCTGTACCGACCCTCCGGCCAAACAAGGTTTTGATCGATCCCTCCTTTTTTCTCGTTCCTTTGTTTTTTACAGTGTCCTTCTGTCTCCGGCTTTGTATGTACTCGAACCTTCTGGTAATGAAATTATGTCTGGTTTTATTACTGCGGCAGTCTCTGTTCCTGTTAAGCAAAGACTAAAGAAGAAAACTACATCAAAGCCAAAGGCTCCACAGCCAGGGACATCAGGAGAGGAACAAACCTCTGACAACCCTGAGGCCACAGCCTCATTCTCCATTGATGTTGCTGCGGCCAGGGATGCGGCGTGGGAAAGAGCGACGGAGTATCGGCAGGTGCCCAAAGATCCTGAGCTTCGGAGCAAGCAAAGAGAAGACATCATGGCCTCTTCTTCTTCTTATTCTCCTCCTCCTTCTGCCCAGGAGTCCTTTACCGGTCCCTCCCAAAAGGAAGGATGGTTTTACCATCGTGGGCACCCTCTCCCTCTGATCTCCTGTGAATCCGCCAAGTATTCTGCTGTCTAGAAGGAGGCAATAAAGAGATCCTGTCATCCAGACAGGATCTTCTCTCCTCCGGCAACCGTCACTGCTACTAAGGAAAGGTTGCGGATAGGAGATGGGGGGGGCAGATGCCATTATGCGGTATTCCCTCCCAATAAAAGATGTGTTTGACTTCATGTGGGAGGGCATCTTTCGGGTTGGCGCACACTCCTTCTAAATATCTTTCTTTGTGTTCCTTTCTTGTTTTGCTTTGCTTTCCCTCTTAATCTTGTTAACCGTGCTACTTGTTTTAGGTGATGTCCATGGCCCAAAGTGCTGAGGTTCACTCCGGCAACCTCTTGTCCAGGCTTGGCTATGAGGAGAGCCGAGCCGATAATGCTCTAGAAGAACTAAAGCGGAGCCGTTCCTCTCATGATGCTTATATCGACCAGATTCACTACGAGATTGATCTCAAGGTGAAGGAGAGGACTGAGGCAATAAACGAGGATCTGCGGCTATCTCGGCAGGAATGCGTCCGTCAGCGTGACGAATATGAGCTGCAACTGAAGAAACTTCAAGAAGAAAACCTTTCTTTAAAAAGCCGCATCCTGCAAGCTGACGAAACTTTGATAGAGGTACAAAACCGTCTTGCTTTTGGAAAAGATGAGCTGGCTCGGGCCTTCTCTGACCTAGACGTTTTGCTGAATCAGGTGCGTTCTGCTCACCGGAATGAGGTGGCTTCTCTCCAGGCCGACAAAGCTTTTCTCTATGAGGAGAAGAACTCATTTAAGCAAGAAGCCGAGGCGCTTGAACTGGAGAAGCAGGCTCTTCAATGAGAAAACGAGGCCCTTGTAGAGGAAAAGGGAAAGCTCATGCAGGAGCTTAACTGCTCGTCGGAGGAAAAGGCCGCTCTGGAAGAGCAATCAAAGGCTTCTTTCGAACAAGAGAAGCAGTCTTTGCTTCGGGATTACTCTATTTTAGAAAAGGAGAAGAAGACCCTTGCTGCAGAAAAAACTGCTTTGACAAGCGAGAAAACCAGGCTGGAAGAGAGGGTGAAAGACTTGGAGAAAGCCATGTCACGCCTCCGAGTTGAAAATGCTGAGTCGTCGAACCAAGGTAAACCTTTAGATCTCGATTTTTTCGTTTCCTCCTTTTGCTCCCTTTATTTCTTACCTTTCTTGTGTTCCAGTCAGGCTTGAGCTCTGCCAATCTTCTGAAGCATGTCCGGAAGCTAAATGATCGGGTAAACAGTGCTAAAGAGGAGCTGTCTCTAGCCAATGCTCAGCGTGACAAATATCGAGCCCAGGTCCTGACCCTTGAGTCCCAAGTGGCTAAGCTCATGTCGTTTTCACGGCAATCTCAGGAGGAGATACAGAAGCAAGGCACGATTAATGCTCATCTTAAGGAATCCTTCGCTTCTCAGTGCCGCAGGATAGTCGACATCTGCCAACAGATTATCTCGGAGCACTTTCTTGAGAAAGAGGAGTTACTAGACGATGACTTGTACAACAGGCTGGAGTTCAAAGCTGTTGCCCAGAAGTCCAACTTCTTCGAGGAGCTCGAGAGATTCTGCCGCAGTCCTGGAGAGACATGCTTTGGTGCTGGTCAAGCCTCCTTTCTTCCGGCTGGAAGCAACATCTAGCTGTCCGCCGGAGGGGTGCAGCGTATTTCTAGGAGATCCAAATCTTCTGAAAGTGTGGCTGGTAGTGGCGATAAGTTAGCTGCAGAAAAATAGAATGGAAGTTTTATATTTTTAGGGGGTTTTTTTGGCATGTATCTTTTGTGTTTGTTGAATCTTTTGTAATGATTACACTCTTGTAATTGTTTTTACCCCTCTCTTGGGAGGAATACAAGTTATACTTTTCCTAATCTTTGCTAACTTGTCTGCCGGAACCGCCGGTCTCTTATTGTGCTTTTGCCTCCTCTTTTTTTAGCCAATTTGTCTATTACTGTGCTATTCTCTCCTTTTTTTTTTGAATGGCGCACATATGGTTATCTTATGCAAGTTTTGTCAGTTAAGTGTTTACCCTTACAACACAAGAAGCTTGCGGCTTATTGACTGAACCTTTGTTTTAGCCGAATCTTTTTTTTCAAAGTATGGCCGTCTGCGGTTTTTGGCCAGATTTTTCTTTCAAGGCGTGATAGCCTGCAGCTCGTTGGCCGGTGCTTATTTCAAGGCATGATAGCCTGCGGCTCATTGGTCGGTGCTTACTTTCAAGGCATGATAGCCTGCGGCTCATTGGTTGGTGCTTACTTTCAAGGCATGATAGCCTACGGCTCGTTGGCCGGTGCTTACTTTCAAGGCATGATAGCCTGCGGCTCGTTGGCCGGTGCTTACTTTCAAGGCATGATAGCCGCGGCTCGTTGGCCGGTGCTTACTTTCAAGGCATGATAGTCTGCGGCTCGTTGGCCGGTGCTTACTTTCAAGGCATGATAGCCTGCGGCTGTTGGCCGGTGCTTACTTTCAAGGCATGATATCCTACGGCTCGTTGGCCGGTGCTTACTTTCAAGGCATGATAGCCTGCGGCTCGTTGGCCGGTGCTTTCTTTTAGTCTTTTTCAAATAATAATACCTCTTTATTGAAGAATCATAAATTTTACACATAGAATTTTTTCAAACATTTCCCATGCCAAGAATGCGGCAATTCGTACCCTTCACCATTTTTTAGGCGGTATGAAGCTCGTCCCATCTTTTGGTGTATGATGTACGGTCCTTCCCATTAGAGCTCTAGTTTCTTAGGCTGTTTGACTTCTCGGAGAACCAACTCTCTTGGAGCAAAACTTCGCTCTTTTATCCTTTGGTTGAAATATCGCTCTACCTTGGATTTATCTTTTGCCATCCTTATTGCGGCGGTCACCCTAGTTTCCTCGAGGAGGTCTAGACGGTCCTGTATTCCCTGATCATTGACTTCTTCGTCATATGATTCCCATCTTACTGATGGTACCATAATTTCCACCGGAATGACAGCCTCTAAACCATATGTTAGTCTGTAGGGTGTTTCTCCTGTCAGCCCTCTTTCTGTTGTTCTGTATGACCAGAGGACCTGGGGTAACAACTCTGCCCATTTTCCCTTTCTTTCATCGAGTTTTTTCTTTATTACCTTTACTATTTGACCATTCACATTCTTGACTTGCCCATTTGCCTGGGGATGAGCCACCGATGCGAACCTTAAGTCAATCTTCCATTCTTCACAGAATTCCCGGAAGCTTTCGCAATTGAATTGCATTCCGTTATCAGTTATTATTGCCTTTGGTATGCCAAACCTGCATACCACATATTTCCATATGAATTCTTGTGATTTTTTAGCTGTGATGGAGATTGTGGGCATTGCCTCGACCCACTTTGTGAAATAGTCGATGGCGACGTATATGAACTTGAACCTCCCTGGTGAAGCTTCTGGGAACGGTCCCACAATATCTAATCCCCACATAGCAAAGGGGATTGGGCAGAGGATAGATTTTCGTTCCACCGGAGGATTGTGTATTTTGTTTCCGTGCTCTTGGCACTTGAGACACTTTCGTATGTATTCTTTGCAATGTTCCATCATTTTTGGCCAAAAGTATCCGAGCCTCAAGATTTTGCGCGTTGTGGTTCTTTCTCCTTGATGGTTTCCACAGTGCCCATCATGCACCTCTTTTATTAGTTCTGCCCCTTCGGCCACGGTAACACATTTCAGTGCCGGTCTTGCGAAAGATCGCTTATATAGTAGGTTATTCTCAATGAAAAAGGATGCAGCCCGCCTTTTTATTATCCTGGCCTCATCTATGCTTGACGCAGTTTTGATTTCTAGCCATATTTCATTGGGTACTTTTTCGGCCATACTTGCCAATTTTGCCAAGGCATCAGCCTCGACGTTCTCCTTGCGAGGAAGGTGTTTTAGTTCGCATCTTTGGAAATTTGCTTTTAGCTCATGGACTTTGAGCAAGTACCTCCATAGCTTTTCCTCTTTGACTTCATAGATGTTGTCGTTTTGTCTTGCTACCAACATAGAATCTGAGTATACTTCTAATTCTGTGAAAAGTAAAATTTTATAAGCTTTATTTTCAACAAGATTTTATAAGAAAGAAAGAATAGAGAGGGTATCCTCCTATGGAACCTGTTGCCCCTAGGGCGGTAGCCACCTCCAAACCCTGGATAAGGGCTTCGTATTCAGCTTCGTTGTTGGTAATGTCAAAGTCTAGCCGGAAGGCGTAGTTCAAGCTTTGTCCGTCCGGCGCTTGTACCACTATTCCAGCTCCTGCCCCATTTTTGCATCGGGCTCCGTCAACTAAGATGATGTACAGATTCTGGGGTTGTCTCTCTACCTTTGCAAAGTTTGTTTCTGTTATGAAATCTGCTAAGGCTTGGGCTTTAATCGCTGTTCTGGGCAAGAAGTGAATTTCATATTGTGTCAGCTCTACTGTCCAGCTCACCATTCGGCCGGAAGCATTTGGATAGTTCGCTATTTGTTTGAGCGGCCAATTGGTCCTGACAAAGATCTGATGTGACTGAAAATAGGGCCGTAATTTCCATGATGCCACTACTAATGCAAACAAGATTTTCTCTATGTTAGTATACCGTCCTTCTGTTGGGCTTAAAATTTTGCCGGTATAGTAGACTGGTACCTCCCTTTTCTCCTCCATGGTCAAGACAGCCGCAACTACCCAATCTGTCACGGACAAATAAAGGTAAAGGTCTTGGCCAGGGGCAGGCACACCCAATTTAGGCAGATCCCGAAGCATTTCCTTGATCTTTTCGAACGCGTCTATACATTCTTGTCCCCACTGGAATTTGCTGTTCTTCCTTAGAATATTGAAGAACGGGATTGACTTTTCCTGAAGCTTGGAACAAAATCTGCTTAAGGTTGTGAGTCTCCCGTTCAGGGCTTCGACATCCTTGATATTTTTAGGCGGAGAAAGGTTGAGGAATGCTTGACTTTTTTCTAGGTCGACTTCGATACCTCTCTGTCCCACAATGAAGCCAAGAAACCTTCCTTTAGTCACACCAAATACAGACTTCTCCGGATTCAGCTTGATTTTGTATTTATCCAGAGTATCGAATGTTTCCTCTAAATCTTTCATGTGTTGCTCTTTTGATGGGCTTTTTACGACTATATCGTCAACATAAGCTTCCACATTTCGGGCGAGTTGTTGACAAATACCTTGTCAATCATTCACTGAAAGGTAGCCCCTACGTTTTTCAGGCCAAAAGGCATTACTCTGTAACAGAATGTTCCGGCTGAAGTGATAAAGGATGTTTTTTCCGAATCTTCTTCTTTCACCTTTATCTGATTATAGCCGGAGAATGCATCTAGAAAACTTAACACAGAGCTCTGAGCAGTTGAAACCACCAATCTATCTATTGATGGCAGGGGATAAAAATCTTTAGGACATGCTTTTATTTAAGTCTGTGAAATCCACACACATTCTCCACTTTTCATTTGCTTTTTTTTTTACCATGACAACGTTAGCCAGCCATCATGGGTATGCTACCTCCCTGATGAATCCGGCTTTGAGGAGTTTTTGGACCTAGGTTCGTGCAGTCAAATCCCTCTCTTCCCCTATTACCCTTTTCCTTTGCCTGACTGCCGGATGCTTTGGATCTACTCTGAGCTCATGCTGGATAACGCTTGGGTCTATTCCAGGCATTTCGTCCGTGCTCCAGGCGAACGTTGTCCTTCTTTTTTCCAGGAATCTCATTAAGTGAGTTTGCTCTCCACTGTCAAACGTAGTTCCTATTTAAAACATTTAGAAGGGTCAGATTTTAAATGTACCTCTCTGGGGGAGTCTTGAGTTGCTTGTCGTCCTTCCTCTTCTTGACTTGGCTCCGGGGAAAAAGGTAACTTCCCCTTGAACTCCTTTTATGATCCTACAGTTTTGACCACCTCTTCGCTAGGAAGACTGTCCATGATGCAGACCTCACACATCCGAGCCATCTTTTGGCTTCCCCTTATCGTAACCAACTTCCCATTTGTGGTTAGATATTTCAACTTCAAGTGATGAGTACTGCATATATCCAGACAGACCTGGCCCAATAAAAGCGGTGAGTTTCTCCGTTCTCCTTTCATCCCTTTAACCCAGGGTCATTGTAAAATCTATACTGCCGGAGGACGTGGTAGAGACTCCTCCTACAAACCCTCCTAGAACCGTCGAATATGGCTTGATCCGGTCCTCAGACATTTCTAACCTTTTAACCGCTTTGGCTGATATGACATTTGCTTCGGCTCCACTATCAATCAGGATTCCCTCCATCATTCGATTGTTTACCTGCGCACGGATGACGAGTGGATCGTTGTGTGGATACAGCACTCCATCTTCATCTTCGTCGGAAAAGAATATTGAAGGAAAGCTTTCTCTTTTGGCAATCTTCCTTTCCGGGAGTTCCTGATGCACTTGATGAATGCGTCTTTTTCTTTCATTAGGGGTTAGTGGTGCTACCTCCGAAAAAAGTACTGTGAGTTTTCTTAGAGAAAGTTTTGTTAGCCTTCTTTTTGGGAGAGGGGGTTTCCTGTAAACAAAATGCAAAAAATGAAAGTTCTATTCCTCTTATTTCGTAACGTGATGCTTGACAATTTATCCCTACATGTTCGATTTTTAGGAAGACAATCCATGACTACCCTCACTTTTTAAGAAGTTTTGTTGTCCGAAGAAAAAGAGAAAAAACTTTTACTTTCCTTCTCTACAGACCTGTTATCATACCAACCAATTTGCCAGGGTCAAGCCTGGGGTGAACTTCCTCCTCCTGCCGGCCTCACGGTGCATTCCGGGCGCCGCCCTGCTGACCGCCGTACTGCCTTTGTGTTCCGGCTTGTTGCTTTCCCTTCTTCTTATTTTCCTCAATGATTCGGAGCTCTTTGGCCAGGGTAGCACAGTTTACAGTCCGGTGGCTGCGGTTTCCATGGTATTCGCAGAATACAACTGGAATTTCTCCCTGCGGCGGCTTTCTTGGCTGAGGAAGATATCCTTCTCTTACTGCGGCAGCATATTTTCCTGGGTCGATGTAGACAATGGTCCTCGCCCCCTGATGCTGCGGCCCTGAGAGGAAGACCCGGTGGTCGACTTGAAATAATATGGTTTGTATCTTGACCCCCATCTTCCGGTATTCCCACCTTGCCCCTCTTTCTTTTCTGATGCTGCTGTATTTTGAAACTATCTGCTAGCTCTTTTGCCTTGTTTTCTGGTATCTCGGATTTCAAAAAATCATGGATCATTTTAGCTAATTCCCCATGAGTTTTTGGTGCTTTTGTTGCAATTTTTCCAGCAAGCCGAGGCTGAGCCAAGCCATTACCAAAGGCTTTAATCAAGATTTTCTCATCGATATCATCAATTTCTACGACCTTCTTATAGAAACGCTCACTGTACTCCTTCACAGTTTCTCTCATTCGCTGCTTGACGTCCATCAATTCTATTGTCTCCTTTTTAACCCTCTTGCTCGCGGCGAAGTATTGTTGAAATTCTTCAGTCAGTTGCTTGAAGCTGGTGATGGGCTGCGGCGGCCTTGTGGAGATCCATCCCAATGCTCTCTTTGAAAGCATTCCTGGGAATAAGTTGCCGAGGGCGAGGGAGCTGATCCCTTGAGTATTCATGGCAAACATGAATTTCTTGATATGTTGGGCAGGATCTCCTGTCCCATCATATTTCTCAATTGCCGGAGCGACGAAGTGCGGCGGGAGCTTTGCTTTCCTTATCCTTTCTAAGAAGGGGTATAGGCTCATGTCTATCTGGTCGTCTTCTTCCATTACTTCCTCGCTAATGACTGTATTGTGCTTTCGATCCTTACTTTCTTCGCCATTACTGCCTCTGGAGTCCTTCTTTCTCAACTGCTCTATGGCCTCAGTCATTTCGTCCCACATCTTCTGTTATTCCTCATGTCTTTGCATTAATTCTTGTTGCAGAGTCTCGTTTCCCTCCACAATCTTCTCGTCAATCGATCTGACTAGTCCCTTCAGCATATCCTCAAGATCTTTCTTGGAGATGGCTTCTGGCATCTTAGAACTCATTTCCTCTTCAACACGATTGTTATATTCGGTAGTGTTTTTCGATGTTTTCTTAGATCTCGGTGCCATTTCCCGTATTCAGATCCTGCAAAAAATACCATTAGTTATTTCAGGATTTTTCCTACAAAAGTCAAAGATCACTTTCCTGCTTCTATGCGGTCTCGTGGTTGCTTCTTGCTGTTCTTTTCCCATAGACGGCGCCAAATAAAACGGAGTATCACATCCTAATCCAATTCGATCCGACTTGCTATCCTACGTTACCTGGCCTCGATTACAGATCTCGTATGGGAGAAAGAGAGAGAGAGAGAGAGAGAGAGAGAGAGAGAGATCCTTTTGTTAGAATCAAGCTTAAGTTCGATTGACAAAATTCGTGTCTTATTTCATGGGGGTACACCCCTATTTATTGTATTTTCGGGCATGGTCTTATGTTGCTAGTCTGTATTTTACATGTATAAGTACGGTTTTGCCCTTCCCTAGCATCCTTGGCCGACCATAGACGGCCGGCCATATTACACTTTGTTTTGCCTAAGTCCTACTTTCATCCGGCTGGAGACAGCCGGAAGCCTTATGTGTTTCTATTTCCATCTGGCTAGAAGCGGCCGGATGCTCCATGCGCCTTGTTTGGCTTGGTACCATTTCTTCCCTTCTCACATGTTCAGACACAAGTCAAACTACAAACCCAGAACCCGTCCTCGCACCCCGTCCTAACTTACATGTTCCATCCGGACACAACAAAACCAGTGAAAAACATAGGGCGCCAGGACCCTGTCCGAACACGGCAAAAACTACCAATTTAATTGCAGCTAACTCATGAACTCCAAAGCCATAGTTCTCTATAATCAACACATTACTTTCCATATCAAAGTAAGCAAAATCAAACATATATCCATGGGGTTTTAATAGAGCAAAAATGCAATTCAAAATCAAGTCAGATTCATAATGAAATTAGAGAGCAAATCAAACACATTCAGAAGCGAAACAAAACCTAGAATCCTCATGGGTGAACATACCCATACTGAATCCATCTACCACCTACCTCAAATTTGAAGACCTGCATGACTCGAGTTACTCCACACCGCACACACTTCAAATCCCCACTCAAAACTTGTCGATTAAACGACTGAACTGAACAGAGGCCGGAACCAAAATTAGAAGCGAAGAAAAACAAAACGAAGAACATAGCGAATCTAAACTCACAAACTCAAACCTGAAGGATGACCAACTAGCAGACCCGATTTCTTACAAGCGGAACTCCCCTAATAAACGAATATTGGAAGTAATGGAGCAAGTGAAGAAGATGAAGAGCAGAGGGAGAGCAAAACAGGAGTTAGAAGGAGGAAAGCAAAATAAAAAATGATAGAAATAGAACTTTCCTTTCCTAATTGTTAATTAATAACAAAACAAAAGACACTCTTGCCCTTCCTCCCTTCTAAGCTAATGAAATATGTCACAATAACATAACTCTCACTATCATATGATAGAAAAATAACATACACTCCCTTTGTGAACCAGAAACAAAAAAAAAAAACTGGGACACAACAATTTTTATTCTTTATTAAATACTACGATATACTCTCATGTCTTAACTCTCACACCTAATCTAACATGCTGGATGAGAAAACACTTTTATCTTCCTTTTTTTAGTATATTCGATTATGGTTTGCAGCCAACAAGAGAACACGTCATCTCAATATTCCCAGCCCACCACCCACCACATGACACCATTTCCAATTTTCATGTTTAATTATTTTTTGCCTTAATTACATTATGTTAGGTATTGGTATATTGTTAGTTTTACGTTTTAAATTTTTGGAGTCATTATAGGTTCGGATCATTTTGGGGTTTAATCCATTCGTGTTTCGATTGTTTTATATTTATATACTTTTGGTTTTTGGTTAGGTTTCAGGTTCAGGTCAAACGAGCAGTTTTCAGGTTAGATCAAATTTTGATAGCTTTACCATAATTATTACTTCTGTTATATTGAAGAACGTGAAAAAATAATTAATATGAAAAAAGTTTATGAGAAAAATAACGTTTTATTTTCCCCATTAATAGTTATCAATTAACTAAAACAACTAATTATTTATATAAAAAAATATTTAACAAATCAAATTAAGTCCAAAAAAATCTAGACTACTTGTGAGACCATTTACTGCCGACAAAATTTATTTGTAGATGACCTATAATAACTCTGAGATTCTGTTCAACTCAACATATTTGTAGTTAATACCTTTGTTATAGTCTGACACTAACAAAAGTAAGCTTATACTTGACAGTATGCTCTTGGAGAAGAATGCATGGCCCCTGTCGCATCTGTATGTTTCCATAAAGGCATAAATTTTCCCTTTATCAGAATACACAACTCTGAGCCCTTATATCTAACTAAACTAATCATGTCCACTCATCTATTTTCTTTTCCTTATATTATACTCAGTCATGTGCCCTTTGATTTAAATAATCTAATCCTATTCATTGATGTGGTTTTCTCTTCTTTTTCTTTAATTATACACATAGAGCATCAATTGATAAATAATTCATTGATGTGGTTTTCTTCTTCATCCTCAACTAAATATTCTACTAAGAAAAAATTGAAATGACCTAATCTAGGGTTTCAGGGGCCGAATTAGGTCAAATTTGAAAATATATGTGGCCACGAACCTAATCCGTGCCCATAGACCCTAATTAACCTAATTATACAAAAAAATCAAATTTATAGAAGATAAAAATTTAAAAGTGTTCAGGGACATGGACGGGGTGTTCGTGGGCCTAGACATGAATTCGGAAAAATCCTAAAATTCAAAAATAAATTGTCCCACCACCATCCGATGGCATCCGTGGTTTCGGACAGGGCGTCCGTGGTTATGAACCGCCCTCAAACGGCAGCGTTTAGGCATTTTATGACGGTGTTTACGGCTTAAATTTAATGGACGTGTTCCTTAGAAGATTTTAAACACGTTAGTAATCAAAAGATTTCAGTTTGAGGTCGAATTTAACATGCAACATAGTTTATAAGTTATTTGACAAAAACTAAAACAATCCTAAATTCAGACGTTGGGAAAAGTTGACTTGATTAGAAATTTGTACTGATATAGTATTAAGAAAGTTAACATAATGTTTGAGGATAGTCTCCAAGGTTGTATTTCCTAAATTGAGGATGAAGTTTATTTCATATTTGGGATAGATATTGATTTTACTCTTGCAATTTTGGATGGTGTTATGGTTCATAACTAAAAAGAAATTGTGTACTCTTTGAGGAAGTTAGCAACATATTAAATTTTGGGAAGTGTATGAGATCTTCATTGACTTTGAGAGTTATATATGAAGTAAAGGAGATAATTTCAGTTGAATATGAGTTTCTAAGGATAAATTTCCATGAAGTAAAGCTAAGGTGAAAATGGACGCCTTTATTAGAAAAAAGAGCATTTGTGATCCGAGGGTGATCAAGATTCAGATTTTGATGGTGTAGTCTGATGGAAGTACACTAAGGAAATAGTTATGCAATATGAGTTAGGATATATGTTGGGCGTCTGAGACAAACGATGCAATGATGAAACGATTAAAGGAATCAAGTTTGTCTAGAGTAATATGGATTAAATGAAAGGAATTTCCTATATGGTTGTACGCCCTAGAGGTGACAAGAATAAAACCCCAACGAGTGATTTAGGTAACCTAGATGATTAAAAAAGAGGTGTTGGATTGGCATTGAATGTTCGACAAGAGATTTAAGTTGAGTTTAGGAACTATAGGTTTAGTAAAACCTCTTGGTATACCGGAAGTGCTAGCAAATTAAAGGAATATGTGTATGAGGTATATGGTGTGGTATTGTAGGAGATTCCCAAATTATGCTATGTTTGAACCTAGTTTCAGAAGGTCATATGTATCAAGTTGAAGAACACCTTTGTTTTCACCTTGTGGCAGACGGGTAACGAGATAGATATACTTATCATTATATAATGTATTGGACATACTACAACCTTGGGAGGATTATTATACTGATATTTATTGCACATATCTCAGACACTTGAAACTTTAATGAGAAACATCAAAACAATTCATAAAGATCGTGACCTGCCTAAGGTTGATAAAAAATTCCATCCATATCTGGAAAGGAAGTTGATTGAGTTTTGAATTGGGTGATACAAATAGGTGTGATAGAATATGTTGTCCACTAGATAGTGAGATTAGGTATGAGATAGAGCATAAGATTGTATCCCAAATTCTTTTGACCTGGAGGGTAATGACCAGAGTTAGAAACTTGTTTAAGTGCTAACAGATCGTATGGAGATTGATAGGACACATTATGATTTCTAAGTATCGAAAGGATAAAGAGGTATATAATGAATTGAACTTGCGTGTTTGAACCAAAGATAGTAGAGATTGATCTCACTTAATGCAATGAGCGATATTCCTTGGAGATGGGATGAAAACATTAAAGTGATTAGCCTAAGGTCATAGATGGTCAGACCTTGTAATTCAGTCATATATTGGAATAGACTTGATATGTGATAAAATATGTTTTGCAATCAAATTTTAAGAGTATAAATGCAGTTACAAGGTTGTAACTTTCATTTAAGGGGGGTGGATAGAACCGCATCTAAGTGTCTACTGCTTCGTGAATTGTATGAGTTATGTAAGTTTACTTGATAGCATCTATGTGGCATGATATATGTATCACTAAAATCGGGGAAGTCTTGCATTTATAGAGGACTTCTAGCATTATTTTGCATGACAAGTGGAAAGTGTGCTAGTGGTGTCCAGTGTGACATTGAGAATAGAGATCTGAATGGATATTACGGTGATGAATTGAGAAGAAATTATGAACTTATGATAAAGTTATGGACATGTTAGAGGAACAATGAAATTTCTTGATTTTTTTTTTTTGGAAATTTGTTGTGATCTTGTTTAAGTCCAAGAATTTGATACCAACAAAATGTTTGAGCCAAATCCTTGGTTTTGAGATACGATTTGAAATGTGAGTGAATTCTGCCTGATTTACCAATGAGCTATGTTGATTTCATAAAATATTGCCTGTTATAAATCAATAACTTTAGTGGTGATTTAACCTTCGGGGACGAAGCTTGTTTTTAAGGGGAAGATAGTGAAATACCCCGATTCTAATATGGTTTATGTAGACACCAAAAATTCTCACCCGTTTTATATTGAAACAAAATTACAAAAATAAACATGCTTCTAGAAACAAGGCGGTCGTCCCCGTTTTCAACCAAAGGAATTTCTTTTTCCCGACATTTAAATCTCACATTCCTATAGAAAAGAAGCACACGCTTTTTATTGTAATCCGTTTTAACCTATTTCATTTTGTATACTTATTTCCTTTCTTTTGTTTTAAAATCTTTCATTGTTTTGTTATTACGTTGCATTATTTTATGTACTCGGTTGATTCCTACTTTTATTATCTATTTCCCATAGATTTTCTATTATTTACCATCATCTTTTCTACCATTTTTTGTGACTTTACTATTATTTTATCTATTTATTTTATTCGTTTATCTCCATTTCACGGGCATTATTTTTCATCATTTCATGTACATGTGCTATTCTTTTTATTTATATCTCATTACGTTGTGAATATTATTTTTAATTGTATTCCATAATTTCATGTCACTATGTTATTGTTCTCATTTTATTGTACACTTTCCATTTGAAATGGTAGCATTTTTAGAACAATTATCCCGGTCTGGGCAAAAACTCTAGTATTATTTTTTTCGGGAAGATACTGATTTCCAACTTAGTACAGCCGGGTAACATGCTCTCTGAGTAACCAGGTGGTCTCGGGTTCAACTCCGAGCTGAGGCGTTTCTTCTTTTTTCGTTTAGCTTGTGATGGGACTTTTGTTTTACTATCCACAGTTATGAACTGAAAGTCGCTACGGCTCAACTAGTTAAATGCACGGGAGGGGTATTGGGGATACTAAGTTAAAACCTAGGTTGTAGCAAGATTTTATTTTCCCTTCATTTTCTTTTTAGTCAACCGGATCAAATATGGCCCAATCGTGTCTGGGTCCATTTTGTCTCGTTACCCAAATAAAACCCATGTAGTAAGCAGCCCACAAGCCATCAGACTTCCCCATATGAAACCTTATTCCACAACTATAACATTCTCAAAACCCTAAAGTACGTTTTTACCAGCAGACATCAATCCCCAACAATCTCCTTATGTTTTGTCTGGTGTCCTGTGTGCCTTACTCTACCGGTATTCGAAAAGAAGAAGAACAAAAACCCAAAAACATTGTCACTGCCCATTCTCTTCTTCCTCTCAAAGTAGAATCGGTAAGCCAAGAAACCCCAGAAATCCTTTCGATTTCATACTCCCTGTCTTCTCCCATTTCAAAATCACCGTGAAAACATTTCCGAATCGCTACCACCACCACCATACCCACACCAGAAATCCCCCACCGTTTCGAACTCATCTCCATCACCAACAGAGTCAGTTGTATTCTCCCTTCTCCTCTCTTCTCTTCTGGCGGAACTCACTAAAACATGAAAACGGGAGCTTCAAATTTCTATTTCGAAAGTCTTCTGGTTCCAAGGGAATTGATGACTTAGTTGTCCTCTTTTCTATTCTTTCACGACATTCCTTTCGACCGAATGTGTGCATATGTGTTTTAACTTTAGCACTGATCCGAGATTATGAGCCTTTGTGCTCCTTTTTGCATTTTTGTTTGGTTAAGCATTGGTGTACATAGCCTGATATGGACATCGTAGTCCACGAACATGGCAAAGAATCCAAGCGTATGCATGGGTTTCAATTCCCTTTTTCTTTGTATTCTCTTTTTCTTTTTTTCTTTCCTTCTTCTTCTTTTGTTAGCTTATCATAAAGTGAAGCTCACCTGTGCTAATTAGCTTGTTCTCTTCATGTTCTTATCTGGGCTACGGTTCTGAGTTGATTCGAGGTTCCCTCCTCAAAGGTTGATTAGTTCTTATCTTGTATCGCCATCATTTTGTGTAGACAGATTACCATTTTCTGACTGATTTCCTATTAAATACTCTCCTGTTTGAGGAGCCTATGTTGACAATGCTTGAATCGGAAGTACGTTGTTGTTACAGTTTGGTTTTGAAGTCTCATGTAGAATTTCTGATTATCTTCTCTTGGATCTTCATTTCTGAATCGAATCGGCTACTAAGTCCCCTCTGACTACCAATATAACTTGACACTGTATACTCTGCCTTTGTGTTGAGCGTTTCTATGTACAGGTTGTGAGGATTTGGTTCCATACCCCCGTTTTTTCCTTCCATTTGCACTTACCCAATTATGATTATTGATCTAACCCGTTTGAAATATTTGTATCGGTGGTTTGAATAACTTGCAGGAGTTTGTTTGTGTTCTCCTTTCGGTACCAAATCTTGACCCTTGTTATGTATTAAGCTCATCTGTACATTCTGATTTCTGGTGTTTATACTTATAGTTTGAGTGCTATTTCACTTTTGAGATTGTTTAGTCGGTGTAATTAATTTCTGTCTTGCGTGTATGAAGAAAGGATCTATCAGGCCCTTTTTTCTTGTTGAAATCTTGCTTGGGTAGGTGGCTTGTTACGAAATGGATAGAAAATCTTAGGCTTAAAATTTTCTCATAGCTTATCTATCGTGCCATCCTTCTTAGTTCAGATGGAACTGTAGTGGTGAGTTCTGCTTATTAGTTAATAAATAGAAAAATGATTAGGAGTTTACTTCATTTATCCAACAATAAACCTACATTTTCTCACTGATATTTGGCATCTCATCAGGAGATCATTGACCTGTAAGCCAGAACTGTATAGTTAGATAATTCAACAGTAGGGATAACATGTTTAGCTTAAGATTTTCTTTTCTGCTGCACGGTTAAAAAGTCTATTCCATGTTAAGAGTCTGAATTATGTTCTGAACTAATTCTGAATTGATTATCTCTCCAGTGTGCTCACCCAAATACCGTTTAATGTTCACTTAAGAACAAAAACTTCCTCTGATTTCATCAATGGGCCGTGTTAATGAGTAGTGAACAAAAGTAGAACAAAAAATTAGATTAAGTATTTAAGCTTTCGCCTGATTATCATCTAAGCTCTTAGTTGGGTTTCTGTTCTCTGTTATTGTTTGGGGTTAAACTTCAGCCTGCTTTCCCTCTTGCTTGTATTCTGTGATACATTTATATCTAATTGCTCCTTGTTGTATATATTCATGTTTTACTGTTTTTCTCCTAAGATATCAATTCACTTTTTGGTATTTTGATGGCTTTATTTAAGCCTTAGTTATCACCCTTAGGACCTTTCAAACTGACAGAAAAGTTTTAGATGTATTATCGCTCCACACCTAATGGGTCTCTCATTCGTTTCATGGGGCAATAATCTCCTATAACTTCAGAAAAGACTCAAACCATCATTATATGTATATAAGAACAAAAGCTTTAAAAACAAGCCCTTAAGGCTAGCTTATGAGGGTTTAGGATGCGAAACCACCCATGCCTAGCGGGTCTCTCATTCGTTTTATGTGGGTGGAATCCTCCTTTACCCTCAACACACCCATAATCAAGATTAACTGATTAATAAACCTTATTATTCCATCTTGTCTAGATTCAAATACCTTCTCTCTGATCCTCATTTCAATTAAAAAAAAGTCATTTCACCAAAATCAGGATTGTCTCTCTAATTTCTTCATCATCTTTCAAATTCCAAGCCTCCTCAGTCTATTTTAACTCAATAAAACTTTTCTGGTCCACCTCCAAGGTGCCAACCCGGCCCACAACTTCAAAATCCATTAACCTAGTCCAAACCCTTCAAGTTGGTCCACAAAAAAAATCAATTTGCCCCAACTCACAAGTCTTGCCCAAATTCCACCACCAAAATCCAAAATCTAGCCCAGGATCCGAAGCCCAAACCCAAGGGC
This sequence comes from Limonium bicolor, assembly GCA_023374045.1. NCBI lineage: Eukaryota > Viridiplantae > Streptophyta > Magnoliopsida > Caryophyllales > Plumbaginaceae > Limonium > Limonium bicolor. Next base: position 71,305,537 of record CM041780.1, read on the forward strand.
CAAACCCATCATAACACAAAAACCAAACTCAACAAACCCAAAACCCAAACCCGAAGCCCAAGCCCTCAAAACCCGAAACCTAAATCTACCTTCACCCTGGTCCAAGCCCAAAATCGGCCCAACTTCAACTTATAAGCCCAGCCGAATGCCTCAAAACCTGAACCCAAATCCATCAATCCCGGACCCAAACTTGAAGCCCAAATCCATCAAGTTCGGCCCAATTTGAAGCCCAAGCCCTCAAAACTTGAAGCCCAAATCCATCAAGCTCGGCCCAAATCCATCAAAACCCGGCCAAAATCCCTCAAAACCTGAAGCCCAAACCCATCAAAACCCGGCCCAAATCCCTCAAAACCCGAAGCCCAAACCCATCAAAACCTGGCCCAAATCCCTCATAACCCGAAGCCTAAACCCATTAAAACCCGGCCCAAATCCCTTAAAACCTGAAGCCTAAACCCAATAAAACCCGGCCCAAGTTCCCCTCCGGCCTTGTCCAAGCCTGAAGTCGGCCCAACTTCAACTTATAAGCCCAGCCCAATGCCTCAAACATGCCCAAATCCACCAAAAGACCAAGTTCACAAAAAGAGCCAAGTCCATAGAAAGCCTAAACTCCAAACCAATCAAAAATAGAAATCCACAAAAACAATTCAACTCCACAAAGTAGCCCAAGTCCAAAACAATTCAAGTTCAAAGGTTTGACCCGGACCTTGACTTGACCCGTTGACTATGACAAAGAACATTAACCTTGACCAATTTTACCGGGTCATGACTATGCACGGGTTAGATGATGAAATGAAGATAATCTGCTTCCCCAGCTACCTCGAAGGGTCTGCCCAAACTTGGGTGTTGAGGTTGGACTTCACTGGGAAGAAGTTGGAAGAAGTCTACCAAGCTTTTGTGGAGCAGTATAGCTATAACACTCACCTAGGGGTCACCCAGAGAGACTTGGAAACCATGAGACCAAGAAATCATGAGACAGTAATGGAATTATTTACCAAGTAGAGAGAGAAGGCGGGCTAGATGCTAGACCGGCCCAACGAAGATGAGAAAATAAGAATCATTATCGATTGCCTGGAAAACCCTTACTCAGACCATCTTAAGTCCCTCGGAACATGATAAGTGTGAAATATATCTATTTTTAGGGCTTTAATTCTTCCTATTTTCATAACAATTGATGTCATATTTTTCACTTATCTTATGTTCTTTTAAGTTTTATATTTAGATGAGAGCTGATATATTTTATGTGTCAAATGCAGGAAACGATGACATGTATACATATATACGTATAACATATATGTACATATATATACGCATTACCATATGTATACATATATATATACGTACATATGTTATACATATATATATATGTGTAACAATCACTCACGGTGGAATATGTATACATATAACCCAAGAGTTGTATGGTGGGCCAAATGAAGACTCATGCACATTCAAACGGAAGTAGCAGCTACGTGTGGGCTTACTTGGAGCATAGGATGGCAAATTTGACTTATTTTTGAGATCAACAAAGAAAAGCATACAGCAGCTGGTACATGAAGTTAGTGGGCCTCGACTGATGTGGATAAAATAAAGAAAAAGGCTGCAAGCACAGGTAAGGCATTCACGCCTCTGAGAATTAGAAACGGAATTGATAAAAAGAAAAAAAGAGGTTGCTGATATTGATGGTAAAGGGACGCCGACTTCGAAGAGGATAAAAAAAATGATATATATGATTTATCTTCGACGTTATAGGTGGTAGATATATTTATATATATTTGGAGAGATCTTGGAAGAAGGGGGCGCCGCACGGCTACACTGATCGGGAATGAAATTATTCCTCAACCAGGCCATTTATTTCCCTGCTGCTCCACATCCGACCACCCACATTCGCTACCGTTCATCCCCACATCCATTGCTCACCATACTCATCCATCATCACCGACAACTGCAATTTATCCTCGTCTGACATTCACATTACCATTACTTTCCACACACCACGACCATACTACCGAACCATTCACCAGATGTGCAGAGCGGTGCAGCCACGCAGCAGTTCCAGCGTCAACAAGGAGTAGAATCAACCCACCACCAGATTGTCACGCGATAATTAGAAAACTGAGTGGAGTTTCTAAACTGGAATTATTTCTTGCTTTAATTTTAGTTTGTTTTATGTTTTCTTTGTTCTCTAATATTTACGTTATGAATCATGAGTGAGTAATTTTTATTTAGCTTCCCGAACCCGGGAAGTGAGTCTTTTCCTCAGAATTCACATTATGTAAGTTTGCCACTATTATTATAATTTTGCAATAATTTAATTCCTGTTCTTAATGTGTTTGGATTTTCTAGCCAATTTTTTGAGTGATTTTTGTAGAACTTATATCAAAATGCGGTGCTGAGATTAAGTTCTAGACATAGGAAGTTAAATCAGATTAACGACTAGAAGCATGGTTTGCCTATAGGTTAATTTGTATCCAATAGGAATTGTGTTTAATGCAATTAACTTGAATTTAACTTGGGCATGGTTTGCGGCTTGTTATTTCAGTTAATTAGGGTTCGTTGTACAGGGACCGGTCAACGAACTATTTATAATTCCTGAGTTTATTGCATAAAATAGTGAAAATAGTTATTAAGTGAATTCGATGAAATAGACGAGTGAATTAACCCGGGGAGCGTTTTTAATTCGCTAGATTTTTAACCCGTTATTTGTTTTATTTTGTTTTTTTGGTTTATTTGTTCTTTGATTCTTTGTTTATTTAATTTGCTTAGACTAATAAGATCCCTTCAAAAAGTGACAATTTCCTGTTTTTTTAGTTTAGGTTAGTTTCTCTATTAGGTTAATTTAATTTGTCAGTTAATTGAAGAGGTCCCTGATTCGACAACCCACTTAATCACTATACCCGCAAAACGATAGGTACACTGCCTAGGTAGAGATATAATAACATATATTTCTGCTAACAAGTTTTGGCGCCGTTGTCAGGGACCTTGTACGGTTGATTGACATTTTCATTGATTTAATTGGGACTTATTTTTGTTTTCCTTTCTTTATTCAATTTTTATTTTTATTTTATTTTTATCTCGTTTAATTCGGTTTGATTTCTGTTACTTTAGTGGGATTAGCCTATATAGTTTTTGTGACTATTTGTCTTCTTATTCGAATTGAAGTTTTAGACTAGTCTAGGAATGTCCATCCGAATTTGACTTATTTTGATTTGCGTACGTTTTTTCTTCTTCCATTTTATTATTATTTTTTCTTTTGTTTATTTTGTTATTTTTTTATTTATCTTTAATGATACAAATTCTGTTAACTTACGAGACTTGGCTTTCGTATTTGATTTTTATTCTGTATTGGATTCAGATCTTTTCGAATTTGATTCATTAGATAGTAATAGTTGGTTTTGTTATTTGATGCAGATTTGATTCGACTTGTTATTGACTACGTGATTTGATTACATAGCGCTAATTTGTTATATGTGTCAAACTTGTTCTATAGGAGGACCATTAGCTGACTTCGAGCCTGAAATTGAGAGACTTTTCCACAGAAGAAGAAGGTTGCAATTCAACATGGCTGATTGCACATTGAATGAGCATCAACAACCGTCGGTCGAGGGGAGACCTTCTGCTATTGTTCTCCCTGAAATCACACCAACAGAGATGGAGGCCTGACAGTTCAAGACTAGCTACATCACTACGTTGTTTCATCAAGGCCAATTCAGTGGGATCGATTCTGACGATGCACCACATCACATTCCGAGGTTCCTAGATTTTTGCAATGCTTTCAACAAGACCGGGAACCTAAACCAGAGGATTCGACTGCAGTTGTTTCCCTACTCCTTGAAGGATGGAGCTTCCAGATGGCTGAGGAGTTTGCAACCACAGAGTATCACTACCTGGGCGGAGCTAGCACGCAAGTTTCTGAACAAATACTACCCACCATCCAAGACCAGAGAAAAGATAGGTGAGATTAATAGTTTTTGTCAAGAACCAGGTGAGTCTCTATATGATTCATGGGATAGATTTAGAGAGCTTCAGATTTTATGCCCGCACCATGGTATGAGTGATAGAGATTTAGTGTTAGCATTCTTTGGTGGTTTAAATGATTCAAACAAGCTTTTACTGAATTCTGCTTCTGGAGGAAATTTCATGAATAAGACAGGTGCAGCAGCAATTGAGCTTCTGGATTCGATGACCGCGAGCACCAGACAGTGGTGTAAGAACAAGGGGAGAGGAGAGGCCAAGAAAGAGGCCGGACTTTATCATTTGCCCCCGCAAGATCATCTATCTGCTCAGTTGACTACCATAGCAAAAGCAGTGGAGAAGCTCACTCTTGGTCAGACGCAACAACCAGTGAAGGCAGCAGCTACTTCTTCCCAATACCTGACACCTTGCTGTGATATATGTGGAGGAGCCCACGAGACTTACAACTATGAGGGACTTGGGTACATCGGAAATCCAAAGGAGGTAAATTCTATAAACAACCGACCAGGTAACTCTTTTCCAAATTCTTATGGTCAAAATAGTTGGAGAAATAATCAGCAGTCTCAGTGGTGAGGTAATGATCAGTTTATGGGCAATAATTCTTATAGTCAGAAGAATAGACAATCTCATTTTAATAGACAGCAGGATCAAGCTCAAAATTCTCAGGAAAGTAACAGCAAGATCGAGAGCATGTTTGCAGAGTTGCTAAAACAGGGCCAAGCTACTAATTCTAGAATTGCTAACTTAGAGGCCAAATTTGCTGATCAAGGAACCATAAATCAGAATGGGGAGAGGCAGCTCAGTCAACTCTCACAGCAGCTACCACAAAGACCTGCAGGGACACTACCTGGTCAGACCGATCCTAACCCAAGAGAGCAGATGAAAGCAGTAACATTAAGGAGTGGTAAGGAGTTGGTTTCTGATGTTCCTGCAGCAGAGGAAGAGTCTGACAAAGTAGAAGAATCTCCACCTGAGTTGAGGAAGTGGTAGCTCCCAAGGAGAAGGAGTCTCCTGAATCTCTTGTTGAGACCTTCTCAGCTTTCTTATGTTCCTCCTATTCCATATCCTGATAGACTTAAGAAAAAGAATTTAGATGAACAATTTGGCAAGTTTCTTAATATTTTTAAGAAATTAACAATCAACATTCCTTTTTCTGATGCTCTTACTCAGATGCCTATTTATGCTAAATTTATGAAGATATTTTATCTAATAGGCGATCTTTGCAGGAAACTGATACGGTGAGGCTTACAGAGAAGGTTTTGCTGTGTTGTTGAAGAAGCTACCCCCAGCTAGGAGATCCTGGACTTCCAATCATTCCTTGTTCCATCGAAGAGGTAGATTGTGGTAATGGTTTGTGTGATTTAGGAGCTAGTGTGAACTTAATGCCATTATCTATTTTTAAGAAATTGGGTCTTGGTCAGTGTTCTCCTACTTCTGTGCAATTACAGTTAGCTGATCGATCTATAATTCATCCAACAGGAAGATAGAGGATTTAGTGGTAAATGTTGGTAAATTTATTTTCCCTGCTGACTTTATTGTAATTGACATGGAAGAGGATAAGGATGTTCCATTGATTCTAGGGAGACCGTTCATGCGCACAGCTCGTACTTTGATTGATGTAGAGGGGGTAAATTATCTTACGTTTTCATGATGAGCAGGTTGTTTTTGATATGACTAGGAATATGAAACGTCCTGCAGGTGCTCAGTCTTGTTTTTTGTAGATGTTATTGACTCTCTAGTGCAAAACAACTCTTAGCAGAGAAGAAGATGAGATTCTGGAGAGATGTTTAATGGCATCTTGTGAGGATGATGATGAGGATCCAGATATCGCTCTTATGGCAGAAGAGCTAAACAAAAGACGGCCACACTTCCTCGCTTACAAGGAGAAATTTGAAAGAGTAGAAAGAAGTGTTGATAGGCCACGACCTTCAATTGAAAAACCTCCTGCAGTGGAGATGAAGCCTCTACCCCCTCATCTTAAATATGTTTTTCTTAAGGAACCTTCTGACTTACCTGTGATTGTGTCTTCTGAATTAACAGGTGCTCAAGAGAAGCAACTTCTGGAGGTGCTGCGCAAGCATACATCAGCTATTGGTTGGTCGATAGCAGACATTCGTGGAATCAGCCCTCAGTTGTGTTCTCATCGAATTTACATGGAGGATGACTACAGACCATTGGCGCAGCCTCAGAGACGTCTCAACCCTGTTCTGAAAGAGGTAGTAAAGAAAGAGGTAATTAAATTGTTAGACGCTGGAATTATCTATCCTATTTCAGACAGTCAGTGGGTGAGTCCAGTTCAGGTAGTACCAAAGAAGGGGGGAATTACCGTGGTACCAAATGACAAAGGTGAGCTGATCCCACAGCGCACCACTACAGGGTGGAGAGTTTGCATTGATTATCGTAAGTTAAATAATGCCACCCGTAAGGATCATTTTCCCCTTCCTTTTATTGATCAGATGCTTGAAAGATTAGCAGGACAGATTATTATTGTTTTCTAGACGGTTATTCAGGTTATTTTCAAATTCCAATTGCTCCTGAGGATCAGGAAAAGACTACTTTTACTTGTCCATATGGTACTTTTGCTTATAGGAGAATGCCGTTTGGTTTATGTAATGCTCCTGCTACTTTTCAAAGATGCATGATGGCAATATTTTCTGATTATATTGAAAAGTGCATTGAGGTTTTCATGGATGATTTCTCTGTTTTTGGACTAACCTTTGAATCATGTTTGGAGAACCTTGATTGTATTCTAGCCAGGTGCAAGGAAGCAAATTTGGTACTGAACTGGGAGAAGTGCCACTTTATGGTCCGAGAAGGAATCGTGTTAGGACATAAAGTTTCATCTAAAGGTATTGAGGTGGATCGTGCTAAAATTGAGGTAATCGAGAAACTTCCACCTCCTTCTTCTGTCAAGGACGTTCGTAGTTTTCTTGGACATGCAGGTTTTTATAGGAGATTCATTAAGGATTTTTCCAAGATTACTAAGCCTCTCTATGATTTACTTGCTAAGGATGTTAAATTTCATTTTTCTAAAGAATGTTTAGCAGCTTTTAATTTGTTAAAGGAGAAGCTTATTTCTGCACCAGTTGTTGTGTCACCTGATTGGACTTTGCCATTTGAAATTATGTGTGATGCAAGTGATTATGCTGTGGGGGCTGCTTTATGCCAGAAATTTGATAAGATTCTGAGAGTGATTTATTATGCTAGTCGTACATTAAATGATGCTCAGAAAAATTATGCTACCACAGAAAAAGAATTGCTTGCAGTTGTCTTTGCTTTAGATAAATTTCGTCAGTACTTGTTAGGTAGCAAAGTTATTGTGCATACTGATCATTCTGCTCTTAAGTACTTGTTTGCTAAGGCAGATGCAAAGCCTAGGTTAATCAGGTGGATCCTTCTTCTTCAAGAATTCGATGTTGAAATCAGAGATAAGAAAGGGACACAAAACGGGGTGGCAGATCATTTGTCCAGAATGGAGGTGCCTGATGATGGGGATATCATCAATGAGTCTTTCCCTGATGATGCCATATACACGGTTGAGACAGTCGGGGGTCCTTGGTTCGCTAACATTGCTAATTATTTAGCAAGGAAGATCATCCCCGCTGATATGACTTATCAGTAGAGGAAGCGTTTCTTTTCTGTAGTTAAGCATTACTTTTGGGATGATCCTTATCTTTTCAAAATTGTGCAGATGGAATCATTCGTAGGTGCATCCCACATACGGAAGTAAGAGACATTCTCCTTCATTGTCATTCCAGAGAAGCCGGTGGACATCATGGTGCTACTCGTACAGCTGCAAAGGTACTCGAATCAGGTTTCTACTGGAACACCCTTCATAAAGATTGTCATGCGTTTGTTGCTACATGTGATCGGTGTCAAAGGCATGGTAACTTACCACGTCGAAATGAATTTCCTTTGACAAACATGTTAGAAGTTGAGTTGTTCGACGTTTGGGGTATTGATTTCATGGGTCCTTTTCCCCATTCATTCGGTAATCTTTACATCTTAGTAGCTGTTGATTATGTTTCTAAGTGGGCGGAGGCCCTTGCTTGCTCTACTAATGATGCTAAAGTTGTTGTGAAGTTCCTTAAGAAGAATATCTTCACTAGATTCGGTGTTCCTCGAGCTATTATTAGTGATGGTGGCTCCCACTTCTGCAATCGTCAGTTCGATGCTCTTCTGAAGAAATATGGGGTCCATCACAAGGTGGCTTTACCTTACCACCCTCAGACAAATGGACAGGCCGAGGTGACGAACCGAGAGCTCAAATGGATTTACAGAAGACAGTGAATTCTTCTAGAAAGGATTGGTCTCTCAAGCTGCATGACGCGCTCCGGGCTTATCGTACCGCTTTCAAGACACCCATTGGCATGTCCCCGTACAAGCTTTTTTTGGGAAGGCATGCCACTTGCCCGTGGAGCTAGAGTACAAATCATATTGGGCATTGAAGGCGCTGAACTTTGATTTGCAGAAAGCCGGTGAGAAGCGCAAGTTTCAGCTGACGGAGTTAGAGGAGCTTAGAGATGAATCATATGAGAATGTCGTCATCTATAAGGAGAGGACCAAGCGCTGGCATGACAAGATGATTGCCAAGCGGGACTTCAAGGCGGGAGATCAGGTACTTCTTTTCAATTCCAGACTTAAGCCTTTTCCAAGTAAGTTGAAATCTTTTTGGTCTGGACCTTTTCCAATTATAAGTGTCTCTCCATTTGGAGCTGTGGAATTAGATATGGAAAAGGCGGTTCATTCAAAGTTAATGGTTCTCGTATTAAGCCATTTCTGGGTACTTCGTTAGACAGATAGGATGTATCTGAGCTCACTCTTAAGGACCCCGTTAAAGCTTAGTTACTTTCTGTCTAGCCAAAGACAATAAAGAAGGGTGGCTGACTGCGAGGCAACCTAGTGGTATTTTTAGTTTAATTTTTTACTTTTTGTGTTATTTATTTTCTAATAAATCCATGTTTTCTGTTTCCTTTATTTTCTAGTACTTTTTAGATAGTTTCATCCAGTTTATTCACTCCGAGGTTCTAATGCCCATGCGTTTAACGAGATGCTTTTAGCGTCAATTCTTGTTGTTTTTCTGAGATTGCTTGCAGGTGTGGTGATCATAGACACTCCATAGGCTGGACACTTGCTTCACAGCAAGTGTGAGGAAGATTCCTACCCCGGTAAAGGACCTAAGTGTGAGGAAGGTGCCCTTCCTCAATCTGAAGATATTAGGGGAGTTTTCATGTCCTTTCACTCTTATTCTAAGTCCAGCTTACGCTTTGAATGCATCAAGTCCATGGGATCTTTAGTTAACTTTTGATGAATTTGCACTATTTAGAAAGTCCTCTTCTTGGTTTGATTTTGTGAACAATGAAGACATTGCTCCTCTTAAGTGTGAGGAAGTAGGAGTACATTCTAAATATTGACAATTGCACTTACTGCCACACTCGTTTTTGTTTGTCCTCTTATTTTGGAAGAATTGCTTCTTTTAAGCGCCAATAAATATTGAATCTTCAGGTGAAAATTTTTGTTGAGGTTTTGAAAACAAGCCTGATGGCCACCTCAAGAATCTTTCTGCTTTTGGCTGTTTGTATGTATAGTTTTATCCAAATTGAATCTGTTTTCACTGAAATTTGGTGGAATAGCTGATTATGAAAATTGAATTAGTCTAGTTTGGGATCTTGGGAATGACAAGAAAGTTTGGTATGAAAAGGATAAGGCAAGGTACTCCGCTGATCTGAATTAAAATTTCTGAACCAAAACAGGCCTCTTCATTCGGTTATTAAGTCCTCGGGGTGCCTTAACACCTATCTACCTAATGTCTCGGGATCTGGGATAGCTGGCCCAAAGCCGCTACATGGGTGAAGAGAAAAGTCTGAGGGGATGAACTGAATATGCAAATAGCAAAATAGAATGTTGAAGAAAAGAAACTTTGAAAAGTTAAAAGTGTAATTCAATTTTGCTTATTCTGATCATGAGTACGTGGTGTTGAAAGGTATCGCGGAATAAGGCGTTACTTCACACCCCTTGTCATCCAAAGGTTAGAGAAAGAAACGGTAGAAGCTCCCAAACTATTCTGTTTCAGTTTCTATAATCTAACTTCTCCATGCTTTTAACTTCACTATTTTTCACTGTTTGTGAAAACCTACAGCTAGTAGCAGAACTTTTCTTTTGATTGTCATTTTTCTTGTTTTCCATCGGCAGTTGTTTGATCCTGAGTTTCAATACTGTGGCCCTTAATAGTAGTCAAATTCTGTATTTGCTTGAAGACAAGTAAAAGCTAAGTGTGAGGAAGTTTGATAAGTGTGAAATATATCTATTTTTAGGGCTTTAATTCTTCCTATTTTCATAGCAATTGATGTCATATTTCTCACTTATCTTATCTTCTTTTAAGTTTTATATTTAGATGAGAGTTGATATATTTTATGTGTCGAATGCAGGAAACGATGACATGTATACATATATACGTATAACATATATGTACATATATATACGCATTACCATATGTATACATATATGTATACGTACATATGTTATATATATATATATGTAACCATGACTCACGGTGGAATATGTATACATATAACCCAAGAGTTGTATGGTGGGCCAAATGAAGACTCGTGCACATTCAAATGGAAGTAGCAGCTACGTGTGGGCTTACTTGGAGCATTGGATGGCAAATTTGACTTATTTTTGAGATCAACAAAGAAAAGCATACAGCAGCTGGTACATGAAGTTAGTGGGCCTCGACCAATGTGGATAAAATAATGAAAAAGGCTGCAAGCACAGGTAGGGCATTCACGCCTCTGGGAATTAAAAACGGAATTGATAAAAAGAAAAAAAGAGGTTGCTGATATTGATGGTAAAGGGACGCCGACTTCGAAGAGGATAAAAAAAATGATATATATGATTTATCTTCGACGTTATAGGGGGGAGATATATTTATATATATATTTGGAGAGATCTTGGAAGAAGGGGGCGCCGCACGGCTACACTGATCGGGAACAAAATTATTCCTCAACCAGGCCGTTTATTTCCCTGTTGTTCAACATCCGACCACCCACATTCGCTGCCGTTCATCCCCACATCCATTGCTCACCATCCTCATCCATCATCACCGACAACGACTGCAATTTATCCTCGTCTGACATTCACATTCCATTACTTTCCACACACCACGACCATACTACCGAACCATTCACCAGAGGTGCAGAGCGGTGCAGCCACCAGCAGTTCCAGCGTCAACAAGGAGTAGAATCAACCCACACCAGATTGTCACGGGATAATTAGGAAACTGAGTGGAGTTTCTAAACTTGAATTATTCTTGCTTTAATTTTAGTTTGTTTTATGTTTTCTTTGTTCTCTAATCTTTACGTTATGAATCATGAGTGAGTAATTTTTATTAAGCTTCCCGGGTTAGGGAAGCGAGTCTTTTCCTGAGAATTCATAATATGTAAGTTGCACTATTATTATAATTTTGCAATAATTTAATTCCCGTTCTTAATGTGCTTGGATTTTATGGCCAATTTTCTGAGTGATTTTTGTAGAACTTATATCAAAATGCGGTGCTGAGATTAAGTTCTAGACATAGGAAGTTAAATCGGATTAACGACTAGAAGCATGGTTTGCCTAATGGTTAATCTATCTCCAATAGGAATTGTGTTTAATGCAATTAACTTGAATTTAACTTGGGCATGGTTTGCGGCTTGTTATTTCAGTTAATTAGGGTTCATTGTACAGGGACCGGTCAACAAACTATTTTAATTCCTGAGTTTATTGCATAAATAGTGAAATTGTGTATGAATTGAATTCGATGAAATAGACGAGTGGAATAACCCGGGGAGCGTTTTTAATTCGCTAGATTTTTAACCCGTTATTTGTTTTATTTTGTTTTTTATGGTTTATTTGTTCTTTTGATTTCTTTGTTTATTTAATTTTGCTTAGACTAATAAAATCCCTTCAAAAAGTGACAATTTCCTGTTTTTTTAGTTTAGGTTAGTTTTCTCGATTAGGTTAATTTAATTTGTCAGTTAATTGAAAGAGGTCCCTGAGTTCGACAACCCACTTAATCATTATACCCGCAAAACGATAGGTACACTGCCTAGGTATAGATATAATAACATATATTTCTGCTAACAGAACACGTGAAAGTTGCTGCCACTGCTGTAGAGGAATTGTCCCTAGCTGGACGTCTGAAGGGTTTGAATTTTCAAGGGTTAAACCCTAGAGGGACGAATTATCAAAATAGGCAGTCCAAGGCGTACACAGTTGGAAAGTCTGTCCCTACTCCCTCAAGCAATAAATCTCAACCTCCAGTTTACCAAGCCCAGGTCAACGGGCTAAAACCAGACTATACTGTAACCCCACCGCCAAGTAGCTACCAAACTCAACCCAAAAGGAATTACACCAACTTAGGAATGCCAATGGACAAAGCCTATGAAAAGCTGAAGAAAAGTGGGTTTTTGCTGGGACACCCGAAACCCAAACCAGGAGTTACCTAGATGGGAACCAACCTTGCCAGTTTCTATGAATACCACATAATCAAGGGACACAGTACAGATAATTGCCGGGCCTTGCGCCACGCCATCCAAGACTTGATCAATGCTGGGGAGGTTGAATTTCCAAAGACAAATCCAAACACTCAGAAAAACTCAATCCCCAGACATGTGAATATGATGAGTCTGATGGGGGAAGGAGAAGAAGAATCAGATATTGGCAGAATCGTGAGGATTAATGTCATCGAAAATTCTTCTGAGCCTGGCAACCAGAGTACACCCCCTCCGATTATGCTATCTTCAGTGCTAGACGCCTTCTGAGTTCCTTGTCCAGAAATTCAGCATGATATTGAACTGCGGTTGCATGAATATCTAGCTATGACGCATGAAATTCGAGACACAGTTGAGCGTCTAGGAGAACAAGGAAGGGTGTCTATAATCACTCAACTGATAGTAGGACGACACATGGAGAAGAACCTCGAATTACTCATGGGGCTGAACTTTGAAGCACGAGAGCTCAATAAAGCCATGAAAGCATTGAAGGTGGTAGAAGCATGGTGCCAGTAGAAAATAGTTGAAAGGCGAGGAAGGAGAATCTTTGAGTGCAACGTCATCCTGATCACCGACGAAGATGAAAATCCACCGGTTATAACCTCTGTTAAAGTACCCATTTTTGATAGCAGATGAGGAAAAACATGATGATGACTTTGAAAAAATCAATCACTTAACCCGCTCAGGAAGGCATTTCAAACCCACTGAGCTCGCAGAGGAGCCAGAAACACTACAACAGAAAGTCCATGACCTTACTCTGAATGAGCCAGAGAACAAGTTGGTGGGAGAAGAAGAACTGTTGAAAAAATTGAAGACTACTAGCATACCCATCACAATCTGGTCTCTGCTGACGTTTAGAAGAGCACAAAGATGTAGTAGCTCGGCATTTGGGAATGGATAAGAAGCGTCCGGCGTCAGTTGAAAACATTATAGCTCACTTATCCCGGACACCTGACCTCTACATAACATTCACCGATGATGAGATCCCTCGTCAATCGGGAAGGGCTCTCTACATAACTGTGAAGGATGGGGGATTCCAGGTCCCAAAGACTTTAATTGATGATGGGGCCGAAGTGAATGTCTGCCCGCTCTGCGTAGCCCGTCATATAGGACTAAACAACTTCAAGCCGGTAGACATGACATTGAGTACCAATGACAACAGCCATAGGTAGGTTTTGGGAACCATCTCACTGCCAATCTTGATTAAGGATGTCTCCCTGACCATCGAAGCAATGGTCATAGACATATCCTCTACCTTCAACCTTCTGCTGGGGCGAGAGTTCATCAATCAAATTAAAGGAGTCCCCTCAGCCGACCATCAGAAGCTAAAATTCAAGCACGAGGGGTGAATCGTGGAGGTCTTAGGTGAGGCTAGAGCTGAGTCCCAACTATTTGAGATTAAAGCACCAGGAGGTTGAGAGCTGACACTCGGAGGTTTCGCAGTGGCGAGGCCAAATTTGCAGGTAAGTCAAACTTCTTCCATCTCTCCTCTCTACTTTGACCCTAGTGTCTATAGCCCTGCATCACAATACATGATGTCTCGGATGGGCCACAAACAGGGGAAAGGATTAGGGAAAGAGCTACAGGGAATAGTAGAGCCGTTAACGCCATGTGTTGGAGGTCGAGGAGCTGGGCTGGGATTCACAGAGATGTCAGGTATGATGTTGACAGATTCACATGTAAGAATTCCCACAGATTCTTTCTTATCAGTTAACCTTGAACCGTATATATCTGTGAGTTGTGATGAGCAGAGAGTAGCTCAGGCTCGGGAGGATCAGGAGACATTGGAGTGGGAGAGCTGGTGGACCACTTTATTCTTCCTCAACTTATGCCCTGAAGACCATGACGGCAAGGGGTGCGACCAAGTAATGCCCGAGGAGGTAGTGAAGAGCAGTGTCACGATCAAACCAGCCTTCAAGGACCCCGCACTCTCGGTAGATGGCCATGGAACATGTCTTGTCGTCTACCGCAAGAAGGAAGAGCCAATTCTCCAAGAGCCCTACATAGTTAGCAGTTGTGATGATAGTGATAGTGATAGCAATGGCAGTAGTGTTAATGATAGTAGCCATCACAGTTGTAACGCGGACGTCGATGATGCAAGTAGAATCAGAGTAGATGAAGGATCGCCACCATTTATTTTCACTTGTAAAAATGGTGGCAATTTTCTAACAATCTCAAAGCTCTCAAACTCATCGGATATTAATGGAAATTTAGTCTGTTTAGAGTATTCGTCTATTATGTTTTCTTAAACGTTTAATTCATTGCAAATTCTTGAGGCCGAAGAGGAAGAATATGATGAGGAGAGTATGCCTCCCACAGAACAATATTCCACCCACACTCAGATTGTGGAGGACACTGTAGCAATAAATATCAGAACACCTGATAACCCCAAAACTTTGCAAGTTGGATCGGGTCTGAGTGAAACAGAAAAACATGACTTGACTTCTCTGCTAACTGAATATGTCGATGTTTTTGCTTGGAGTTAAGCAGACATGCCCGGGATCGACCCCGATATTTTACAACATCGAATACCGTTGTATCCTAATGCCAAACCTAAGAAACAACTTCTAAGAAGAATGAAACCTGAGCATCTATTGAAAGTGAAAGAGGAAGTTGAGAAGTTACTGCGTGTTGGCTTTATCTAGGTCATCAATTACCCCGATTGGCTAGCAAACATCGTAGCAGTCCCTAAGAAAAATGGGAAAGTGCGTGTGTGCATCGATTTTCAGGACCTAAATGAGGCCAGTCCTAAAGACAACTTTCCCTTACCCCACATTGGCATCCTTGTTGACAATACTGCCAAACATGCGCTACTGTCATTCATGGACGGGTTTTCAGGTTACTATCAGATCCTAATGGCTATAGAAGATCAGGAAAAGACATCTTTTATTACACAGTAGGGAACCTTTTGTTACGTAAACATGCCCTTTGGCTTGAAAAATGCCGGAGCCACGTATCTGTAACACCCCGTCCTAAGCCAATCGTGGTTACCATAGACTTAACAACTGAAACATAAACATCACAGCAGAAATAAACCAACACCAGGACCTTGCCACGGTCTGAACAACAAGAAATACCGTTTCTTAAATATTTACAACCGAATATCCAAAATACATATACCAACCGAGTTATAAGTATCTGCAAAACCACATAACATTTCTCAAGTTTAAATATCAACAGACGAGTGCACAGGCGCAACCAGTACTCAAAATAAAGTCCAACCTAGGTCTACCCGCTCCTACTCTCACGGTGTGACTTCATGGGCCGCTTACCTGCAAGTGTAAAAACAGCCCCCAAAGGGGGTCAGCACGAATGCTGGTACGACCCACTCGTGGCCCCCAAGCTAACGGGGCTACGACGACTAATTGTCGATAGCATGGAAGTTGATTAGAATCACAATCATAATATGAAATGCAGTAAATCAATAAACCACAAATGAACACACATAGTTCACACACAAAGGTACGACTCAAGCGTTCCCTTAACAAGTGAGTTAGATCTTAACTCCTTAGGTCCACATACTCCTTAATCTTATATTTGCCAACCATTTTACTATTAGACTGGTTAGCCCTTAATTGGTTGCTTATTTTTGTAGAGCTTGGTTAACCCTAGCCAGTAGCAGTGCACTCACCAGAAATAAGCAACCTTTCTTAATTTGTTGGGGATGTAGGCTTGACCCCCCACGCCATCCTTAATGTGCCTCCCACCTCAAACAGTAGTCCGGGTGGTCGGGTCGGTTTGTTGACCCTAGGCGACGAGTCCGAGGACAAGTCTTATTTGGAAGTCGTATCTGATTCAAATACCGACCTCCCCCAATACACATGTGTCGGTACCATTCCGGATTCCTCACTCCCACCCCGAGTTACGATTAGTGAAAGTCTTAAATATCATGTGTTAGTTAAACCTTAACGGGTATTAATCAACAGACACCAATGTATAATTCCTCTCCTTAACTCAATAAGTTCTAAGCTTAGTTAGTAGCAAGTTTCAAGCCTCGTGGGTTAGTGTAAGATGACACAATCACAACGAGACAAGTATATCCGGTTGCATGCTTTATCTTAACTTAGTCATAGCAAATAAACAGATAGCACACAAGCTGAGGGACACCTCGTTAGCAAGCAGGTCACAAGAAAGACTGTACTGTTCACCGTCGACTGTTGTTTGTTTAACCTTCTACGGGGTCCCAATTCACAAACCTAAAACATTCATTCATTTTAGGCCATTAAGTATTTGCACCTTACTTAACTCACTTAGTCCCTAAAGATTCCCATTCAATACCCTCTTAAGTCCTTACCACTTAACCTTATAAACTTAATTCTAAACATTAAGGTTTATACTTAACCTAATTTAATTCCTTAGGTCCTTAGGTTCCTAATCATCATTACCCTCTTAATGGGGTACCCTAACACCAATTAACATCTTTTGATCTTAAAGTTTTCTTCTTTTTTTTGTTTTTGGCTCGACCGACCTTACCGACCGACCTTACCCAAGGTCAGTCCATTCCAGTACTTATTACCGTTGAAACTTTTTACCCCGACCGACCTTGCAAGTCCGGTCCCCAAGGCCGGTCCATTCCCGAGAGTTTTCCCCTTTGTAAATTTAAGCCCGACCGACCTTGTCAAGGTCTGTCCCAAGTTCGGTCGATTCCAGGGACCAATTCTCGTACAAAATTTTAGACACGACCGACCTTGTAAGTCCGGTCCCAAGGTCGGTCCATTGCAGAGACTCAATTCGTACACAAAATACAAGCCCAACCGACCTTGCAAGTCCGGTCCCCAAGGTCGGTCCATTCCAGAAACTCTTTCCGGTAGTGTAAACTGAGCTCGACCGACCTTGCAGGTCCGGTCCCTAAGGTCGGTTGGCTCCAGACCTTTGTTTCTAAATTCCCATTTGACTCTAAACTTCACCCCATATGCCCTAGTATGTTCTAATCTCATTTGGGCACTTCAAACTCACCTTTAGCCTTCCATTAAACTCATTAAATCCCTCACCAATATCCACCTTAATCATTATGCATTTTCCTTGTAATAATGCCAACACTTGTAATATTTTTCACTAGGCTTCTAAGTGGTGTTTCATACCTATTATAACCACTATGCCAAAATGTTTCCTCACCACTATAACATCATATCCCAAGCATCTTTCACCATCTAAAATTCCTTTATGCAACTACATAAAGTTCCTTCTCAAGTTTATGCCTCCTTCTTTCAACACATTATTTTCTTCCTACTTGTTTACCAATATTTGCATAAGTCCTAAATACATAAGTGTATCCCAAAACACTCATTGGGTTCCTAATCCTTCCATGATAATGCCTAAGTCACTCTAGTTCTCAAGAACACCTTATACTCACTCTTTTTCATCAAAACAACTCCTAAAGTTTCTTAGTACTTCCTTAGTCATAAAATCTCCTTAACACATCTTAAACATTTAGGTTCTTCACCAAATTTTGACATGGGTTCTCTAGTATATTGTTACACCAAAACATTTAGTTTTTCACCATCAATTAGCTATCAACATTCAAATTCTCATTACACCATCTTAACACACATCATACACCAAAACTAAACTATATCACAACATAGTGCATAAACTTAAATTGCTTGGCACTTAGGCCCTTAAATGCATAAATCTTAAACACTGAATTTCCTCAATATAAATAGCCTTTGACCTTCAAATACACACAACAAGGCTCCCATTGCAATTTAAATGTTCTTATAATTCACCTTGACATTCTTAAACTATCTCCTTTTCTTATTTAAATGTTCTTATAATTCACCTTGACATTCTTAGTCACAAGTTCTTAATGTAAAAAAAGTATTCTTTCTCCTAGGTTTTATAACCCTTAACTAATGTAAACTCTACACTAGGCTCATCACATATCGAACTCCCATCCCTTTAAACAATAAAACACCTTAAGGTAAGACATTTACCTTGTTCTTTTACAAGCTCTCAAACTTTTCTTCTTAGGTTTTTCCCTTGCTCAATATCGGTCACCAAACAATTCTCCTTGCCAATGTTCTAACCAAAATCCAATGACTCTAATGAGGGCTAGATAATACATTGACCTTAAGGAACAAACGCTAGGTTAAAAAATGTGCTTTAAGGTATTAAATTGATTGTTTTACCTTGAAGTCTTAGAATAGGCTTGGATATGAGGAGAGAAGGACCTCCTCTAGCCCTTGGAGAATAGAAAACAAGCTAGAACAAGGCATAAACATGAAGCCCCATGAGTGATAATTTTTTGACATGTGAAGGAATGGTGGGAACTTGATTTTTCTTACATATTCTTTACCTTAAGAGAATTGAGAAGCTAATGGAGTCTCCAAGCTTGAGTTTCCTCCTCTAATGGCGGTTTGGCTTGGCACCAAATCAAAGCTCTTGAAGTTTTGAAAAGATAGAAAGAAGGAGCTTGATCTAACTAAGAAGAATATGTGTTTTGTTTTGGGCTTCGAGGTAAAATGAGTGAGCTATGGTCAAAGCAAGGTGGAGCTAGCATGGAGGTTGAGTTTCACGTAGAAGAAGAAGAGAGGAGCAGCCAAAATCGGTGAGATGAAGAAGAAATGAAGAAAGGAGGAGAGAGAGTGGTATAATGAGATATTTTGATTCCTTAAAAGCCAATAGTAAAACCACTTACTTTTCCTCTTCCTTTTACAACTTAGTTGGCTACTCTTGGTGACTCACACCCTTAGAAAACCGGCCCCCTCATTAATTAGGCTAGTCATGGTCTGGTTTTACCAATTAATTAGACTTAGTTGATTAAAGACTAAACTAGTCACTATTTGGTTACTATTCACAAACTAGTGCACATAATTGTGAAATTTTTGATTTCCCATTGATTTAGACTTCCTAATGTGATACTAAATAGTACGCAAGTTAATTAAGGAGTAATCATGGGCATTTAGCCACTTAAAACCCCTTTCTAAGACAATTTTTCAAAAATGTGCTTTAAGAGTCCTTAAAGCACAATTTGTGTTTTAACTTGTTTTTGAGCTTGGTTTTCTTTGGTAATTGACTTAAAATGACCATTAGGATATTACTAAGGTATTAGAATGATATTTGGGTGCTCACCCAAGTCTCTCCAAGCTTAGAGCACGTTTTTGCTTAAACTGCTCTTATGGTGTTTCCTTTGATTTAAATTGTTTCTTAATGTTTCTAAGGTCTTATTTAGCCTTCTTATATCTTATCTTATCACTTAAACACCATATCTAAGTTTGGGGTATTTTAGTATCAAAGGGCTCCCATTACATTTTTGCATGATATGATTCACAAGGAAGTTGAGGTATATATAGACGACATGATCGTCAAGGTTGTCCAACGGGAGGACCACTTGACAAACCTAAGAAAGTTCTTTGAGTGGATGTGAAAATACCAGATGAAGCTAAACCCCAATAAATGCACATTCTGTGTAACCAGGGAAAGCTTATGGGCTTCATGATCACAAACCGAGGAATCGAGGTAGACCCATATAAGATAAAAGCCATTCAAGAAATGTCCCCTCCGAAGATTGAAAAAAAAAATCAGGGGTTTCTTAGGCAGAGTTCAGTACATCAGAAGATTCATCATGCAGCTAACCGAGACCTGTAAGCCTATCTTCCGTCTGTTGAAGAAAGATGCGTCTAAGGTCTGGAATGAGCAGTGTCGAGAAGCCTTTGAGAAGATAAAAACCTATTTGCAAAACCTGCCCGTCTTGGTACTACCTCAGGAAGGTAAGCCAATGATTCTTTACCTAACAACTTAGGAAACATCAATGGGCGCCATGCTGGCCCAAGAGCAAGGATCCCTACCGCGCGAGAAGTCAATCTACCATATCAGCATGAAATGGGTTGATGCGGAAACACGATACTCTGACATCCACAAATTTTGTGTTGCTTTGGTTTGGGCCACAAAGAAGCTAAAGCACTACTTGTTTGGGTAAGAGGTTCACCTGATTGCACGCATGAACCCTATAAAGTACCTTCTGGAAAAGCCAATTCTTGACGGTCGCTTATCCAGATGGTCCCTATTGTTGTCTGAATTCGATATCACTTTCCAAATTCTGAAATCAATCAAAGGGAGTGCCATAGCCGAACACCTAGCAGAATGCCCTGTAGCATCCGAGTTCTTTGGGAATGATGACTTCCCGGACGAGCAAATCATGACATTACGGAAAACCTGTTGGAGGTTGTACTTTGATGGTGCCGTCAACCATAAGGGTAAAGGGGCCGGGATCTTGTTGATCCATCCCGAGGGAGATCTGCTTCCAGCTGCGATAAAAATCAATTACCCGGTCACTAACAACATGGCAGAATACAAAGCCTGCATCCTGGGACTTTGAATGGCATTAGAATTGCAAGTGGAGGAGTTAGAGGTCTTTAGCGACTCTAATCTCGCTATTTCGCAAGTCAACCAGACTGGGGAGATCAGAGAAGAACGATTGATTCCCTACCATGACTACCTTTCACACCTAATGACCTGCTTTCGAAACGTAACTTTCAAGCATGTGAACCGGAGCCAGAATATCTTTGCGAACTCTTTAGCCTCCCTAGCTTCAGTAGTCCAAGTACCGAGCGGCTCATTATACTTTCCTTTATGGATAACGATGACCAATGTACCCACGTTAGAAATTGAAGCCATCGAAGTAGAGGAAACCGGAGATGAGTAATTCGTGGACATTGAGAATTTCCTCAGAAAAGGAGAGTATCCACCAGAAGTCACTAAGCAGGACCGCATTGCGCTGAGATGGATGTCGAACCAATATGCGATCTGCGGAACTAGGGTCTACAAGAGAATGCCGAATGGGGTCCAACACTTATGTGTGACCAGAAAAGAGGCTAATAAGATTATCGAGGATGTCCACGAGGAAGTATGTGGGACCGATGCTGGAGGACATTCCCTATCCCGGAAAATCCTCAGACTAGGGTACTACTGGACAACAATGGAAGCCAATTGTCACGCATTTATGAAAAAGTGCGCCAAGTGTCAGACACATGCTAACTTGCAACACCTGCCTCCCCTACCCCTAACAACCATGGCGGCTCCTTGGTCGTTCTTTATGTGGGGAATCGACATCATCCGAGAAATTCACCCTAAAGCTTCAAATGGACACCACTACATCCTTGTGGCGATAGATTATTTCAGCAAATGGGTAAAGGCACGGTCGTTCGCAAACATCGGATCAAAGCAAGTGGCCTAATTCATCGAGCGAGATATCATATGCTGATACGGGATTCCCTCAGAGTTCGTATCAGATAACAGTCCTCAATTCGACGGAGACACTATCCGGGTCATGGAAAAATATAACATCCGTTACCACAGATTGTCCCCATACAGACCTCAGACTGACGGAGCAGTCGAAGATGCCAACAAAGCTGTAAAAAGCACATTGTCAAAAATGGTTTAAACCTACAGAGATTGGTCATAAAAGCTGCACTACGCTCTCTAGGGTTACCGAACTACTGTCAGAACGGCAGCCGGAGCCACCCCGTATTCCTTAGTGTATGGGTCAGAATGTGTTTTGCCAATCGAGCTTGAAATCCCAACTCTTCAGATCACTAATGAACTAAAAATTGTTGAAAATGACTGGTTGCAACAATGCTATGACAGTTTAGCTCTTCTTGATGAAAAACGCCTACAGACATTATATCACATCCAGGGTTACTAGAAGAGAACGGCTAGAGCGTTCAACAAAAGGGTCAGAGAACGACACATCCAAGTGGGTGATCTTGTCCTAAAAGAGCCGAGGAAGGATTTGCCAGACCCACGAGGGAAATTCAAACAGAACTGGGTGGGTCCTTATCTGGTCAAAGAAATAACCCCTCATGGTACTGTATTTCTAACAGATTTGGATGGAGAGGAATTTCTAAGCCTTGTCAATCTTAACTGGTTGAAACGATATTATGTCTGAACTGCCACAAAAATCCAAAAAATGCATCCACACAAAAATCCAAAAAATGCATACATCCAAAACCAAAAAATGCTTCCATCTAGAAAACCAAAAACACCAAAAATTATCATTATCATCTGCATCAGGTTCAGCATAACTGCACTGCATTTGCATATCCCCAGTTTTGAGGTGTATCTCGATCTTTAATTCTAGGAAAGTCACATGAGTTATCACAAAGGTCACCGGACTCTTGTATCAATTTCTCCGAAGAGGTCTTGAAAGGATCACCAACCGTCCGTGAGAGTCAAGTGAATGAGAGAAATAGAGCGTGCAAAAACCCAGAGCGCCTGACACATTTAAATTTTAAAGCACCATTTGAGGATCTCCCTTCATGAAACCAAATATTGATGAGAAAAGCGCGTTACCATTCATGTCAAAATTTGGGAACAGTAGAGGAAACAATTATCTGTCAATAGGGATGACGAGGCACCTAGGACCGAAGAAAACCTCCACAAGGCTAAAAAGCCTTATCGACACTGAAACTGATCCCTTAGTGAACCCCGCTGAGCCTTTCATTGAAAATCTTTTCGAAAATAGCTCCACGATATACCACCCCACATCACACAACAATTCACCCCTGCAAAAGAGGATAAAAAGAGTCGGGGCCATGGTTTCTTCCCCACCATTTAAAGCATGAAAGAAAGCTTGAAAGAGTAGCCAAAGAGGATGAAAACGAGAGAAACAGAACACAAAATACTTAAGAGAGTAAGGAGAGGAAATGAAAGTCTCACATCACTTGATGCCTTCACACTTGAGGAATATATAAGAACGAAAATGTCAAACACAAAGAAGTGAGAATAGACTACTCAAACAAAGTAGTAAATAAAAAAGGAAACACATCATAATCCGCACAAATCCGAAATAAGTCTGAAATCACTCCACCCATGGCAATGGCGAAGCGTATTCCCCATTGCATAAAAGCTCCAAAATTCTCAAACGAATCCTCCCGTCCCATGCGACAACCCTGCAACCCCGTTATAACCCATTGAAAGACCTCCGACTTAGAGATGGTAATTTCCTGACTTGAAAAGTACCAAATTCAAAACATGAAAGGCAACAACGCGTCCGATCTTGTCAATACAATCGTGCACAAATGAGTGTTAGAGAAATCAGGAAGAAAAGAAAAAAACGAGTGTTCATCACCTCGATTAAAGAAAGCCTAACTGACCTTCAGAGAGGAAATGGAAAGGTATAATTGATCCCGAAAGACCTCATTCGGGAAGATTTTTCAAGAAGGAAATGACTTAGAGATGACTAATTTGACTTAAAGAAAGCCTTGACACTTCCCCTTGGCATTCAATCATATCCAATTCTAAAAAATGCATGTAGAATAGATTTGCATTCATCGTTTCAGACATAATATGCTACACCATGGAAAGAGAAATATGAGTATACTCTCCTTGTAGGGGAGGCCACGACATAGTGCATGTCTCCTTCACCAACCGGTATGACAGCCATTCGCTGAGTTAACATGAAAGACTGCGCTGTCGTCGAAACAAAGGATTAAAAGTCTTCGGGCACCATTCAAAGAAATGCCCCGCAAGACATCCCTCCTCACCGCCAAACTCCTCACTCGCCAAAATCCATGAACTATGTAAGATCTGATCTCAACAAGGAGTTGAGTATGTAGGCAACCCCTTCAGGGTGTGACCCCGTTCCAAATAAAAAAAACCTCCACCCCTTGAACAACAAGATCATTGCTATGACGTCATAAGAAATCCGCCTCAACTGAGAGGATGATCTCAGGGCCATACCGGAGCCATCCAGTGCAATACCAGGGCCGCCGTCAAACTACCCGAGTCATTGGCCGAAGCCCTCTCCAAAAATCACGAAAACTGCACTTGACCACTGCGGTCCCTAAAGTTACGTCAAACCATCCAACCGTATATATCGGAATCACCCAATCCCATCTTCCCCAACACTCATGCAGTTAAGGGAGACAACACCAGAGGAAAGTTTCCAACCGCAAATCCTTCATTGAGAATCGAAGGACCCATCAGAGAGTGTCCAACCCCAGGTCAACAGGCAACTAAATTCTACTTCAGATCAACCTCTCACCGCAGCGAGTTTTGTACAACTCTGTTAAACTATTATAGGCTCATCATTAGTCATATAGCTAGATATCAAGAGGTCTAGCTGAGGCACTCCTAAGTCCTCGTACTTTCAATCGCATTCTAGGCCCGTCATAAGCCCTAGGACTGGATATCAAGAGGTCCAGTTGAGACACTCCTAAGCCCTCGTGCACCTTATACCAAATTAGGTTGTTGGTATTATAGGCTCATCATAAGTCCTATATGTAGATATCAAGAGGTATAGTTGAGGCACTCCTAAGTCCTCGTACTTTCAATCACATTTTATGCCCATCATAAGCCCTAGGACTGGATATCAAGAGGTCCAGTCGAGGCACTCCTAATCCCTTGTGCACCTTTAACAAATCAGGATTGTTGGTATTATAGGCTCATCATAAGTCCTATATCTAGATATCATGACATCTAGTTGAGGCACTCCTAAGTCCTCGTACTTTCAATCGCATTCTAGGCCCGTCATAAGCCCTAGGACTGGATATCAAGAGGTCCAGTCGAGGCACTCCTAATCCCTTGTACACCTTTAACATATCAGGATTGTTTGTATTATAGGCTCGTCATAAGTCCTATATCTAGATATCAAGACATCTAGTTGAGGCACTCCTAAGTCCTTGTACTTTCAATCGCATTCTGGGCCCGTCATAAGCCCTAGGACTGGATATCAAGAGGTCCAGTTGAGGCACTCCTAAGTCCTCGTGCACCCAGTTATCATGTTACTCTCCCGTAGCGTTCACACGGTGTTTTATCCATGATTGCATCTTGATATACCCCCATAAAAACCTTAGTAAGAATTTTTGGTGTCCCGTCAACCTTGATCCAATTCTGCAAGCCTTCTATTGAAAATTGAATCAAGGGGAACCATCTGTAGACACCAAAAATTCTCACCTGTTTTATATTGAAACAAAAATACAAAAATAAACATGCTTCTAAAAACAAGGCGGTCGTCCCCGTTTTCAACCAAAGGAATTTCTTTTTCCCAACATTTAAATCTCACATTCCAATGGAAAAGGAGCACAAGATTTTTATTGTAATCCGTTTTAACCTATTTCATTTTCTATACTTATTTTGTTACTTTTGTTTGAAAATCTTTCATTGTTTTATTATTACGTTGCATTATTTTATGTACTCGGTTGATTCCTACTTTTATTCTATCTATTTCCCTTAGATTTTCTTATTATTTTTTCCATCATCTTTTCTACCATTTTCTATGACTTTTACTACTATTATTTTATCTATTTATTTTATTCGTTTTATCTCCATTTCACGGGCATATTTTTCATCATTTCATGTACATGTGCTATTCTTTTTATTTATATCTCATTACGTTTTGATTCTTATTTTTAATTGTATTCCATAATTTCATGTCACTATGTTATTATTCTCATTTTATTGTATACTTTCCATTTGAAATGGTAGCATATTTAGAACAATTATCCCGGTCTGGGCAAAAACTCTAGTATTATTTTTTTCGGGAAGATACTGATTTCCAACTTAGTACAGCCGGTTAGCATGCTCTCTGAGTAACCAGGTGGTCTCGGGTTGAACTCCGAGCTGAGGTGTTTCTTCTTTTTCTCGTTTAGCTTGCGATGGGACTTTTATTTACTATCCATGGTTATGAACTGAAAGTCGCTACGGCTCAACTGGTTAAATGTGCGGGAGGGGTACTGGGGATACCGAGTTCGAACCCAGGTTAGTAGCAAGATTGTGTTTTCCCTTCGTTTTCCTTTTATTCAACCGGATCAAATATGGCCCAATCGTGTCTGGGTCTATTTTGTCTCTTTACCTAAATAAAACCCATGTAGTAAGCAGCCCACAAGCCATCAGACATTCCCCATAGAAACCCTATTCCAACAATATAAAACATTCTCAAAACCCTACTGTACTAACATGTTTTTACCAGCAGACATCAATCCCCAACATTCTCCTTCTGTTTTGCCTGGTGTCCTGTGTCCCTTACTATACCGGTATTCGAAAAGAAGAAGAACAAAAACCCAGAAACATTGTTGTTGCCCATTCTCTTCATCCTCTCAAAGTCGAATCAATAAGCCAGGAAACCCCAGAAATCCTTTCGATTTCATACTCCTATCTTCTCCCATTTCAAAATCACCATGAAAACATTTTCGAATCGCTACCACCACCACCATACCCACACCAGAAATCCCCCACCGTTTTGAACTCATCTCCATCACCAACAAATTAAGTGGTATTCTCCCTTCTACTCTCTTCTCTCCTGGCGGATCTCACTAAAACCGGAAATCAGGAGCTTCGAATTTCTATTTCGAAAGTCTTCTGGTTCTAAGGGAAGTCATGACTTAGTTGTCCTCTTTTCTGTTCTTTTGCGACATTCCTTTCGACCAAATGCGTGCATATTTGTTTTAACTTTAGCACTGATCCGAGATTATGAGCCCTTGTACCCCCTTTTGCATTTTCGTTTGATTAAGCATTGGTGTACATAGCCTGATATGGACAACGTAGTCCAAGAACATGGCAAAGAATCCAAGCGTATGCATCGGTTTCAATTCTCTTTTTCTTTGTATTCTCGTTTTCTTTTTTTCTTTCTTTCTTCTTCTTTTGTTAACTTATCATAAAGTGAAGCTCACCTGTACTAATTAGCTTGTTCTCTTCATGTTCTTATCTGGGCTACGGTTCTGAGTTGATTCGAGGTTCCCTCCTTAAAGGTTGATTAGTTCTTATCTTGTATTGCCATCATTATGTGTAGACAGATTACCATTTTCTGACTGATTTCCTAATAAATAGTCTCTTGTTTGAGGAGCCTATGTCGGCAATGCTTGAATCAGAAGTACGTTGTTGTTACCGTTTGGTTTTGAAGTCTTGTGTAGAATTTCTGATTATCTTCTCTTGGATCTTCATTTCTGATCCAAATCGGCTACTAAGTCCCCTGTGACTACCAATATAACTTGACACTGTATACTCTGCCTCTGTGTTGAGCGTTTCTCTGTACAGGTTGTGAGGATTTGGTTCCACACCCCCGTTTTTTCCTTCCATTTGCACTTACCCAATTATGACTATTGATCTAACCCGTTTGAAATCTTTGTATTAGTGCTTTGAATAACTTGCAGGAGTTTGTTTGTGTTCTCCTTTCGGTACCAAATCTTGACCCTTGTTATGTATTAAGCTCATATGTACATTCTGATTTCTAGTGTTTATACTTGTGGTTTGAGTGATGTTTCGCTTATGAGATTATTTAATTGGTGTAATTAATTTCTGTCTTGGGTGTATGAAGAAAGGATATACCAGGCCCTATTTTCTTGTTGAAATCTTGCTTGGGTAGGTGGTTTGTTGGGCAGTAAATCTTAGGCTTAAAATTTTCTCATAGCTTATCTGTCGTGCCATCCTTCTTAGTTCAGATGGAATTGTAGTGGTGAGTTCTGCTTATCAGTTAATAAACAGAAAAATGATTAGGAGTTTACTTCATTTATCCTACAATAAACCTACATTTTCTCACTGATATTTGGCATCTCATCAGGAGATCACTGCCCTATAAGTCGGAACTGTACAGTTAGATAATTGAACAGTAGGGATAACATGTTTAGCTTAAGTTTTTCTTTTCTGTTGCACGGTTAAAAAGTCTATTCCATGTTAAGAGTATGAATTATGTTTTGAACTAATTCTGAATTGATTATCACTTCAGTGTGCTCACCCATATACCGTTTAATGCTCGCTTAAGAACAAAGACTTCCTCTGATTTCATCAATGAGCCGTGTTAATGAGTAGTGAACAGAAGTAGAACAAAAAATTGGATTAAGTATTTATGCTTTGGCCTGATTATCATCTAAGCTCTTAGTTGGGTTTCTGTTCTCTTTTATTGTTTGGGGTTAAACTTCAGCCTGCTTTCCCTCTTGCTTGTATTCTGTGATACATTTATATCTAATTGCTCCTTGCTGTATATATTCATGTTTTACTCTTTTTCTCCTTAGATTTCAATTCACTTTTTAGTATTTTGATTGCTTTACTTAAGCTTTAGTTATCACTCTTAGGACCTCTCAAACTGACAGAAAAGTTTCGGATGTATTATCGCTCCACACCTAACGGGTCTCTCATTCGTTTCGTGGGGCAATAATCTCCTATTAATTCGGAAAAGACTCAAACCACCTTTATTTGTATATAAGAACAAAAACTTTAAAAACAAGCCCTTAAGGCTAGCTTAGGAGGGTTTAGGATGCGAAACCACCCCATGCCTAGCGGGTCTCTCATTCGTTTTATGTGGGTGGAATCCTCATTTACCCTCAACACACCCATAATCAAGTTTAATTGATTAATAAACCTTATTATTCCATCTTTTCTAGATACAAAAACCTTCTCTCTGATCCTCATTTCAATTAAAGAAAAAGTCATTTCACCAAAATCAGGATTGTCTCTCTAATTTCTTCATCGGATTTCAAATTCCAAGCCTCCTTAGTCTATTTTAACTCAATAAAAACTTTTTCTGGCCCACCTCCAAGGTGCCAACCCGGCCCACAACTTCAAAATCCATTAACCTTGTCCAAACCCTTTGACCCGGTCAAAAAATCAAGCTGGTCCACAAAAAAAATCAATTTGCCCCAACTCACAAGTCTAGCCCAAATTCCACCACCAAAATCTAAAATCCGGCCCAGGATCCGAAGCCCAAACCCAAGGCCCAATCCCATCATAACCCTAAAACCAAACTCAACAAACCCAAAGCCCAAACCTGAAGCCCAAGCCCTTAAAACCCGAAACCCAAATCTACCTTCACCCTGGTCTAACCCAAAATTGGCCCAACTTCAACTTATAAGCCTAGCCCAATGCCTCAAAATCTGAACCCAAATTCATCAAACCCGGCCCCAAACTTGAAGCCCAAATCCATGAAGCTCGGCCCAATTCAAAGCGCAAGCCCTCAAAACCTGAAGCCCAAATCCATCAAGCTCGGCCCAAAACCTGAGGCCCAAACCCATCACAACCCAAAACCCAAACCCGTCAAAACCTGGCCCAAATCCCAAAGCCTAAACCCATCAAAACCCTGCCCAAATCCCTCAAAACCCGAAGCCCAAACCCATCAAAACCCGACCCAAATCCCTCAATACCTGAAGCCCACACCCATTAAAACCCGGCCCAAATCCCTTAAAAACTGAAGCCCGAACCCAATAAAACCTGTCTCAAATCCCCCTCCGACCTGGTCCAAGCCCGAAGTCGGCCCAACTTCAACTTATAAGCCCAGCCCAATGCCTCAAACTAGCCCAAATCCACCAAAATACCAAGTTCACAAAAAGAGCAAAGTCCATAGAAAGCCTAAACTCCAAACCAATCCAAAACGGAAATCCACAAAAACAATTCAACTCCACAAAGTAGCCCAAGTCCAAAACAATCCAAGTTCAAAGGTTTGACCTGGACCTTGACTTGACCCGTTGACCATGACCAAGAACATTGAGCTTGACCAAGAACGTTGACCTTGACCAAAATCATTGACCTTGACCCAAGACTTTGACTCAAATATTAACTTTGACCCAAGCATTGACCAACCCCATTTTAACCTGAACTTGGACCCAACCTATCTTCCAATACAATTCAAACCCAAATCAAATCAAATCAAATCCAACTCATTTTCAAACCCGATTCCTTCTAATTCAAACTCAACTTGTAAATTCCACTCGAAATCCAAAATCCAAAAATCTATTTTCTCATATTTCAAACAATCATTTCATTCAAACTTTTCCAAGTTTTCAAAGGAAACCATTTTGTGGAATTTTAAAGGAAAAACTCTTCTCACATCACTGAATACTTTTCTCAAAAAAGGCAGAAAGTTCTTCTCACATATACAGAAAGTTTTCTCCTAAAAACATTTCTCAAATTCAGTGTTTCTTTATCAAGATTCTGAACAACTTCAAACTCTTTCCAAAACTCATCTTTGAAATTCAAAAATGAACCGTTTTCGGGGAATAAGAAATATCTAACACTTTCAAAACGATTTCTTCCTAGTTGGACATCACTTGTCTCCCTTCCAAAATAAAAATCCGAGGCGAGGCACTGGGGTCATAACCTCCCTTGTCGCATTCTGGATCTCGTTAGGAGGGGCATTAGGGTGACAAACCTCTTCTAATTGCAGCCTAGATTTTTACAAGGCTGTAACACCCCTGCCGCTAATCCAACCATGTAACACCCCAACTAAAGACATACACTTAACAACAAATTGCAGCGGAAAACTTAACTCATCAAATTACTTAACTCAATGGTGTTACACGCCGTTATCCACCCACGTGGCTAACAAGGCTAATACATATACATTGTATCGGTCTGATGGACCAGATTCCCGAGCAACTACATATTACATTCTCGTTCCATTTCCAACAGTTAATATACATACACATTCCAACGGTACCGAGTATTTACAAACTAATGCCGACTACAATTTCGGGCTTACTACACCTACAATGCATACTGAGTTTGAATGGCTACCCATGTACAAACAACTACCCGTCCTACTCTCGAACGCCTTCCAGCTCCTTGTACCTGAAATAAAAAAGGAAAAAAGGGTGGCCCCTCAGGGGCTCAGCACCTTTGCTTGTATGGTAATCCCGTAGCCCGCATGCTACCGGGCCATGCACAACTAATTGTCGTCTGGGCATGCGGTTGATTATATTTAAATCATGCATGTAACCATAAACACATAACACATTACAAAACACAACAATGGGCTCAACAAAACTGACAACTCATCGATACTCAGGTGTTCCTTAACCCTAGAGGGTTTCTCCTCTATTGGAGCTATTTCCTTAATAGACGACACTTACCCACTAGTCGGGTTGTACTCAAATTCGTCTTATAATAACCTGGGGTTCATAACCATGATCCACATTCTCCACATAACAACTCATACCACATATTGACATCCTTCTTACATAAAATCGCAATAAGAATTGCATCACATCATTAACACATAACATAACGGGAACGGTTCTCTTTAGGAACCGACCCAAACATAGTTAGTTCACTTGGAGAGCCTAGAGAATGTTGCTAAACTCATGCTAAGCTCGTTACATAACTTGTTACCGACCTGTTAAATGAACGAATAACTTAATCCCAAGGTGCATCGGATATAGTGATCCAAGCACACAGAACAAACATAGTATGCCCCTGTGGCCCGACGTGAGTCAGTAAAATAGCCTTGGTTAAGCTATAGGGAAGGTTGAAAACCAAAAGAGAAGACAACCATAACATACACAGAGAATCAAACCTGATATGATAACCATCCTCACACTCACGCGCGTGGCCGGAACGACCGGACTCCTCACTCCCCGGTTAGCACTTGTTAGAAGTCTCATTATAGGACTTAGTACATTAATTCACAGTCAGGTGGTTAGGTCTAGTTAGACACACACAAGGGTAGTGAACATACTAACACGCACAAACAAACACATAACTAACTCACGCATAACCGTGGTTAGAACGTTCCTTAGGTTGGAAACGTTATTACCGGATACCGTTCTCTTACGTTTACCTAATATTGGTTAACTAGCCTTTCATACGCATTCGAGGTTACCGGTATCGGTACGCAAACACCACAACAACAACAACGACTGTAAACGCGTTTCATGATTTATCTTATAACGTGGTAAACATACAGAAAAACACATTGGCATACAAGCCGGTGTAATCCGGTAGGACACAGGTTGCAAGAAAACCATACCTGTCACCACGGTTCGCTATATTGTGTCCTCCTAGGTTCCTCGATCAAATCCCGTACAACTGGTAACATCACAATTACTTTCATTAACATTGGGGTAACATGATTGCTTAACGTCTAATGCGCCCATAGTTAACCTCATCATCCCGTTATACTTAATTTTACTCTTGTGATCTTAAGTTCACAACTCTCACATCAAACCTAACACTTGTTTACACGTTTTAAGGCCTTTACATGTCACCAAACAAGGCCTAAACATCATCTAAAACCATTACCATTCAATCCCCCATCATTAGAAGCCTTATAAAAAATTCTTTTTCTCTGGTCTGGACCGCCCCTCTGGGGCGGTCCCAGGGGCGGTCCACATCAGAAGCTCCTACGGCTGCATAATTCCACTGGACCTCCCCACATGGGCGGTCCCTAGGGGAGGTCTAGAACAGACCCCATTTTTCAAAGTGTCTTTCTCCTCATTTTGAACTGCAAATTCACCCCAATCTTTTCCTATGCATTACACATGTTTTCCCACATGTTTTAACATCTTCTTGGCACACTAAAACCCTCTCTAATCATCCCAAAAACTCCTTAAACTTTTACTAACTCCTTAACACTTAGAACATTTTACTTACACTTGTAACTTGTAATTTTTGCTTAAAACTTCCACTAACAAAAGTGTTCTTCCACCACATGATAACCACTCCTAAAGCATCATTTTGCATCACACTCATCCCCTTTACCCACACTCCTCAAGTCTTTCCCACAAGTTCCTAATTATACCTTCACAAGGCATTACACTTCCATTGTTCACCAAACTTTGCACAAGACTTTATCACACTTCCACCATGACCTTGGTGTATCTAGAAATCATCCATTAGCTCTCTAAATATCCAAGACTATGCCCAAGGCATCTTAACACTTAAGAACACCTTAATTCACTTTCTTTCACCAATTTAACACTTAACAATTCTTAGTACAACCTAGGTCACAATACTTCACCAAAGCACTTAAAACTCTTGTTTCCTTCACCAAATTTTGCCATAGGTTCCCTAGTACATTCTCACACCCAAACACTTAGGTTTTCACCTTTAGACAACCAAGAACACTTAATCACTTAATATACATTCCTTACACATAAACATATTGTTTTTCCTCCTTTAACCATCAATGAGATTCATCTCCACAAGAATTATTCTTTACACATAACTAAACCTTTAAACTACACTACATCACAATATAGTGCATAAACTTAAATTGCTTGGCACTTAGGCCCTTAAATAACATGGCTCTTAGGCCCCTAAATTGCGTAAACCATAAACACTAAATTTCCCACATTATAAATGCCTTCAACCTGCAAATACACACAACAAGGCTCCCATGTCTTTTTAGTCCACCTTGTGGATAGTTTTCTATCTCATTTCCCTATTGGCTCTTTAGGTTATTTATCAAGCATTCTCTAAGCTCAATTTCCTAAGACACATAATTACATCAAGATAGGTTATTTACCTCTTTTCTTCAAGATTTCCTCACTTGTTTTCTCTTGTTCTTTCTTGATTGAAAATCGGCAAGGAGCTTTTATCACTTGTCAATCTTCTAACCAATACACACATATGGGTAATGACATTTAAGATTCATACTTAAACTCACATATAAACCCTAAATTTACCTAAGTGTTTTAAACACTAAAATAGAAGTTTACCTTGGAATTTGAGAGAGAACTTGAATAAGTAACAAGAGAGGACTCCTCCTTGTCCATTGAAGTTTGAAATGAGGCTATGAAAGATAAAAAGAACACACCATCAATGGGTGATGCTCGGTCATATATTAAAACAAGGGGAAATGAAGTTTTTCTTTGGTTTTCCTTACCTTGAAGCAACGGAGAATGACAAGGCATGAAAAGATGAGCTCAAGCTCCATCAATAGTGAATCTTCATGGCACCAAAATGGAGTTCTTGAAGATTTTAAAAGAGGGAAATGAAGAGATTGCTCCAACTAGAAGAATGGTGGTCTTGAAATTGAATTTCGATCATGGAGCTAAGAGCTACAAGGATTTGAAGATGGAGAATGTATAGGTGCTGTAGCAAAAACGAAATGGAGAAGAGAGGATGAGGGTGGAGATGGTGGGAATCAAGAATAAAAGGAGAGAAAGTGAGGAGAGAGGTTTAGTTTGGAGATATTTATGTTATAAGGCATAAAGTAACTTTTCACTTTATTCTTTCTTCTTTTCTTTATTTGCTAGCCAAGTGTGATGACTCACACACTAAAAACCGTGCCCCCTTTAATATATAAGATACTTATGGTCTTTGTTGACCATTTAACTAATTAAAGTTGACTTAAGTCAAAACTAGCACTATTTGAGCACTATTCACATAATTGTGAAATTTTTGATTTCCCATTGATTTAGACTTCCTAATGTGATACTAAGTCATACACATGTTTATTAAAGAGTAATGATGGACATTTAGCCACTCAAAACCCATTTCCAAGACAATTTTTCAAAAATGTGCTTTATGGCTCCTTAAAGCACATTTGGTGTTTTAACTTGTTTTCAAGCTTGGTTTTCTTTAGTAATTGATTTAAAATGTTAATTAACATGTAAATAAGGTATATCAATGACCTTTAGGTCTTATACAAGGTCACACCAAGTCTAGAGCAAGTATTTGCTTAAATTGACTTTATGGTGTTTTCTTGTGTTTTGTTTGGTTTAATTGTCTACCAATGTTTCTTAAGGACTTAATTAGCCTTATTAAATCATAACTGAATATTATTTAGTCTTGGTAGGCTCTTTGGGTCCTAACCAAGTTCACTCCAAGCTTAGAGCATATTTTTGCTCATACTGTCTTTATGGTACTTTATTGTTTTTTTTACTATGGTTTAATTTACTTATAGCATTTCTAAGGCACTTTTTTGCCTTTATACACCATATTATAATATTTAAACAACATATTAAGGTTTAGGGTATTTCAATCTACCCCCTTAAAAGAACTTCGTCTTCGAAGTTCACATTTCCCACGCATTGTATGGATTAGAACACGGGGATTACTTGCAAAATAAAACTTCCATAACCAAACATACTTTACATCACAACCTTGGACTTAACGGTCCGGGTATCACATCCACAGCCATACATAACATAACATACTTACATGATAGCCTCGGACTCTACGGTCCGGGTATCTTAACAACATTTGTTCCTACATAACAACCCTTAACCTCTTAGGTCTAGGTAACATAACAACATTTAGACTCATAGGTCTGGGTAACATAACAAACTTCAGAACTCAACCATATTAGGACTCAAGGTCAAAATAATATTTATTACACATACCACACAACACGTCTTAGCATGTATAGCAACCAAAAATACTTTTTATATACACTGTTATCCCGCAGGTTCCTTTGGGAGATCAAAACAATCACTTAAGTTTAAGAAATTTCTCTATTTAAAGTATCTATCGAAGGTTTTGAAAATACCAATTCAAAATCCTTCTGAAAACGCATACAACTCCAAGTCCAACTTATACTCTTTGTTTCTTTTTCTTAGCGTGGTTATTTGTGACCACTTATAGGGAGCTTCAAGAATCATCCAACCTTGATGTGATCAGCATCAGTGTTGAACTATCCTTCCACCCCAATTTGTGTTCGGCTTCCCTTGATCACAAGCAAATCAAGTTCCGCCTCCCACTTCATTTTCAAGCATCAAATAATACACCCATTTCCAATTTTCTATCTTTTTTTGTCAATCTAGTCATAATCATTACATCTCCAAAGGATAGAACTCCGTCTATCAGTTATCTCCATTCACTTTAATCCAGTTACCTAGGGAATCTTATTCTCACTAGGTTCTATGTCGGTTTCATACCCTTTCATGAATCACTATATTGTATATATATACATATATTTTATCAAAATACAACACACAGTTTTACATTTAGCATTATACGAACACACACTGTTGCGGTTTTTGCTCCCCGAGAGTTTCTCTACTCCCTTACACTTGTACCAGCGCACAACAGTTAACAAAGTAAACACACTTATCACAATGGTATTTCACATCTTCTCTGCAAATTACCACAATTTAAACTATGAATGAATGCCTATGTTTATGTAACACACACACCAATCATCAAAACAACGGTAAAACATACTAAGCGGTTTTGCGCTCTACCCCCCTTAAAAGGGATTACGCCCACGTAATCAGTCACTAAACATTGGCTTAAAATGTTCTGCCGTCGTGAAGTGTTTTAACTTCCATGCGGTCAGTTATACAATGCGTTCTGATTAGAGGATCTTAACCATATTGGCGGTTTAGTCCCTAAACCAAGAATTCTCATTGGAGTTTGCTTTAACTCTTAACTGGTTTCAGTTCTGGTATGTGAGGCCTCTAGGCGTTAATAATTAGCCATTCACTCATGTTCACTATGCACATTCAACACTTGAATCACTGGCTCACTAGTTTCTGCCGCGCAACTCTTGATAACTTTAGAGCTTAGTTTGCCCCATTCGTTATTCTTATTGTATTGTACATCTCCGGTTATCACCTTTATCTTGGTAATAACGGTTTCTCAACCAACGCGTGGTATTTCTTACCGTGCGTGAATTCGGTGAGTTTCAAAACTTTCCATCCACTTCTCGAACAACCTACTGCGTATACTGCTATGTATTCCACACTGATTAACTTGATTTCTTCCGACTTACTGTCGGTTGAGGTTGAGCTACTACCTAATGTGTAGTGCTCTTGGTTATTTCCCACACTTGAGGTATGTTCCATACCGATATTTGGTATTTAATGCTACTATAGTCACTTATTGTTAATCATGCCTCCACATTAGGTTTTGTACATGTATTCTTTGGTATGACCTTGCATTTCCTATGCCTCGGTCCTTATAGCGTCATAAGCCTCTTTCTACTTCTATGACCACTAACATTTTCCCAAATTCCTAACTATATCACTCGATCATTACTGCGCAAATGCAATACCAAAACACTTAGTCATACAGAGTGTAGAGGCGTAAACTCTTGGCAGTAAATCTCTTATGCGATTCGCAATGGAATTCACACTGTGTTTCACTGAGATTCTTATCTCATAATACTGGCTACTGGCTTACTGCCTGATTCATTTGCTATCACTTATCGTTGTATCTCCACTGGGTTTAACTCATAAACGTGCTTAGTTGCTATATTATCGTTTAACAATACTTATACAACGGTCGCTTATTGCGCACCGTATCCTTACTCATTAAACAACATCAACTTGCACTGAATCCGCTATTATATTAGCTTCCGCCATTACACTTTTTTGTAACACCCCAACTACAGCCATACACTTAACAACAAATTGCAGCGGAAAACTTAACTCATCACATTACTTAACTCAATGGTGTTACACGCCGTTGGCCACCCACGTGGCTATCAAGGCTAATACATATACATTGTATCGGTCTGATGGACCAAATTCCCAAGCAACTACATATTACATTCTCGTTCCATTTCCAACAGTTAATATACATACACATTCCAACGGTACCGAGTATTTACAAACTAATGCCGACAACAATTTCGGTCTTACTACACCTACAATGCATACTCAATTTGAATGGCTACCCATGTACAAACAACTACCCATCCTACTTTTGAACGCCTTCCAGCTCCTTGTACCTGAAATAGAAAAGGAAGAAAGGGTGGCCCCCAAGGGACTCAGCACCTTTGCTGGTATGGTAATCCTGTAGCCCGCATGCTACCGGGCCACGCACAACTAATTGTTGTCTGGGCATGCGGTTGATTATATTTAAATCATGCATGTAACCATAAACACATAACACATTACAACACACAACAATGGGCTCAACAAAACTGACAACTCATCAATACTCAAGTGTTCCTTAACCCTAGAGGGTTTCTCCTCCATTAGAGCTATTTCCTTAATAGACGACCCTTACCCACTAGTCGGGTTGTACTCAAATTCGTCTTATAATAACCTGGGGTTCATAACCTTGATCCACATTCTCCACATAACAACCCATACCACATATTGACATCCATCTTACATAAAATCGCAATAAGAATTGCATCACATCATTAACACATAACATAACGGGAACGGTTCTCCTTAGGAACCGACCCAAACATAGTTAGTTCACTTGGAGAGCCTAGAGAATGTTGCCAAACTCATGCTAAGCTCGTTACATAACTTGTTACTGTCCTGTTAAATGAATGAATAACTTAATCCCAAGGTGTTTCGGATATAGTGATCCAAGCACACCGAACAAATATAGTATGCCCCTGTGGCCCGACGTGAGTCAGTAAAATAGCCTTGGTTAAGCTAAAGGGAAGGTTGAAAACCGAAAGAGAAGACAACCATAACATGCACACAGAATCGAACCTGATATGATAATGATCCCCATACTCACACGCGTGGCCGGAACGACGGGACTCCTCACTCCCCGGTTAGCACTTGTTAGAAGTCTCATTATTGGACTTAGTAGATTAATTCACAGTCAGGTGGTTAGGTCTAGTTAGACACACACAAGGGTAGTGAACATACTAACACGCACAAACAAACACATAACTAACACTAGTAGAAAAAGACCCTACCGCAGTGGTTGTTTGGTACCTATGGCAGCGGTTGAAAACCGCTGCGATGGGTGCCGCCGCGGTAGGTACTCTAAGCGCGGTTCTTTTAACAACCGCTGCGATAGGTACCTACCGTAGCGGTTCTATAACCGCTGCAGTAGGTACTCTACCGCAGCGGTTGTTAAAAGAACCGCTATAGTAGACCTTTTTTTTTAAAAAAAAAAACAACCTATCGCAGCGGTTGTTGAAGGAACCGCTGCGATAGGGTCTCTTCAGAAAATATTGACGGGGCCTATTGCAGCGGTTCTTACTAAGAACCGCTGCAATAGGTTGTTTTTTTTTTGTTTTTTCCATTCCACCTACAATTCTACCACACACACCCAAAATCAATCAAACCTATTAAGATATAGCAATTAACAATGCCACCACAGTGGGGCATTAGATCAACCATTTCACCATTTAAATAGCCACCAAACCTATCTACAGGCAATAATCCATTTACATTTACAAATTTGAGCAAATTAATCAAACATCAACAAAATCTTTACAGAAACGACAATTGTTTCATGAGAATTTCAAAATCATCCTACTCAATCCTACCAAACCCTAAAAGCAACCTACATCAACGCTCATGAATTCTGCCCATTCTTCGAGCACCTTGGTTATATGTCCTTCGTTGTAACCGTCTACCAACTCTTCAAAAGCCTTGAAATTAACACAAAAAGAAATATGATTAGTTGCTAATAATACTTTGAGTTTAAGAATCAATGTTAAGAATTATCTACAAAACCAAAATATTTCGAGAATGCTACTTACCATGTCTAGAGACTTCTCTGGCAAGAGTCTCGGTCCCGCTATCAAGTCACTCATAAACCGAATGACATAGTAGCCACATTCCGAACCTCACGGCTGCAGTGGACACTGCACATGTATATACGTACATATTCAAAATCGATTAAACACATAAATTATAATATTGTTCCTATTTTAAAACTAATGAACATATTACAAAATTTGAATAAGGACTACAAAAATACCTTGACTACATTCCACAGAATCTTCTTAATTCTCTCTCCTCGGACTTGCGTTATTACAGATACAAAGGCACTAGAATTCATACGCACAGATAATGTAAAAGTTATCAACCAGATGATTAAGAAATGACTAAAAATTGATAATTAATCAAGTTAAGTAATTCATCACCTCATCAACATGATATATAAGTGCCTCTTGGGATGCCAAGATGCTGAGTCAAGCTGCAGGACTCTTGGGCTTTTTAACATAGAACGAGCAAAGACCAGTGTCGGCTGTTCATAGATTACAATACAAGCAGAACTTAATTCAATCAATTACATAATAAAAATATCTTAATTTTTAAACTAACTTAACATTATAAAATTCTTACCCTTGATGAAGAGGCAGCATTATGTAAGATTTATCAGCAACTGCACATGCATATATCACAGTCGACAAGTACTGGACCAAAGCTTGGGGTCAGTCCCATATTAGCTTCAGAACAGTAGTCAGGGCATAAGAACCCGAAACTACAATTCTCATGTACTTGGACCGCCTTGTCATCAACAAACCTGCACAATATAAAGAAACCAATATTATGAATTTAATTTTCAAATATACAGAGTAAAATGTGTACAAGGTATGCTAATTACTCACATGCAAGCCGATTTGAGAATCGACGCACTCAACCAATCCTTCGTGAACAACTCCATAAAATCAGTAAGATAGATTTCAAAACTCTGAGCACCTGCATAGTAAAAAAGATCCGGTCTTGGTTCCATTGTAACCGAATCTCTTCTTGGCGGTGTGATCAATAGTGTGGAGTGCAACAGTTTCGGCATGGGGGGTAAGGCATTCAGAACCGCCGGTTGTAGCAAATTCGATCTCATCACAACTCTAGTCGCGGATGCCATCGAAGGATTAGCTGGTGCAACAACAACTCTCTTTCCTTTTGCCTTATCAGAATTTGATTGAATGTGTTCCTAATATATTAATTTAATAAGTATAGTTTTTCTACTCTAGGATATGTTAAAGAATAAGTTTTTTCATGGGGTTACCTGCTGCTCCCCAAGCTTAATCAATCTACAGGGCCACTGTACTGTATTGGATTCAGCTTGACGAAGGGTGGATATGTCTGCACTGGGCACCGGTATCTGACAATCCGCGTAAGCAGGCGCGTAACCTTCACCAAGCACCCGAGCATGGTACTCTCGGAGCTCTGCATTCCTCACGGTGTCTCCAGCACAAGACTTGAAAAGTTTTCCCCACCCTACTTCGACTTCGTCAACGCCAATCACTTGGAACAATGTGCAGTCAATTGGTTGCTAAATTTTCAAAATTAAAGATTTTAGATGCACATAAACAAGTGTATAATTTGTTTTTTTTTGTACTTGTAGTTAACATGTTGTTCTAACTTTGAGAGATGAATATGGAAATGGGTTGACGGAGTGAACACTACTGGGAGGCACTACTGCAGGCGCTGATGCTTGTGCCTGGTCAGGCGGTCTAGAAACCTCCTGACTCATCCTCTCAGAACGCATCATCTCCATAGCTTGAGCGATTGACTGCTGAAATTCATTTCGTAGTCGCTGCTCGAGCTCCGCATTCTGGCGTAAGTGCTCCTCATATGTAATGCTCCCTCCAGCACTGTGTCTGGACCCAGGATTACCGAAGGCTTGGCGTATACCGACATGACCACCAAAGCCTACTGCACGACCCGGGTGATCCTTCTTCCCGAGAGGCGGGAAAGTGGATCATCCTGCCTAACGGGCTGCCAAGTGCCCTGGGTGATCTGGGAGCTTACCTCTTCCAGTTATGGAGTTTAATAAGTCAATAAGGATACTTCAGTTATTAACTGCTATTGTTACTCTATAAATATAATAAACATTTTTTAAACTAAAAATCACTTACCATTTGGTTCATGACTTCTCTCGTGGCGTCATCATACTCAGCAGGCACCGCCGGATTTGAAGGTTTCTTCCGTCGACTTAAGTCCCAAACCTTCATCCTTCGTTCGCTGACATTCGAGCCAGCTGGCAGCAACCCCTCTTTCTCCCACTACGGCACACGCTGAGCAATTGTTATACCTAAAATTTCAACTCCCCCGGAAGAGAGTCTCTACTAATAGGCTAGTAGCGAGGGTTCCCAGTTCGATCGACACATTTCAGGGTACTAGGGACAGCTTAGTCATCTCCAGGGGCATTTTCGTAATTTTTCAAGGCTCCTAAGCCCCCTATAGGCTTTCTCTCTCCTCCAAATATGGGTCAAATCAATTCAAAATGCTTTGAAATTTTAACCCATGATAGAGGATGACATCTGAAGCATAATGTCGTTGGAATTTTGATTTTTCGAATTTCCAATAATTTTCTAGCAATTTCTGATTGAATCTGACGAGAAATTGAATTTAAAACTATTCCAATATCCAAAAAATTCGATTCCACTTTAGAAAAATCAGAAATATCATCCTTTACCAATGTGTGAAATTTCATATCAAATTCCTTTTGGAAGCCCTTGAGCTAAAACGTCGGTAAATCTCGGTTTTTACCGGATTTTTCTATCTTTAAGGAAGCCTATATAAGGAACCTTATCCCATGATCAAATCAGAACCTCAAGAGCCCTAAACCCTCAAAGAAGGCAGCCGTCTCATTCTCTTCACGCTTTTACACATCCAAGCACCAAAATCACATCAAAAATCCCCCGAAATCACCATCTAAACACATTTCTCAACTCCCAACACATCAAAAATCATCAAACATCAACCAAACCACCTCCAAAACGTGAAGAACACCTTCAACAATCAACAACCAGAAGCTCGGGTCGAACACAATCCGGAACCGGCACCATCGGAGCCTCCGAAGAATCCCGACGTGAAGAATCCTCCTGAATCCAAGGTAAAACAGGTTGCAATTCTACTTTTCTAACTCTCCACGACCTTATTAACACTCTGTCAAATTTTGGGTTCAAACTAACCTTTTTACGCTTTTGTATTGCTAATTACTTTTGTTTCTGCCTTGTTACTTGTTCGTCAAGTTTCGTACATAATTCGACTTCAAACTGCAATCTTTCAATTACTAACGAATTGTATACCTTTCAGGCTACACACCCATAAAATTTGAGCCTAAAACACTTTCGGGAACAGCCTCAAAGCCGCCGTCCGAGGGCGGTCCGCACCCATGGACGTCATGTCCGGGGTCCCGGACTCCCTGTCCGTAAGCCCGAACGCCCACGGATGGCGGCGGGATAAAAAAAAATTCAAAATTTAGGTTTTCTAATAATGTCCGGGCCCACGGACAGCCTGTCCGTGGCCCCGGACTTTGCAATTTTTTGTTTTTCCTTTAATTTCGATTCTTCTGTATAATTAGGTTAACTGGGGTCCGTGGCTACGGACGTAAGCAAAATTCAACCTAATTCTGCCTCCGAAACCCTAGTTTAGGTAGCTTTTAATTTCACTTTAATTTTCTGTCAAAAAATACTAAAAACACAAAAAAAATAGAAGCTCGCACACTTAGGTTAAAACGACTCGTAATAACCCGTAAATAAACCAAGTAGAGGAAAAACGACCTAGGAAGGGTAATGAAAGTAATTTGAACCCTAATTAAGTCGAATATCAAGCCGCCGAACCCGAAAATTCCTTTCCTAATTTGATCTAGGTTAAAATTAGGTGGCGACTCATAATAGGTTCCAGTGAGCTAGATTAGGTTTTAATAATCATTGTTATATGACATAGTTATTAACCGTAGGTTATAAGTGGACCTAAAACCCGGTTAGATCCTAATCAGCTTTAACTAACACAGGATAGGGTTTAAAATCGAGGCTCACAGACTGGTGACTCTGCTGGGGACCAACTCCTTAATTTTAACTTGTTTTATTTTAAGAAAGAGGGCTTAACTCGAAAATGTTTATTTATGGCTTTAATTCTTTGTTTGTTTACTTTTGTGCGCAATTTAAATTTCTGTACCTTTGCATCATATGAGAGCGAGGGTCCATGCAATCCTATTCCACCCCGGGACCCGTTTGAGGGTCCCCTGTCAGGGACTCACACCTTTTAGGTGATGTGAATAAGCGTGGGAAAAGAGGAGGATGTCGTCTAACCACATCCCCTTAATACCTGGGCTTTAGCCCCAAGCGTTTTCCTGG
Organism: Limonium bicolor; assembly: GCA_023374045.1. Classification (NCBI taxonomy): domain Eukaryota; kingdom Viridiplantae; phylum Streptophyta; class Magnoliopsida; order Caryophyllales; family Plumbaginaceae; genus Limonium; species Limonium bicolor. The sequence goes on from CM041780.1 coordinate 71,349,427, forward strand.
CAGTGCTCTCACCTAGCCCATTGTTTGGTCAGTCAAAGACCCGACCGTAGACGCACACCTTCAGGTGATGTGAAAAAAGTGGGGAAGCCCAAAGAGAATAGCGTGCAAGCCCTATTCCTTTGTGGCGACCTGGGCCCACGCCCCAAGCACCTCTCCGGATCGATCCATACCCGAATTGGATAAGTGTCAAGTGAGGACATGTGGAATTTGTATGGGCCTTGTCTGCTTGTGTGATCGGCCCACTACCCAGCCTAGGAATTGATAGGAACTTTTCCTACATCAACTCAGCCCAACCTGAATTTACGGCTTTATTTTTTGCGGCCCAGAGGCCCTGTTTGGTTTGATATGTGAAACGTTTGGGCTTCGGCCCAAAAGTTTAGACTAAGGTGATTTCTCTCTTTCGGCCCAATTTGAATTATCAATTTAGTTCCAGGCCCATGAAAAAAAAAACAAATCCACCTAAAGCGATCCATAAAAATCCATCAGGCCTTTCCTTTTCGAGGCCCATTCTAGTCCAGGAAGACTTTTTCACCCAGGTTTTGACCCACGATCCTAGACATGGGTATCATCTTCAGGCCCAATCATAATCACTCTGCCCAAATTCCAATTCACATCCAGAACTTGGTTTAGAAATCACTTCGGCCCATGCGCTTTACTTCTAGCCCAAACACATTCTGGCTCAAGCGCCCAATTCTCAGAACATTCCGGCTCAAGAATCACGCTCTTCAAACATTTCAGCCTAGGCACCAGTTCACAGCTCATGAATCATTCCGGCCCATGTGTCTCCCTTCCAACTCATTTCGGGCTCAGTGCCTACCCACAATCTTCGAAACATTCCAGCTCATATGCTTTTCTTGCAGCCCAAACAAGTTTTTACCTAAAACTTCTTCATGTTCCAGAATTTTAGCTCAATCCACTTTTGTTTTCCAGCAGATAAGCCCGAATCCCAAGTATGGCAGAGGGGGGAAATCCAGTCAGCATGGAGGCCCAGTTTGCAGCCTTAGAGCAAAGGTACATGGCTGCCCTTGATGCCATGGAACAGAAACATAGGTCCACCACTAATGACATGGAGGCTAAGTATGTCACCATCATCGCAGAGCTGAAAAGCAAAATCAATTCCCTTGAGGTTGGTCATCAGGAAAACGTTTCAGGAAAGATTGCTGACTCTGGGAACGAGTGTGACTACATCGAAGTTAACTCTGTTGAGGCCCAGGATGCACAAAGATTTGTAGGGCAAGTCGTCCCGGACCGCCAACTAACTGCAGAATTAAGTAAGGCCCTGAAAAGGATTGAGCGCATGGAAAAAGCTAGCAAGCTAGCTGGTTTCGATTACTCTTCTATGGAATCGTACCCCGAGGTTACTCTCCCTCTAAAGTTGAAGCTACCCACACTTGCTCTGTACAAGGGTTCCTCAGACCCACAGGTCCATCTGGCGATGTTCGATAGGGAAATGTCCATCCTCAGGTTGAATGACATGTAGAAGGCCAAGGTTTTCGCCCGTTATCTCGATGAAATACCTCAACGTTGGTACTTGACTCAGAGGATGAACACCAAAACCTATGAAGAGGTTTGCGAGGCTTTCCTGCACCATTTCGAGTATGCTAAGAATCTTGAAGTCACCAGGTCCGACCTTGCCAGTACCCAGCAGGGAAACAGTGAATCAATGTCCGACTTCATCAAACGGTGGAGGATGAAAGCCGCTGCTATGCCTACAAAAATGGATGAGCAAGAACAAATTCGAATGATTGTGGACAATATGCAGAGACAATACAATGACGAGCTGAGTTGCACATACTTCCCTAATTTCGACATGCTGATGGGACAGGTAAGGGTCATGGAAGAAAAGATTCACAAAGGCGAGCTGAAGCTGGGACAGCCCAAAGCCCAGGGTGTGAGTATCGAGACCTTTAAGTCAGGACCGGCCAGAGTAGCTCAAGTTTCGTACCGAGTGAGCACCATACAAAAACCCGGTGCTGCAAAACAGAGCGTCAAGGCCTCACCCCGATCCAAGAGGTTCTCTGCACCGAGACAGTTTACCGACATTGGTCGGCCTCTCAGTCAAGCACTCGTGAAGCTACAAGAGCTAGACTTACTACAGCCTCTCACACCTAGTCCTGGGATCACCCAACCCGGGGAACATCTCCATCAGTTCTGCCAGTTTCATCAACTACCAGGACACAGTACTGACGACTGCAGAGCATTGAAGCACAAGATCGAAGACCTTATCGAGCAAGGACTCCAGTTTGTTGAGTAGGCAAAAGTCTAGCAGTGTTTTGTTTACTCATTTCAATTGTGTGGGAAGTTTATCACATTTCTCTTTTAATGAAGTTTAGATTTGAAAATTTCAGTTTTTTTCGACTTTTTCAGTTTGTAATCACAAAAATGATAATAAAAGAAATGTGTTCATTCACCTCGCATCTTGCTCGTTAGCAAACATTAACTTAAAACTAAAGTTCATGAAACGGTCATTTCTTGGCAACTGAACAAAACGACTTGTCTTTTGTTCTAAAAAGATGAACATGTCCAACCAAACACCACTACTCACCCCAAAACATCCAAGCAACCCACGAAGCGGTTAAAGTCTACATTTGTCAAATTGTTGTTATAAACCCTGGATTAATACTGGGGGCAATCTGAGTTTAAGTTTGTCATCTTTCACCTTTCGTTTAAATATGGGAACAAGTCTCAGAGTGAGAATTCACGAGAGTGACTTGAGCGGAAAAACCAAGAGTGAACGAGCATGCCATTTTTACACGACTCCGGTGAGACCACATTCAAAGGTGAGGTAAACAGCATAACTCCGACCCAAGGAGATAATTTGTAAATTTACTCTTAGACCTGCGAAAAGTAACAACGAACGGATACACAACTATCAGGAATGACGAAGCACCTAGGTACAACACCACATAGCTAAAATCTTGTAAACCCTGACATTAAACCCTAGGCACCCCCGCTGAGCCTTTCATATATCCCTTTTCGATGTTGCAAAGCTCCACAGAGCAAGCCAGCCCGTGATGAATAACCAACCCGGTGACCAAAGGAAGCGAGGAGCCTGACTCTCAGATAACGTTTTCATCAGTCCAGAGAAGCAAAGCCGCTATCAGCATGACGAAGTGATCCGCAAATGGTCCCAAAGTGACACAGGATCAAAAGAGCTCACATCAAAATAGCTCTCAAAACTCAAAACCGGGAAACACAAGAACCCCAAAGGTAAAGTCAAGAAAGGATCAAACAAAGAGGCAAAACCAAAGTGCCTCGAAGAAATCCAAAAGACGAAAAGAGAAATGGTGTAAAGGACAACTTCAAAAGTCCAAGTCCAGAAGCTCAAAAACAACGTCAACATGAAGCAGTTAGACGACTTCAAGACAAGGAAGATGAATCTGAGAGAAGACGCAAGTTGCAGCTTTGGTCACCCACTTAAGCTCCACATACCTCAAATATCCCTCTGTGGTCCCGTTGTCCTTCATCACACCCCGTGGCCACGTTATAAGCTTTAAAGACTTCCGACTTGATAGTTGTGTGTCCAATCACGTGAAAGTAACAGATCAAATGCGTAAATCCATCAAATATCGAATTCAGTGGTCTAGAAGTTGTGACTGTGGGTGAGGAACAAGTGCAAGCACCAAACACGCCGAGTGCAGGTTAGGAAGCACCACATAAAAACATAAGCCCTGACCCTGTGAGGACGAGACTCGTTCACACGTTTAATAAAAGAAAATACTGGGGGCAATCGATCGGAACGGTCGATTGCCACGAACTCTAGCTCAGATTGTCTTAAGGGAAAAATACTGGGGGCAATTGTTGGTTCCAATAATTGCTATGACAACACCAATTGGAACCCAGAGCTTAAACATCACCACCACCATCACACACCACCGGCCCGCATAAGCCCTTACCTCCACATCAAACACCACAGGCCTACATAAGCCCTTACCTTTACATCATACACCATACCCCACCGATGGCATGTTCATCTCCTAGGAGATAAATTACAAGTCCGAAGTCTATGGTTAGGAAATGATAATTTCGCTTCCCTTTTCATTAAACAGATTATTCTTCAAACACTACCACGTTTGGCACCTCTTTCAGCAATTTCTGTTTTGGACAAATTTCCTACATACACTTTGATCGTATTTTGACATGCACATCCTCATTGCCACGTTTGGCACTTTCATAATTAACTTTCATCATGACCATTGCATCTATTCGTATGAGACTCCTCGTCACAATTCAGGGATACAGATTCTCAGCCGAAGGTACAGATTCTTCAGGGATACAGATTCTCAGCTGAAGGTACAGATTCTTCAGGGATACAGATTCTCAGCCGAAGGTACAGATTCTTCAGGGATACAGATTCTCAGCCGAAGGTACAGATTCTTCAGGGATACAGATTCTCAACTGAAGGTACAGATTCTTCAGGGATACAGATTCTCAGCCGAAGGTACAGATTCTTCAGGGATACAAATTCTCAGCCGAAGGTACAGATTCTTCAGGGATACAGATTCTCAGCCGAAGGTACAGATTCTTCAGGGATACAGATTCTCAGCCGAAGGTACAGATTCTCAGCTGAAGGTACGGACTCTTCAGAGATACAGATTCTCAGCCAAAGATTCAGATTCACCAGAGCAGCAGAACTCACTAGAGTAGCAGAACTCACCTGAATAGAAGAACTCGACCTAACACCAATTTTCAATCACTGATAGGTAGTCAACGCCTCAGAATAGCTTGACATCATCTCATTCATTATAGGTAGTCAACGCCTTAGAATAGCTTGACATCATCTCATTCATTATAGGTAGTCAACGCCTTAGAATAGCTTAACATCATATCATCCTTATAGGTAGTCGGCGCCTTAGAATAGTCTGACATTACTTCATTATTACCTTTAGGTGGTCGACGCCTTAGAATCGCTCGACACCCTTCCACTTTACTCATAGGTAGTCAGCGCCTTAGAATAGCTCGATGCAACTTGTCAGATTGCACGTGCGGTCTTTTAAGATCCAAAATTTTGGGGTATCACTCAAGCATCAACTAGCCTTTTCATTTCCATTACAAAGTCTAGTTGACGGGGGGCAATCTGTTATACCCAAAATTTCAACTCCCCCGGAAGAGAGTCTCTACTAATAGGCTAGTAGCGAGGGTTCCCAATTCGATCGGTACATTTCAGGGTACTAGGGACAGCTTAGTCATCTCTAGGGGCATTTTCGTAATTTTTCAAGGCTCCTAAGCCCCCTATAGGCTTTCTCTCTCCTCCAAATAAGGGTCAAATCAACTCAAAATGCTTTGAAATTTTAACCCATGATAGAGGATGACATCTGAAGCATAATGGCGTTGGAATTTTGATTTTTCGAATTTCCAATAATTTTCTAGCAATTTCTGATTGAATCTGACGAGAAATTGAATTTAAAAATATTCCAATATCCAAAAAATTCGATTCCACTTTAGAAAAATCAGAAATATCATCCTTTACCCATGTGTGAAATTTCATAATCAAATTCCTTTTGGAAGCCCTTGAGCTAAAACGTCGGTAAATCTCGGTTTTTACCGGATTTTTCTATCTTTAAGGAAGCCTATATAAGGAACTTTATCCCATGATCAAATCAGAACCTCAAGAGCCCTAAACCCTCAAAGAAGGCAGCCGTCTCATTCTCTTCACGTTTTTACACATCCAAGCACCAAAATCACATCAAAAATCCCCCGAAATCACCATCTAAACACATTTCTCAACTCCCAACACATCAACAATCATCAAACATCAACCAAACCACCTCCAAAACGTGAAAAACGCCTTCAACAATCAACAACCAGAAGCTCGGGTCGAACTCAATCCGGAACCGGCACCATCGGAGCCTCCGAAGAATCCCGACGTGAAGAATCCTCCTGAATTCGTAGGTAAAACAGGTTGCAATTCTCTTTTTCTAACTCTCCACGACCTTATTAACTCTCTGTCAAATTTTGGGTTCAAACTAACCTCTTTACGCTTCTGTATTGCTAATTACTTTTGTTTCAGCCTTGTTACTTGTTCGTCAAGTTTCGTACATAATTCGACTTCAAACTGCAATCTTTCAATTACTAACGAATTGTATACCTTTCAGGCTACACACCCATAAAATTTGAGCCAAAAACACTTTTGGGAACAGCCTCAAAGCCGCCGTCCGAGGGCGGTCCGCACCCACACGGACGTCATGTCCGGGGTCCCGGACTCCCTGTCCGTAAGCCCGGACGCCCACGGACGGCGGCGGGATAAAAAAAATTCAAAATTTAGGTTTTCTAATAATGTCCGGGCCCACGGACAGCCTGTCCGTGGCCCCGGACTTTGCAATTTTTTGTTTTTCCTTTAATTTTGATTCTTCTGTATAATTAGGTTAACTGGGGTCCGTGGTCTCGGACATGGGGTCCGTGGCTACGGACGTAAGCAAAATTCAACCTAATTCTGCCTTCGAAACCCTAGTTTAGGTAGCTTTTAATTTCACTTTAATTTTCTGTCAAAAAATACTAAAAACACAAAAAAACAGAAGCTCGCGCACTTAGGTTAAAACGACTCGTAATAACCCGTAAATAAACCAAGTAGAGGAAAAACGACCTAGGAAGGGTAATGAAAGTAATTTGAACCCTAATTAGGTCGAATATCAAGCCCCCGAACCCGAACTTTCCTTTCCTAATTTGATCTAGGTTAAAATTAGGTGGCGACTCATAATAGGTTCCAGTGAGCTAGCTTAGGTTTTAATAATCATTGTTATATGACATAGTTATTAACCTTAGGTTATAAGTGGACCTAAAACCCGGTTAGATCCTAATCAGCTTTAACCAACACAGGATAGGGTTTAAAATCGAGGCTCACAGCAATACTTGTACTCCCTATGTGACGAGGGTAACAATTTTTTTTTGCATTTTGTTGTTGTTTCTCACGTATAGCCTACATATATGTATGAAAAGACAAATTATGCAAATACTGTATGAAAAAGACGAATTAACCAAATGAACTCTAAGGACACTTTAAACATTTATCATACAAAAGAACAACTACTAGTGTGAAACTCACCTTGAACTCAGGGGTCAAACGCTTCGCAACAAACTCATTCCACTGCTCTTCAGTAATACCATCATATTTTTGCCACGGTGGTCTCCGATCATCCACATCTTCACCTTCTGCCTCTTCTATCTCTGCGGGCTCCTCACAGTAAATGTACTGCCTCGTGAGCAGAGATCTGAAGTCTTTGAACTGTGTGGCAATCCCCTTCATCACATCATCCTTCAGAGAAGGATCTATACTGAATCGGTCCTATATGCACAAAAAAAATGGATTAGTGTAAAAAAGTAACTATATAAATCTTAAAACAAACTATTAAGTGTAACAAATACCTTGAGACGTTCAAATATCTGCTCCTTCAACGCCTGAGGCACTTGCTTCCAATGGTGGTTTATATTGAAATATGTACTCACCAAATGCCTGGCTAGAGCAGTGAAATCATTTTTCCAAGTACCGTGGGCTGATTAAACTCATTGAACTCCAAAGGCTTTGTCGGGGGGCCTCTATTTGCTTTCAGCCCACGGGTTGCCCCTCGTTTTTTGGGTTTCTTGAGAGGCGGAGGAGCAACTTGTATCTCTTGTCCTTCCTGTGAAGGCCCAGCTGTCTCGGTCTGCTGCGGGGTGGTCTCTACGTCTGCTTTCTTTGATTTCTTTTTACCACCTCGTGTGGTGCGTTTTGCCGGTCTACTACCCCAGTCAGGAGCACTGTCCTATAGGATCATCATCCACTGAGGAAAAAACACACACACATTAGATCAATATTCATGGAACGATGTATAATTGCAAAAATAAACATAAATAATTAATTCTGATAACATTGTAACAACAATAATACGAATTATATAATGTAATTTCAACCAATGGTGTTACCTAGACATAGTAACATATATCATGATCTGTTTTCTACCCAAACCCCCTCATTATGGTCTGATCGAGCGTAGATGGTCTGAACATCATCATTTTGTAAATCATCAGTTGAATCATGCAACCCTGTATGCAACGATACTGTTTCATCTATCATCTCATTATCATCATCGTGTTTTCATCCTCAAACAAAACCGGTCTTCTCCCTGGAAGAACAACATACCATCTACTAGCTTTTGGGTCTTCAACATAAAACACCTGGTCACAGTCTTTACCCAACACAAACTGATCTTCCTTATTAGTTGTAACACGTGAAAGATCAACCAAAATAAGTCCTTTATCATTTTGGAGTCCATGTCGGTTGTCCACCCAATTGCAGCGGAACAATAGAAACGAATCAATGTGATAGTTTAGTTCCCATATGTCCTCTATCACACCATAATACCAACTACTACTGCTCATTGGTTGAACCTGGTTACCTAGACCATATTCAGTCACCGATGCTTCAATTTTTACCCCACTGTTCTGATGTATTGATTTAGCATCTTGGCGTGCAGTGTAGTATGTGCATCCATTAATGTCATACCCTTCACGATACAACATCTGTTCCAGAACCAACAGCTAGACATCTGATTTCTTCACTGACATCTTCGGGGTTCAATGAAGCTTGCTCAAACACATATTCCTTAAACCATTGGACGAATACTCGATTTTGTTCTTTTTTAAGCCAGATACGGTTTTTGGTAGGGTTTTGTCGACTCAACTCAGCAATGTGAATATCGAAGTAGGGTTCAACAACCTCAAGGTGTTGTAGTACAAACAAATGTGCCTGATTAATAAGATCACGAGAGATACGAACAACCTTTTTGCCAATAACTCCTTTACCCTCAAATCTACCATGGTGACGTGGTTTGGGAATACCAATTGACTCTGCATCGTTCAAATAACTTGTTACGAATTCTGTGACTTCCTCAGTCACTGTTGCTTCGATGATACTGCCTTCCGGTCTATATCTGTTTTTCATTCTACCCTTCAGAATCCCCATATATCGTTCGAAAGGATACATGTAACGTAAGTAGACCGGACCACAATATTTGATCTCTCGGACAATATGCACTACTAAATGCACCATTATGTCGAAGAAAGATGGTGGGAAATAAATCTCAAGCTGGCATATTGTCACAACAATTTCATGTTGCAGATCATCGAGGGTGTCTGAGTCAATTGCCTTGCAGCAGACAACGTTGAAGAAGAAACATAATCGAGTTAGAGCATTTTGACATTTTCTGGTAATATCCCTCGTATTGCAACTGGAAGAAGATGCAACATTAACACATGATAATCATGAGATTTCATGCCTAACAGTTTCAAATCCTTCATAGAAACTAGGTTCTTCCAGTTTGAAGAGTACCCAGATGGTACCTTCAATGTGTGCAAACACTTGCAAAAACTTAATTTTTCACTCTTAGAGAGGGTATAACACGCAGGAGGTAGATATGTTGCTTCTCATCCTCTATTGGGTGTAGTTCTTTCCGTATGCGCAACTCTTGCATATCTCTCCTCACCTTCAATCCGTTTTTCGTCTTGCCAGGTATGTTGAGCAAAGTACCACACACTGCCTCACCGACGTTCTTCACAATGTGCATGATATCCAAACAATGTCGAACAGGCAGATGCCGCCAATACGGTAGATCCCAAAAAATGGAACGTTTTTTCCAAATGTTCTTCGGGCTTGGATGTGTTTCCAAAGACATTTTCAATGTCTTTTACCTTTGCATACACTTCCTCTGAATTCAAAGGCAGACGAGCCACACGAGTCTCGGGCTCATTGTTGAACAGCTTTCGCTTTCTCGAACGGTAAGGATGGTCTACTGGAAGAAACCGTCGATGACACATATAAACATTTTTGCCGCAGTGCTTCAGACGATCTGAACATGTGTCATCCTCACATACCGGACACGCTTTGAATCCTTTCACCGAGTATCCTGACAAGTTCCCATAGGCAGGAAAGTCGTTAACAGTACAGAACAACATCGCCTTCAGTGTGAAATTTTCTTTCGCATGAGCATCATATACCACTGTCCCTTCATTCCACAACAAGTTCAGATCGTCGATCAGTGGTGCAAGATACGTCAATGTTATGACCAGGTTGCTTTGGACCAGAAATTAGGAGTGATAACATAATGTATTTTCGTTTCATGCACAACCATGACGGTAAATTGTAGATCACTAGTAGCACCGGCCAAGTGTGTGCTGACTGCTCAACGTGCCATACGGGTTCATCCCATCGGTACACAATCCAAGTCTCAGATTCCTATCCTCATCCCCAAAATGATGTTTGAATTTTCTGTTGATATTTCTCCACTGAGGTCCGTCTGCAGGATGTCTTAATTTTTCATCGATTTTTCTACCATCCGCGTGCCATCGTAAGTTCTTCGCATCTTTTGGGTTGGCAAACAACCTTTGAATCTAGGAATTATCGGCAAGTACCACAATAATTTCACTGGACGATTTTTTTTCTGAAAGGAGGAATCCTCATCCTTGTCCTTGTACCGGGACAACAAACATTTAGGACACTTGTCTAGATGTTCGTATTCACCCCTATAAAGCACACAGTTATTTGGGCAAGCATGAATCTTTTTATATTCAACTCCCATTGGACACATCCATTTCTTTGCCTCGTAGGTGGATGTAGGAAGACCATTCTCATCAGGAAGCATATCATGTATCAGCTCTAGAAATGACGTGAAACACTTGTCACCAACTCCATATTTCCCCTTTAAGTTGAACAAATTAAGTACAGCAGTCAATTTTGTGTATTTAACGCACGAAGGGTACAAAGGTGTCTTTGATGCGTCCAACAATCTTTGATACTCTTCCGGCTTATCGACAAAAGTATCCGCAACATTTTCTAACATTTCATCCATTTGCTCATCATGGTGAGTGGTCTCGCTGTCATCGAATCCTGAATCACTTAACGGTACCGACTCATTGATGGTATTGAAGGTGTGGGCGGTACTTGCGTAACGTGGATCATGAGCACTTGATGATGTTGAAGCACTAGCTGCAACAGTTTCTCATGAAAATTCCATCTTCTGTAATGTGGCAAATCCACGGGACTTAAGATGAAATCTAATTTCCTCAATGTCTTCATATTTCCTTACGACCCCACAGTCAACACAAGGACATGAAATATTGTCCGCCTTTGTTCTGTCCTTGTGTTGCACTGCCGCTTTGAGAAACTTTTTCAGCTTCTCATCAAAATAGTAATCCCCTCGATAACCGTACATCCAGTCACGCTCCATTCTATACGTGAAAACAAAACAATGTTAAGATTGATTTGTCTTTCAGTTTCGTCTGCATTTGTATATGGAGCATGTTTCTACTGGATGTATGGTTGCAACCAAACTCAGCACTACTCTATGGTTACAACCTAACTAACGTAGCCTAAGTACTCTAACGTTCCAACGTAACTAATCTAGCCTTATTCTAACACATTTAATTTAACTTCAACAAATCATTGCATTATTAAAACAAAAAATAAAGTTTAATTACTTACTTGTTTTAAGGTTGTACAGAGGGGGAAGCTAGGAGACTGCTTTGGTGATGGGCTGGGAAAGTATTGGTACAAATCCAATAGCAGATTCAGAAGACCTGACAAAGAAAAGTAAAGATTGTTATACACAAATAACAAATAAAATTAATTAATAAGACTAATACGATTCTAGAAAAAATTCGGCATGACCTTTGCGTAATCGTGTTAATCCCATGCTTATCATTAAGCATTCACCAACATCTTATTTACCACGACAAATAAATTCAACAATTGACAGCAACCATCCTTATTCACAATCACTCAATATTAACCACAACCACTTTTTTGCAATAATTAATTAAAAAACAAAGAGAAAACATAGATGAAGATGTTACCTTTTCACTCTTACTCCACAGTAGAAGAAATGAGGAAGAAGAAGTAGAGACCACCCCAATTACTGCAGACAGCGGGGAAGCAAGGAAATAATATTAGGGGGGCAAGAAATCCATTATTATAAGCATTATCATATTAAGAAAATAAAAAAGAAAAAAGATGATATTATTACCTTTCCGCTCATGCTGCACAACAGAAGCAATGAGGAAGAAAGAGACATAAAGACCACCCCAATTACTGCAGACAGCGGTGAAGCAAGGTAATAATATTAGGGGGAGCAAGAAACCCATTACTACAAGCATTATCATATGAAGCACGTATATACTGCAATGTAATGGGAGAACATAGATGTTATAAAGTTATAGATCTTACCACTTTATTAATGTGAAACTTGAAGTTAATTTTTTAAATAGTTTGAGAATTAAGAACAAAATGATTTGTAGTTATTCTTTTTCTTTTCATAGTAGTTTTATTTACCATTTCAATTTATATGAATTTAAGTTATAAATTTGTTAGATATGAATTGTTTTAATACCGTACAAGTGCTCGCAGTTTAAAGGCGTTTAATTAACATCTGTTTCAGCTCTATTTATTTATTTGTACTGTTAGTGTGCTGCTTGTTATGCAGTATATCTCCTTGTTTTATTTGAGTTAACATTTTTTTGTTACATTTTTCTTACTTCCGACGCTCTTCTTTCTCTTATAAGGGTTGTAACTTTTTTCAAGGCTCTTTGCGAAAAAAGTAATACAGTATACCAGTATTACTTTGATTTCAGCACCGAATTAATCATTTCAAATTTGTCTAAAACAACATATTAAGCTAGTTTTTTTCAGGATTTTTTAATTAATAGTCTATTTTTTTTGCAGGAATTATGTAAAATTATAATAGTCAACAACATATATACATATGAATTCAAACTTTTTCATGTCAACATACGACTTATATAGGTTATGATATTGGTATCATTTAGTATTATGTAATCATTCAGCGTAAACGTTTAGATCTAATTAGTTTAGTAAACCAAAATTCATATACAATAAATCTATTAAAACTTGTTTTGAATTACAAACTTGTTTATTGCATCTATATAATGAAAAATTAAAACTTATAGTGTGGAAAAAATAATAAATTATAAAATGGTATATAATACTTGAACTAAGTTATTTTATATAGTAGATGTTTATAGCATTATTTGTATATTGATTTGCAATTTTTATTTTTTAATATCTTTCATAGTTTCATAGTCATGTTTAAAATTCTAGTTCTATATTTATATAATTAAATTTATCATCCGTATCATTAACCCCGTTTTATCCGTATCCGTACTTCCGTATCGCATATTTATATAACTAAACTCCCGTACCGTTTTTTACAACTTTGGGTTGTATGCAGAGGGCACAAACAGCAAAAATATCAACTCAGGCATTTTATCGAACACCTTATATGCACAACTATTATACTTGTTCAATAATCTATCTATATTCAAATTATGCACACACAACTAAACTACACAATCAATAACTATATTACAACTAGTTATTCAATCAACAAGACAATAGTTAACATATTTCGAAGTTACAATCGCAATTCGAACCTAGGGTTCCCGCAGCACCGACGATCGACGCCTGCGACCAGGAACGACTTGCGATGGCGACGGCAACGGCGGCGAACGATGGTGGCGCGCGGAGGAAGGAGAAAGGTGGCGGTGGTGGTGGCGGAGTCGCAGGCGCCGCCGAGAGGAAATCGCCATCGCCTTCTTCGTTCTCGCATTACAGAAGAGAATGAAGAGGAGAAGACGAAGTGGAGCCGATTTGGGGAAATAAAACAACTCTATCGCAGCGGTTCCTAATAAGAACCGCTGAGATAGGTCTGTAAAAAAGACCTATCTCAGTGGTTCTTAGTAGGAACCGCTGCGATAGAGTTAACGACCCTAGCGCAGCGGTTGTTACTTACAACCGCTGAGATAGGTGTGCGGGATTTTTAAAAACGGCCTATCTCATCGGTTGTTTTTATAACCGCTGCAGTAGGTGCGCTGCGATAGACCATTTTTCTACTAGTGTAACTCACGCATAGCCGTGGTTAGAACGTTCCTTAGGTTGGAAACGTTATTACCGGATACCGTTCTCTTACGTTTACCTAATATTGGTTAACTAGCCTTTCATACGCATTCAAGGTTACCAGTATTGGTACGCAAACACCTCAACAACAACGACTGTAAACTTGTTTCATGATTTATCTTATAACGTGGCAAACATACAGAAAAACACATTGGCATACAAGCCGGTGTAATCTGATAGGACACAGGTTGCAAGAAGACCATACCTGTCACCACGGTCCACTATATTGTGTCCTCCTAGGTTCCTCGAACAAATCTAGTACAACTGGTAACATCACAATTACTTTCATTAACATTGGGGTAACATGATTGCTTAACGTCTAATGCACCCATAGTTAACCCCGTCATCCCGTTATACTTAATTTTACTCTTATGATCTTAAGTTCACAACTCTCACATCAAACCTAACACTTGTTTACACGTTTTAAGGCCTTTACATGTCACCAAACAAGGCCTAAACATCATCTAAAACCATTACCATTCAATCCCCCATCATTAGAAGCCTTATAAAAAATTCTTTTTCTCTGGTCTGGACCGCCCCACTGGGGCGGTCCCAGGGGCGGTCCACATCAGAAGCTCCTACGGCTGCATAATTCCACTGGACCTCCCCACAGGGGCGGTCCCTAGGCGGTCCAGAACAGACCCCATTTTTCAAAGTGCCTTTCTCCTCATTTTGAACTCCAAATTCACGCCAATCTTTTCCAATGCATTACACATGTTTTCCCACATGTTTTAACATCTTTTTGGCACACTAAAACCCTCTCTAGTCATCCCAAAAACTCCTTAAACTTTTACTCAAACTTTTACTAACTCCTTAACACTTAGAACATTTTACTTACACTTGTAACTTGTAATTTTTGCTTAAAACTTCCACTAACCAAAGTATTCTTCCACCACAAGATAACCACTCCAAAAGCATCATTTTGCATCACACTCATCCCTTTTACACACACTCCTCAAGTCTTTCCCACAAGTTCCTAATTAAACCTTCACAAGGCATTACACTTCCATTGTTCACCAAACTTTGCACAAGACTTTACCACACTTTCACCATGTCCTTGGTGTATCTAGAAATCATCCATTAGCTCTCTAAATCTCCAAGACTATGCCCAAGGCCTCTTAACACTTAAGAAAACCTTAATTCACTATCTTTCACCAATTTAACACTTAACAATTCTTAGTACAACCTAGGTCACAATACTTCACCAAAGCACTTAAAACTCTTGTTTCCTCCACCAAATTTTGCCATAGGTTCCCTAGTACATTCTCACACCCAAACACTTAGGTTTTCACCTTTAGACAACCAAGAACTCTTAATGACTTAATATACATTCCTTACACACAAACATATTGGTTTTCCTCCTTTAACCATCAATGAGATTCATCTCCACAAGAATTATTCATTACACACAACTAAACCTTTAAACTACACTATATCACAATATAGTATATAAAATTAAATTGCTTGGCACTTAGGCCCTTAAATAACATGGCTCTTAGGCCCCTAAATTGTGTAAACCATAAACACTGAATTTCCCACATTATAAATGCCTTCAACCTGCAAATACACACAACAAGGCTCCCATGTCTTTTCAGTCCACCTTGTGGATAGTTTTATATCTCATTTCCCTATTGGCTCTTTAGGTTATATATCAAGCATTCTCTAAGCTCAATTTCCTAAGACACATAATTACATCAAGATAGGTTATTTACCTCTTTTCTTCAAGATTTCCTCACTTGTTTTCTCTTGTTCTTTCTTGATTGAAAATCGGCAAGGAGCTTTTATCACTTGTCAATCTTCTAACCAATACACACATAAGGGTAATGAGATTTAAGTTTCATACCTAAACTCACATATAAACCCTAAATTTACATAAGTGTTTTAAACACTAAAGTAGAAGTTTACCTTGGAATTTGAGAGAGAACTTGAATAAGTAACAAGAGAGGACTCCTCCTTATCCATTGAAGTTTGAAATGAGGCTATGAAATATAAAAAGAACACACCATCAATGGGTGATTCTCGGTCATATATTAAAACAAGGGGAAATAAAGTTTTTCTTTGGTTATCCTTACCTTGAATCAAAGGAGAATGACAAGGCATGAAAAGATGAGCCCAAGCTCCATCAATGGTGAATCTTCATGGAACCAAAATGGAGTTCTTGAAGATTTTAAAAGAGGGAAATGAAGAGCTTGTTCCAACTAGAAGAATGGTGGTCTTGAAATTGAATTTGGATCATGGAGCTAAGAGCTACAAGGATTTGAAGATGGAGAATGTATAGGTGTTGTAGCAAAAATGAAATGGAGAAGGGAGGATGAGATTGGAGACGGTTGGAATCAAGAAGTAAATAAGAGAAAGTGAGGAGAGAGGTTTAGTTTGGAGATATTTATGTTATAAGGTATAAAGTAACTTTTCACTTTATTCTTTCTTCTTTTCTTTATTTGCTAGCCAAGTGTGATGACTCACACACTAAACTGTTCCCCTTCAATATATAAGATACTTATGGTCTTTGTTGACCATTTAACTAATTAAAGTTGACTTAAGTCAAAACTAGCACTATTTGAGCACTATTCATTAATTAAGGCACATAATTGTGAAATTTTTGATTTCCCATTGATTTAGACTTCCTAATGTGATACTAAGTAGTACACATTTTGATTAAAGAGTAATGATGGATATTTAGCCACTCAAAACCCATTTCCAAGACAATTTTTCAAAAATGTGCTTTAAGGCTCCTTAAAGCACATTTTGTGTTTTAACTTGTTTTCAAGCTTGGTTTTTTTAGTAATTGATTTAACATGTTCATTAACATGTAAATAAGGTATATGAATGACCTTTAGGTCTTATACAAGGTTACACCAAGTCTAGAGCAAGTATTTGCTTAAATTGACTTTATTGTGTTTTCTTGTGTTTTGTTTGGTTTAATTGTCTACCAATGTTTCTTAAGGACTTAATTAGCCTTATTAAATCATAACTGAATATTATTTAGTCTTGGTAGGCTCTTTGGGTCCTAACCAAGTTCACTCCAAGCTTAGAGCATATTTTTGCTCAAACTGTCTTTATGGTACTTTATTGTATTTTTTTTACTATGGTTTAATTTACTTATAGCATTTATAAGGCAATTTTTAGCCTTTATAGACCATAGTCTAATATTTAAACAACATATCAAGGTTTGGGGTATTTCAAACCATCAACTCCTAACCCGTCTCATTTACCAATACTCAAGCAGCGGAATCAAACTACCAACAGCGGGTATTACAATGCCGTTAGTCACCCACGTGACTAACAAGGCCAATACAACACAACAAATCAAATACAACAACATTTACAATATCGGTCTGATGGGTCTTATGTACCGAGTACTACAAACCAAACTATACAATCCATTCCTTGATCAATACTCAAAACAAATACAATTTCAACTCTTTAATACACAAATACAATATATATTCTATACTATACCGAGTATCTACAATTCCCAAGTCTATCCATGACCTTTCGGTCTTACAAATCCACAATACATAATTACAAATCCTTGAACAACTACCCATATCAATAACAACCCCGTCCTACTCTCGAACGGTTGACGGTTTCGTTGTACCTGGAAAATAAAAACGATGCCCCTAGGGGTTCAGCAAAATTGTTGCATATGACTTCCGCATACCCCGCGTACTAGCGAGGGTACGCCGACTATTTGGTCGAGAGCATGCGGTTCATTTTAGTTCAAACAGCATGCAATACAACAATACATTATATATGTATTTTAACACATTCAAGGTTCAACGAGGAACACAAGCACTAACACACCCATCAATAGGTTAGTTTAATATGTTCTTTACTTAGGCTTGAGGGTTTCTACCTCACTATGCCTTAATCAATTACTCATTGTCTTATCCACTCTCTTGGGTACTCTTACTCACAAACTCAATAAGTTCTACAAATACCCAACTCAATTCTGCACTCATACTTAAGTTCTCAAGCCTCTCAAGTCACAACTCAATTCTCAATGTTCACATACTCAACTCAATAATCTAATACTCGGGTTCTCAAAGCAATACTCAATACTCAAGGAAAATGTTAAGTCATTCTCATGACCTCCGGGCAGGGTCATACACAAGACCCACCACCGGGCTTAAAAATACAAAAGGGGCTAAGCATATAGCTCCTCAAGTCCACCAATGTCCAGTTCTCTGCTAACATGTTGTCGGTTGAGGTTGAGCCACAACTTAGTTGTAGTGCTTCCTCAATTGTCAGTGGCTTCTGAATTAAGCCCACTAGACTGGACTGTACAAGTGTTCCTTACTCGTACGACCTTGCATTCTCTATGCATCGGTCCTTATGACTTCGTAAGTTTCCTTCTACTTTTACCACAATTGTCATCTTCCCAACTTCCTCGCTATCCCACTCGATCATTACTGCACAAGTGCAATACCAAAACACTCAGTCCTACAGAGTGCAGAGGCGTAAACCCTTGGTAGTAAATCTCTTAGGTGATTATAATAGGAATGGACATTGTTTTCTTGTTGCTCGGTCTGTCTACCATCTTTATTCATCATCTCCATCTCATTGTGTGATTTACTCCCATGTATTGGTCGCTTGCTGCACACCATGTTCGTATTTATTTACGACATTGGTTTCCATGGCATGCGCTATTTCATTAGCTTCCGCTCATGTATCTCTACCATTAGACAATGGTTCGCCATTTACTTGGCTGATTATAGCATATGACATTCTTTTATATCTCTAAGCTCCTTGAGTGTTATTGGTTTTTACACTTCAGGTTCATACTTCATGTATTTCTTCTTTACCGGTTACTCTTCGGTTCCAACAATTGCTTTCAAAGCCTGTTTCACATTATTTGGCGGTAATTGTATGCTCAAGCTTCACTACATTAGTATTTCTAAAAGAGATACATTATCTTCTTGGAGTGTATGTGTTCACAGCTCTCGCGGTCTCACATTAATGAAGGGTATCTTTGCTCGTTAGTTATTAAACTTTTACCGGTGCCGTCCTTGGAAACTCTTCCTATGATTCACAATGGTTTTACAACCGTTGAATTTGTATTGTAATGGGTTCCTGGTCACTGGCCACGTTGCCTAGAGCTTTGCTCATTTTTGGCGGTTCACATGTATTGCATTACTCCGTACACGATAAAATGGCTTGGAGGTGTTACTGGGCTCCATGATAGGATCATTGCATCACGCTTCCGTCCGTTGGATGTCCCTTTACAAATCTTGGTATTGATCGGTACCATTTCTCAATTTAGGGTATCCCCTGTCAAGTGGGATCCCTTCGGTGGTCTAACCGAGTGTTCGTTGTAATACTTGTGTCTTTATCACGACATTATTCTACACCCTTCAAGGATTGCTCCTGGGTGTTGCTAAGTTATGCCATTACCTTCGGCTAACATTTATGAGGCCGTTTAGTCTTCTCCGCATTGCGGTTTGGATTTCAGTTTGTCCCATTTGGGGTTATACGTCTCCCGTTCTTAGGGCAGACTATGGGTACTTCTCTTATGGTTTTAACTAGTTTGGTACTTCCTTCGGTGGTGAAGGGTATCCTCCGGTACCTTAGATGATCACTCTGGGTATTATATTTTGTCCATTGAACATTGGTGTGTTTAGGTTAGGCGTTGCCTTACTGTGTTTAGACTGGTTTCCATTTCAGCTAATATACTTTTGCTTCTATGTCCTTGAGACATATCCAATGTCTTTGATCAATTACTAGTGCTTCTCGTGCTTTTAACTCTTAATCGTTCTCCTAGGGTGAGATCTTGACTCCTTTAGCTTGTAAGCTCGTCTGGGTTCTTCGATCATTTGAGGTATTCAACTATTTTGGTTTGCATTTACCTTATGGTCCGTAGAACGGAGCTGACTACTTCATGTGTTTCATTTTCTACATGTATACATACGTGGGGTACCTTAATGGTACGTTACCACTTACCTGACTAACTCAGAAAAGGGTCTGTCAGGCCCGCAAGCTCTTTCGGACTGCGGTCGTCCCACATCCCGTATTTGGGTACACTGGTAGTGCTCATCACACGCCTAGGTGAAGTATTCTATTGTCAACTCCCCTTGTATCATTCTATGATACTCACCGTGATTCTCTGGTTTGGTTTTAAAAAAAAATCTGAGGTTTAAAAGAAAGATTTGCGGTTTTGAAATAATAGTTCTAGGTTTTGAAATAAAAATCTTGAGTTTGACAGAAAATCTTCATGGCATTGCCATGTTTGAGGTCTTGACCAAGTCTAGCTTCTCGCTGACTGGTATGTTTGTTAACAAGATGGTCAGGCCGTTAGGCCTTTCCAAGGTTTGGTTCTTCAAGTTCTTAGGATTAGTGATCCTATACTTGCTCCCATCTTCATGGTGGTAATTTTAGTAAGTACTTGCTGGTTGTCTAAAGTCTCCCAATTTGCCTTGTTGTTGCTGCACTTGCCTTGGCAAGTGCGAGGGTACATCGGTTTTCAGGTTATCTTATACCGTTTACGGTATTGTCTTCATCCATATATGGTGTTTTTATTGGATCTTCCTTTGATCCTTTGATCTTAGTGATCAATCTCCTGAGTACTTCACAGTGCTGTTGACAAGGTTGTTGTTAATTCGGGTGCTTTCCCGATCCTTGAGGTACTCCGTGTACCTTGCTTCGTTGCTCGTTCCCACGCCTTTACGATGGTTACCGAGGTTTGATTAATCCTTAGGAACTATGTCGTAGTCCTGTTGGTGTGTGTTTAATTTAAGTATTTCTTCCTCTTGGCGTTGTAGGTTTGGAGTTTATCCAACCTCGACTAATTCCTTAGTCGGTTGAATGTTGTTAACGGTATTGTCAACGTTTGCAGTCCGCAGACTCTCTTGTCTCGGGTGTTGTTACTTTGCTTTTCTGCTCATTGTGTAGCTATACTTCCCTTCTTGTTGGCTACGCATGGTTCTCACGACTGTGAAGCATGTCGCCCCATGGTGCCGCAAATTTCATTATCCTATATTTAGGATCTTCAATCTACTGCCGTTCAGTACGGTTATTGTCGTTGAAACAGGAACCGTCTTCGGGATTTCCTGTTCTTGGAATCTACCGTATGACTGGTTCTTTCTCTTTACAAAGTTTGTTTACAACTGCCAGATCGGGTTAACCCGAGTATGAGAGGTCTTTCCATATCTCTTGCGTTCTTCTCCCAACTTATAACGGGGGCTGCGGAGGGCGGGATTGGTTATGTAGGTATCCAGATCATACTGGAAGTCCCTATCTAGCGTACCTCTCACACACTTTTTGTAACACCCATGCCGCTAATCCAACCATTAACTCCTAGCCCGTCTCATTTACCAATACTCAAGCATCGGAATCAAACTAGCAACGGCGGGTATTACAATGCCGTTAGTCACCCACGTGACTAACAAGGCCAATAAAACAGAACAAATCAAATACAACAACATTTACAATATCGGTCTGATGGGTCTTATGTACCGAGTACTACAAACCAAACTATACATTCCATTCCTCGATCAATACTCAAAGCAAATACAACTTCAACTCTTTAATACACAAATACAATATCCATTCTATACTATATCGAGTATCTACAATTCTCAAGTTTATCCATGACCTTTCGGTCTTACAAATCCACAATACATAATTACAAATCCTTGAACAACTACCATATCAATAACAACCCCGTCCTACTCTCGAATGGTTGACGACTTTGTTGTACCTGGAAAATAAAAAACGATGCCCCTAGGGGTCAGCAAAATTGGTGCATATGACTTCCATACCCACCCGCGTACTAGCGAGGGTACACCGACTATTTGTCGAGAGCATGCGGTTCATTTTAGTTCAAACAGCATGCAGTACAACAATACATTATATATATTTTAACACATTCAAGGTTCAACGAGGAACAAAAACACTAACACACACATCAAGAGGTTAGTTTAATATGTTCTTTACTTAGGCTTTAGGGTTTCTACCTCACTATGCCTTACTCAATTACTCATTGTCTAATCCACTCTCTTGGGTACTCTTACTCACAAACTCAACACGTTCTATAAATACCCAACTCAATTCAGCACTCATACTTAAGTTCTCAAGCCTCTCAAGTCACAACTCAATTCTCAATGTTCACATACTCAACTCAATACTCCAATACTCGGGTTCTCAAAGCAATACTCAATACTCAAGGAAAATGTTAAGTCATTCTCATGACCTCCGGGCAGGGTCATACACAAGACCCACCACCGGGCTTAAAAATACAAAAGGGGCTAAGCATATAGCTCATCAAGTCCACCAACGTCCAGTTCTCTACCGGACTACTGAAATTCACAAAACTCCACTCTCAGAGTCAATTCACAATCTCAAGGATTAGCCTAGAAGTATCTCTCTCGATAACATCTAATGGCTTAGGGAATTTCCTCAATGTCTAGTATTCCAAGAATTAAGGTTTTACCCAACTTATCGAATACTCTCAAGTTCGTGACATTGTTTATTTTAGTCGGTTCCTCTCATTGGGGTTCGACTATCTTTCCAAGGGGTTTGGTGATCCCTTACCATTCTTTACTTTACTCACGGTTCATTGTTTGAGCAATTATCAAGTCCTCTAGTAGAGGTTACTCATATACTTTGACTATTAATTATTGTGTGGATTAAATCAATTCGGTTCTCTAACTGTTATCGGGGGGTTACTACTCCCGTATACTTTCTCACGTTCTAGTGAGTTCATAGTTTGTGTTATCATTTCTTAGTTCGATAGTTTTAGTGGGTTACCCCATTTTCGTTAATGCACAACTTGACTCTATCTCGAGTCTCTAACCAAACAAGACTCAACTATGAGTCGATCTACAATACACGATCAACATGCAAGCAACTCATTCACCATTCACCCATTTCATGAATTATACAAACTTTAATTCAAATACAAAACAACAAGCAACAATACAATACAACACCAATAAGTGCAAACAATCCGATTCGTGCATTTATCTTGTTAGGTGATCACACATTCAAACAAGCACACAAATCGGGGTAACCGAGTTAGGATACAGATGATAAGTGTCCAAATGAGCATGTTTTATAGGTGTATTTCATATATTATATTAGCACTTTTCTTGCTCATTTCTCCACTTTGGTTAGTTTTCCTCTAGTTGTGTTTTATTGATTATCTCACAAATTTATTGGTTAAACATGAGGAAAACCAAGCTAGGAGCAAAGTACACGAAGAGACGAACGCGTAGGCAAAAACGAGGATCAAATCGGAGCTAAAACGAACATTTTAGAGGCAAAAGACCCTTGGTCCGGACCAGTGTCCGGATCACCTGGTCCGGACCAACACATGCCAGCGCGCCAGAAGAAGAAAATCGACATGGTCCGGACCAGTGTCCGGATCGCTGGTCCGGACCAGTGTCCGGATCAGCTGGTCCGGACCAACATGCCAGCGCACCGAAGAAGGAAATCGACATGGTCCGGACCACACTGGTTCGGACAGTGGTCCGGACATGTCTAAATTGACAGCGTACAGAGCATGTCGATGGGTGTGAATTGGTATAAATAATATTTACCAATTCACACCGACACCCCCTTCACTACCCCCAATTCTACCCCATTTTCACTATAAATACACCTCCAAACCTCCATTAAATCATATCTCATTCCACCCCAAACTTATGCCATTTTTCCTCCATAAAAATACCATAAAACTCTCCAAAAATCATACATCTCATCCACATATTATCCACATAAATTCCATACAACACCTCATTTCATAAAAACATTCCATTTCCATACCGTTGTTCTGTCCAACCTCTGCCCAAATATTAGCAGTCAATAGTGGAGCTGAATTAATTATCTTTCCCAGATGATTTCTTTTACTTCTTATTCTGTCTTTTTAATTATGTTGGGCTAAGAGGATTTACTCCGGGCGAAGGTTTAGCCGTAATTTGTTTAATTATGTAATCTATATTTCTACCGGTTAAAATAAATACAGTTTGTTACGATTAAAGTTTATCTCTCACCTTTTTAATAAATTTCATCGATTTATTAAAAAGCTTTACTAAATCTGTTTTAATCTGATCGGTGATAAACATATAGGTTAATTAAGCCGTAAATCTGTAGGAAACTTATTTTCATCGGATAAGTTAGTACTCATTTGCAAGAATATAATTCCTTTAATTTCCGTTTACTAGTGCTTGCTTGAGTTTTCATCGGACCTTGCATTTTCTGGTAAACGAGTTCTTATGAGTCTATGATTAGTCCTTAGATAATAACAGGAATTTTGCCAAACTATTATAATAAACCGGTAGAGATAGCATAATTAATCAGATTATATAAACCTGAACCCGGAGTTCCGTTTAATTTATCTTCAACTCAGTTAATCTTATCTGTTGTTTTATTTACAAAAACAAGTCAATTAATTCCCCCCTTTGACAAGCTTAGGTACTATTTTTTCGCTATAAGTCCCACGGTTTGACCCCGGCCGCTTCTGTCTTACTATACTACTGCGACCGGGTTTTATTTGCAGCCCGACGGATATTTTGAGTATTAATTTCTTTCTTAATTTTTAATTACACCAGTTCCAACCACTCACAATATACAGTCTGCAAAATGGCGCCGTTGCCGGGGACTTGATTTATTCTAGTCCCTAAGCCCCGGATAATTCACCTGTTATATTATAATAATCTGTTACTATTATTTTGGACATCTGACTTTGGACATCTGACTTCGGACATCTGACTTCTGACTTTTCTACTCTTTATTTATTGTCATTTATTTTTCAGTCATTTAATTTCCATTGTCCTTTAAATTTCAGTAAATTAACTACTAACTTAAAATTTCTGTCATTTAATTTTGTCATTTAATTTCTTGTCTCTAACTACTAACTTAAATTTCTGTCATTTAAATTTCTGTCATTTAAATTTCTGTCTCTAACTACTAACTTAAATTTCTGTCAACTAATTCCTAACATTTTTATTTATTTTAACACATCACGAGTTTTTTTTTCTGTTTTGAGTGGTGAATGCCTTTTACCAGGTCAAACAGCCTCCCGGAAAATATTAATAATCACACGGTTGGTTACATCCAGAGATCGAGAGAACCTTTCTGCGCACTCTAAGGCAGAGACGAACTCAACAAAACATTACCACCACAGATAGAATCTAACCCGGAAGCTGAATGGCATCTACACCAGCGACAGTTCGAAATATCAACAGGCCGTCTAATCTAGGACAACAGCCTGCCATCATCCTTCCTCACCTTACCCCATCCGAATACGATGAGTGGCAAAGCTAAGCCATATCATCAAATCCGATGTGTAAAGGAGTTGGGCATGTTTGATGGCACCAATCCTGACGAAGCTCTGTTACATGTTACCAAGTTCTTGCAGCATGCCAACAGTCTAACTGCGACCGACGCAGTACTCCAGTACGCAAGACTGTCATTATTCCCTCACAGCCTGACGGGAAGTGCGAGCAAATGGTATCATAGCCTGACACCAAGTACCATTGGTACTTGGGATGAAATAGCCACCAAGTTCTACGACAAATTCCTGCCCCCGAGCCGAACGTTGGAAATGATTGCTGAAATCTATAATTTCAAGCAACCAGGGTTGGAGAACATTTGTGAAACTTGGGACCGTTTCAAAGGACTACTACTTACTTGTCCTCACCATGGTCTGACGAAAGAACAAGTATCACAATTGTTTTACAAAGGCTTGATCGGTCCATGCAGAACAATGGTACTGTCCTCGTTAGGGGCTGACATTCTGAAAAAGCCAGGAGAACAGTTTCTGAATAGCATGGAATCTCTCTGTGAAGAAATCAGAGACTGGGCCTCCGGTGGATCAAGGAGCGGTACTCCAGGTTTATACCATGTTGGGGAAAGTGATAACAAGTTTGACCTACTGATGAAAAGCCATGAGCAACTCATGGAGAGCAATGCTCAGCAGGCAACAAAAGTAAGTACTCTGCAGAAAGTGGTTGAGCAGATGGCTATGAACTCCTACCCTCAGCAAGCTAAGTCGATGATTTCCCGATCATCTACAATCCCTCCAGGCTATGCTCCTCTGTCCCAATCATCTCCAGCTATCTCTTGTACACAATGTGGTTGGCCTCATGACTATGAACAATGCCCCCAACTACAAGAATTAAAAGCAGCAGAGGAAGCAAACTATCTCACCAATTCAGGGTACAGGCAACCTTGGCAACGTAACATGCAACCAATCTTCGCTACTCAAACACCGACAATATCCAAAACCCACATACACTACAACCATCTCAAAATTACAGACCTCAGTCCAATTTTCAAGGAGGCCAGAGGCAGTATCAGCAACAGCCTTATGGCAATGATGCTTCTTCGAGTCGACCAACTCAACCTCCTTCGAATCCTGAATCTGAAATGTCTCAAATGCAAGAGATGTTTAAGGCAATGATGGGTAAATCCCGAGACACGCAAGAGGAGGTCGCAGCCCTGCGCAAAGACCAAAAAGCCTTGCAATCTCAGATTCAACAGTTACTCACCCAACAAAGGCCACCTGGTCAATTCCCTTCACAGACTAACCCAATCCAAGAGAGCAAGCAAATTCAATCCTTATAGACGATGGCACATTCCAATCGACAACTTGAGTGCAGTCTCCCTAAGGAGTGGAAGGGAACTTGCTACTAGAAAAGAAAAAGAAAATCAAGAAGAGGCCAGCATCAATGATGCAGACACAACCAATCCAGCCCACCTCCCTCAGAAATCCAAGTTCCTATTCCTGCTACTCCCCATCTCCATCCCAAATAACTATCGACATTCCATCTTCATCTCCTAAAAACAGTGAACTCCCATTTCCCAACAGGATGAAAAAGAAACACCTAGATGAGCAGTTTTCCAAATTCTTGAGCATTTTCAAGAAACTGACTCTCGACATACCTCTAATCGATGCTTTGCAAGAGATGCCTAACTACGCCAAATTTCTTAAGGATCTCTTAACAAAGAAAAAGAAGAAACCTGGAAAAGAAACCGTGCACCTCACGGAGGAATGCTCTGCTGCCCTTCTTCGAGCACTCCCTCCCAAACAAACAGATCCGGGAAATCCCGTTATCCCGTGTTTTATAGGTGGAGTGGACTGTGGAAGCGGTTTATGCGACCTGGGAGCCAGTATTAATATCATGCCCTACGCCACCTTCTTGAAAGTAAAAGGAGGGGAGATGCAACCGGTTCCTTTCAAACTCCAACTAGCTGACAGATCAGAGATCAAGCCAATGGGAATAGTCCGAGATCTGGTAGTTGGAGTGTCTCGCTTTATCTTTCCAGCTGACTTCGTCATTTAGAAATGGACGACGATGTTGAGGTTCCCCTGATTCTAGGTCGACCGTTTCTAAGTACTGCCAAAGCCATAATTGATGTCCACGATGGAAAGATCACTTTGAGATACGAGGATGAAACGATCGAATTCGATATGCAGAAAATGATGAAGAAAACTCTAACTTTTCTCCTCACGCTAAGACAGTGGGATTAACAGATGATGAGGAGGAGGAAGGCGATTTTTCTACAGATGAGACATCCCCTATCTTCCATCCCGAAAGCTGAAACTGAACCGCTAGAGCAAGTATTAGTACTTCTCTAGAAGAAAAGGTGGAGGATCCGGAAGTTAACGCCATGCTGGCGTACGTAGAAAAAGGAAAGGCAAGTTTTCAAG
Organism: Limonium bicolor; assembly: GCA_023374045.1. NCBI lineage: Eukaryota > Viridiplantae > Streptophyta > Magnoliopsida > Caryophyllales > Plumbaginaceae > Limonium > Limonium bicolor. The sequence continues at coordinate 71,377,017 of CM041780.1, forward strand.
CCTACCGACCACCAATCGAAAGACTTGACAGATACCTCAAAAATCAATTCCATCAATAGAACAGCCACCAGAGCTCGAGCTTAAGGAGCTACCTTCTAAACTCAAGTATGCCTTTTTAGCTGAAAATGACCATTTGCCTGTCATTATTTCCTCTTCTCTGAATTCCGGGGAGGAAACGAGGTTACTTGAGATATTGAAGAAGCACAAAACAGCGATCGGGTGGACTATTGCTGATATAAAAGGAATTGATCCCTCCTACTGCACGCATCATATTTACATGGAGGAAAACTACAAGTCTATCAGGCAACCCCAACGTCGGCTAAACCCTAACCTAAAGAGGTAGTTAAAAAGGAGGTTCTGAAACTCCTAGACGCAAACATCATTTATCCTATCTCTGACAGTCCATGGGTAAGTCCTGTACAAGTTGTCCCGAAGAAGGGGGGCATCGAGGCTGTTGTGAATGATAAGGGAGAGGCTATCCCTCAAAGAAAAATCACTGGTTGGCGCATGTGTATCGACTATAGGCGCTTAAACTTGGCAACCAGGAAAGATCACTTCCCTCTCCCCTTTATTGATCAGATGTTAGAGAGACTAGCAGGGCAAGAGTACTACTGCTTTTTAGATGGGTTCTCAGGGTACTTCCAAATTCCAATCGCACCAGAGGACCAGGACAAGACCACTTTCACTTGTCCATACGGCACCTTTGCGTACAGACGAATGCCCTTCGGACTATGTAATGCCCCTGCTACCTTCCAGCGATGCATGCAAGCTATATTCGCTGATTTCATCGAACAGAGCATAGAGGTATTCATGGATGACTTCTCTGTCTATGGCTCTAGTTTTGATAAATGCTTGGCACAACTTGATTTGATCCTAGGACGGTGTGAGGATACAAATCTTGTTTTGAACTGGGAAAAATGTCACTTTATGGTCAAGGACGGGATTGTCCTTGGACATAAAGTATCGGCTGAAGGAATAGAGGTTGATAAGGCCAAGGTAGAGGTTATAGAGAAATTACCGGCACCAACCTCTGTTAAAGATATTCGAGCGTTTCTCGGGCATGCAGGATTCTATCGACGGTTTATACAAGACTTCTCAAAATCACTAAACCATTGACCGACCTGCTACAGAAAGATGCCCCGTTTCATTTTGATGATAAGTGTTCAGCTGCTTTCAATACAATAACACAAAAACTGGCATCTGCACCTGTTGTCATATCACCCGACTGGTCTCTCCCGTTTGAGATCATGTGTGATGCAAGTGACTATGCAGTGGGGGCAGCTCTATGCCAGAAAAAAAGAAGATTCTAAGAGTGATTGCTTATGCCAGCAGGACACTAAACGATGCCCAGAAGAACTATACTACCACTGAAAAAGAGCTTATGGCTATAGTATTCTCCCTTGATAAGTTCAGGTCGTACTTATGGGGAAGCAAAGTCATAGTGCACACAGACCACTCTGCTCTCAAATACCTATTTGCAAAACAAGAAGCCAAGCCTCGCTTGTTGCGCTGGATTCTTCTACTGCAGGAGTTTGACATAGAAGTCAAAGACAAGAGCGGAAAATTAAATGTCGTCGCTGACCATCTCTCCAGGTTAGTAACTCCTACGGATAGTGTGCCTATTAACGAATTCTTCCCCGATGAGACTGTCTTTTCTATCACCAAGGTACAAGAGCCATGGTATGCGGACCTGGCCAATTATCTAGTCTCTGGAACAATACCATATGATCTATCTTACTCCCAGAAGAAGAAATTTCTTTCTGATTCAAAACATTATTTCTGGGAAGATCCATATTTGTTCCTCTGTGCGGATGGGTTGATTCGCCGGTGTCTCCCTGAAGATGAGGTTCACAGCGTCATACATTTTTTGTCACTCACGGGAGGCCGGTGGTCACCATGGACCCACAAGGACCGCTGCCTGCCTCGGGATTTTATTGGCCGACTCTTCACAAGGATGTTTACCAATTCTGCACCCAATGTGATAATTGTCAGAGAATGGGTAACACATCTAGGAGAAATGCCACAACAGGGAATACTAGAAGTGGAACTCTTTGATTGTTGGGGCATTGATTTTATGGGTCCTTTCCCTTCCTCACAGGGCCACCAATATGTTTTAGTGGTAGTGGATTACGTGTCAAAATGGGTAGAAGCCATACCCTGTCATCATGCTGATTCAAAGACCGTAACCAAATTCCTTAAAAAGCACATCTTTACCCATTTTGGCGTGCCTAGAATTATTATCAGTGTCGGAGGATCCCACTTCTGCAACCGTTCATTTGAAGCGCTTATGGGTAAATACGTGGTACGTCACAAGGTAGCTCTACCTTATCACCCCCAGACAAACGGCCAGGCAGAAGTTTCGAACCGTGAGTTAAAATGGATTCTCCATAAAACGGTTAACTCATCACGAAAGGATTGGGCATTAAAGTTAGATGATGCGCTTTGGGCTTACCGCACCGCATTCAAGACTCCCATCGGAATGTCTCCTTTTAAGCTCGTCTATGGGAAATCATGCCATCTGCCTGTAGAGATGGAACATAAGGCATATTGGGCACTCAAGGCCCTAAACTTCGATATAGAAGTTGTAGGAGAAAAGCGTAAGCTTCAACTTTCTGAACTCGAGGAGTTAAGAGATCAGGCATACCACAGTGCGAGAATATACAAGGAGCGCACCAAGAAACACCATGACCAAATGATCCACAAACGCGACTTTAACGGTGGCGACTGGGTGCTACTTTATAATTCCAGATTGAAAATATTTCCTGGAAAACTCAAGTCTCACTGGACTGGCCCATTCCAAGTAGTTGGAACTACTCCTTTTGGTGTTTACGAACTCCAGAATAAGAAAGGAGAATGCTTAAAAGTCAATGGATCCCGTCTAAAAAGGTATGTTGGTATTCTTGAAAATAATAATGCTTTGTTAGCAATTTCTTTTGTGCAGGAATACGAGGAAGCCTCCAGCCCAAAGGAACAGAAGACGACACCTCTACGTCATAAGTTTAAGAAAGTGTGCAAACTTCCTAACGCCAGCTGTTCAGATACCTCGCCCTCAAACTCTTCTCCAACCTAAACTTGGTCAAATGCGTCTAGCTAGAGACGTTAAACCCGGGCAGCTTGGTGGGAGGCAACCCACTATCTATCTTTGGTCTTTCCTTTACTTTATTTTTTTTCCTTTTTTGTACTATATTTCACTTTTATGTTATAATAAAATGCAGGTTTTACTTGAGTTCTTCTGGCTGTGTAGAATATTCTTTATAGGTACATTTCATGTCATTTCATAACTGTACTCAAGTGTGGGGGAGCTCTACACACTCTATGAAATTTGGGGAGTACACTCTTTCCTTTATTAATTGCATGCCCTGTTAATTTAATTCCATCTACGCAATGAGGGCATTGCTTGAGCTTAAGTGTGGGGGAAGAACCCTTTTCAGGGCATTTTGTGCTTAAAATATTTAAATCTCTCTGCTTATCTTGCATTTGTTCAAAAATTAAAATTATGTACCCTGCTAATGTAGGTTGTTCTCTTTAAAAACAAATACTATTATGAATTGTGGGATAAATGGTACAAATTTAAAAATTTTCATTTGATTACTTTTGAGGAGTATTTTTCTTATGCGGTGTGACCAAATAATCTGCAATGGTTGGACTTTATTGCTCAGGGTTTCTTTCTGTCTTCTCTCTTAGGGATTGCTAAGGGGTGCTTCTCTGTTAAACATTGGTGTGTTCAGGTTAGGCGTTGCCTTACTGTGTTTATACTGGGTTTCCATTCCAGCTAATATGCTTTTGCTTCTATGTCCTTGAGACATATCCAATGTCTTTGATCAATTACTAGTGCTTCTCGAGCTTTTAAATCTTAATCGTTCTCTTGGGGTGAGTTCTTGACTCCTTTAGCTTGTAAGCTTGTTTGGGTTCTTCGATCATTTGAGGTATTCAACTGTTTCAGTTTGCATTTACCTTATGGTCCGTAGAACGGAGCCGACTACTTCCCGTGTTTCGTACACCACATGTATACATACGTCGGGTACCTTAATGGTACGTTACCACTTACCTGACTAACTCACAAAAGGGTCTGTCAGGCCCGCAAGCTCCTTCAGAGTGCGGTCGTCCCACATCCAGTATTTGGGTACACTCGTAGTGCTCGTCACACGCCTAGGTGAAGTATTCTATTGTCAACTCCCCTTGTATCATTCTATGATACTCACCGTGATTCTCTGGTTTGGTTTTTAAAAAAAATCTGAGGTTTAAAAGAAAGGTTTGTGGTTTTGAAAGAAAAGTTCTGGGTTTTGAAATAAAAATCTTGAGTTTGAAAGAAAATCTTCATGGCATTGCCATGTTTGAGGTCTTGACCAAGTCTAGCTTCTCGCTGACTGGTATGTTTGTTAACATGATGGTCAGACCGTTTTCCAAGGTTTGGTTCTTCAAGTTCTTTGGATTAGCGATCCTATACTTGCTCCCCTCTTCGTGGTGGTACTTTTAGTAAGTACTTGCTGGTTGTCCAAAGTCTCCCAATTTGCCTTGTTGTTGCAGCACTTGCCTTGGCAAGTGCGCGGGTACGTCGGTTTTCAGGTTATCTTATACCGTTTACGTTATTGTTTTCATCCATATATGGTGTTTTTATTGGATCTTCCTTTGATCCTTTAATCTTAGTGATCAATCTCCTGAGTACTTCACTGTTCTCTTGACAAGGTTGTTGTTAATTCAGGTGTTTTCCCGATCCTTGAGGTACTCCGTGTACCTTGCTTCGTTGCCCGTTGCCACGCCTTTACGATGGTTACTGAGGTTTGATTAATCCTTAGGAACTACGTCGTAGCCCTGTTGGTGTGTGTTTAATTTAAGTATTTCTTCCTCTTGGCGTTATAGGTTTGGAGTTTATCCGACCTCGACTAATTCCTTAGTCGGTTGAATGTTGTTAACGGTATTGTCAACGTTTGCAGTCTGCAGACTCTCTTGTCTCGGGTTTTGTCACTTTGCTTTTCTGCTCATTGTGTAGCTATACTTCCCTTCTTGTTAGCTACGCATGGTTCTCGCGACTGCAAAGCATGTCGTCCCATGGTGCCGCAAATTTTATTATCCTGTATTTAGGATCTTCAATCTACTGCCGTTCAGTACAGTTATTGTTGTTGAAATAGGAACCGTCTTCAAAATTTCTAGTTCTTGGGATCTACCGTATGACTGGTTCTTTCTCTTTACAAAGTTTGTTTACAACTGCCAGATCGGGTTAACCCGAGTATGAGAGGTCTTTCCGTCTCTCTGGCGTTCTTCCCCCAACTTATAACGGGGGCTGCGGAGGGCGAGATTGGTTATGTAGGTATCCAGATCATACTGGAAGTCCCTATCTAGCGTACCTCTCACGCACTTTTTGTAACACCCCTGCCGCTAATCCAACCATCAACTCCTAACCCGTCTCATTTACCAATACTCAAGCAGCAGAATCAAACTACCAACGGCAGGTATTACAATGCCGTTAGTCACCCACGTGACAAACAATGCCGATAAAACACAACAAATCAAATACAACAACATTTACAATATCGGTATGATGGGTCATATGTACCGATTACTACAAACCAAACTATACAATCCATTCCTTGATCAATACTCAAAGAAAATACAACTTCAACTCTTTAATACACAAATACAATATCCATTTTATACTATACCGAGTATCTACAATTCCCAAGTCTATCCATGACCTTTCGGTCTTACAAATCCACAATACATAATTACAAATCCTTGAACAACTACCCATATCAATAACAACCCCGTCCTACTCCCGAACGGTTGACGGCTTCGTTGTACCTGGAAAATAAAAACGATGCCCCTAGGGACTCAACAAAATTGCTGCATATGACTTCCGCATACCCCGCGTACTAGCGAGGGTACGCCGACTATTTGGTCGAGAGCATGCGGTTCATTTTAGTTCAAACAGCATGCACTACAACAATACATTATATATGTATTTTAACAAATTCAAGGTTCAACGAGGAACACAAGCACTAACACACACATCAATAGGTTAGTTTAATATGTTCTTTACTTAGGCTTGAAGGTTTCCACCTCACTATGCCTTAATCAATTACTCATTGTCTTATCCACTCTCTTGGGTACTCTTACTCACAAACTCAATAAGTTCTACAAATACCCAACTCAATTCTGCACTCATACTTAAGTTCTCAAGCCTCTCAAGTCGCAACTCAATTCTCAATGTTCACATACTCAACTCAATACTCTAATACTCAGGTTCTCAAAGCAATACTCAATACTCAAGGAAAATGTTAAGTCATTCTCATGACCTCCGGGTAGGGTCATACACAAGACCCATCACCGGGCTTAAAAATACAAAAGGGGCTAAGCATATAGCTCCTCAAGTCCACCAATGTCCAGTTCTCTACTAACATGTTGTCGGTTGAGGTTGAGCCACAACTTAGTTGTAGTGCTTCCTCTATTGTCAGTGGCTTCTGAATTAAGCTGATAAGTGTCCAAATGAGCATGTTTTATAGGTGTATTTCATATATTATATTAGCACTTTTCTTGCTCATTTCTCCACTTTGGTTAGTTTTCCTCTAGAAATGTTTTATTGATTATCTCACAAATTTATTGGTTAAACATGAGGAAAACCAAGCTAGGAGCAAAGTACACGAAGAGACAAACGCAGGCGCAAGACGGGGATCAAATCGGAGCTAAAACGAACATTTTAGAAGCAAAAGACCCTTGGTCCGGACCAGTGTCCGGATCAGCTGGTCCGGACCAACATGCTAGCGCGCCAGAAGAAGGAAATCGACATGGTCCGGACCACACTGGTTCGGACAGTGGTCCGGACATGTCGACTATGCCAGCATACAGAGCGCAGCCGTGTGAAGAGATAAAATCCTTATCTCTTCACACGCAATTACCACCGCCTTACCTCCCCCTTTACCCTATATTTCTCTATAAATACACCTCCAAACCTCCATTAAATCATATCTCATTCCACCCCAAACTTATGCCATTTTCCTTCCATAAAAATACCATAAAACTCTCCAAAAATCATACATCTCATCCACATATTATCCACATAAATTCCATACAACACCTCATTCCATAAAAACATTCCATTTCCATACCGTTGTTCTGTCCAACCTCTGCCCAAATATTAGCAGTCAAGATAGTGGAGCTGAATTAATTATCTTTCCCAGATGATTTCTTTTACTTCTTCTGTCTTTTTAATTATGTTGGGCTAAGAGGATTTACTCCGGGCGAAGGTTTGGCCGTAATTTGTTTAATTATGTAATCTATATTTCTACCGGTTAAAATAAATACAGTTTGTTACGATTAAAGTTTATCTCTCACCTTTTTAATAAATTTCATGAATTTATTAAAATGCTTTTCTAAGTCTATTTTGATCAGACCGGTGATAAATAGACAGGTTAATTAAGCCGTAAATCTGGAGAAAGCTTATTATGATTTAATAAGTTAGTATTTTCAGATGCAAATATAATTCCTCGCACTTAACCGCCGTTTACATATGTTTTGCTCGAACCTGGATTAGACCGAGCATTTTCTGGTAAACGAGTTCTTATGAGTCTATGACTTAGTCCTTAAGATAATAACAGGAATTTTGCCAAACTATTATAATAAACCGGTAGAGATAACATAATTAATCAGATTATATAAACCTGAACCCGGAGTTCCGTTTAATTTATCTTCAACTCAGTTAATCTTATCTGTTGTTTTATTTTACAAAAACAAGTCAATTAATTCCCCCCTCTTGTGACAAGCTTAGGTACTATTTTATTTCACTATAAGTCCCACGGTTTGACCCCGGCCGCTTCTGTCTTACTATACTACTACGACCGGGTTTTATTTGCAGCCCGACTATTATTTGAGTTTAATTTCTTTTCTTTTGTTTTAATTACACCAGTTCCAACCACTCACAATATACAGTCTGCAAAATGGCGCCGTTGCCGGGGACTTGATTTATTCTAGTCCCTAAGCCCCGGATAATTCACCTGTTATATTATAATAATCTGTTACTATTATTTGGACACTGACTTTGGACATCTGACTTCGGACATCTACTTTGGACATTAATTACTAACTCTTTATTTTATTGTCATTTATTTTTCAGTCATTTAATTTCCATTGTCCTTCAAATTTCCAGTATACTAACTACTAACTTAAATTTCCAGTATACTAACTTTTAATTTCCATTGTCTCTAACTACTAACTTATAATTTCTGTCATTTAATTTTCTGTCATTTTAATTTCCATTGTCTCTAACTACTAACTTATAATTTCTGTCAACTAATTCCTAACATTTTATTTATTTTAACACATCACGATTTCTTTTTTGTTTTGAGTGGTGAATGCCTTTTACCAGGTCACACAGCTACCCAGAAAATATTAATAATCACACGGTTGGTTACAATCCAGAATCGAGAGAACCTTTCTGCGCACTCTAAGGCAGAGACGAACTCAACAAACATTACCACCACAGTGATAGAATCTGACCCGGAAGCTGACATGGCATCTACACCAGCGACAGTTCGAAACATTAACAGGCCGTCTAATCAAGGACAACAGCCTGCTATCATCCTTCCTCACCTTAGCCCATCCGAATACGATGAGTGGCAGAAGCTGAAGCCATATCATCAAATCCGATGTGTAAAGGAGTTGGGCATGTTTGATGGTTCCAGTCCAGACGAAGCCCTGTTACATGTTACTAAGTTCTTGCAGCATGCCAACAGTCTTAACTGCGACCGACGCAGTACTCCAGTACGCAAGACTGTCATTATTCCCTCACAGCCTGACGGGAAGTGCGAGCAAATGGTATCATAGCCTGACACCAAGTACCATTGGTACTTGGGATGACATGGCCACCAAGTTCTACGACAAATTTCTACCCCCGAGCCGAACGTTGGAGATGATTGCTGAAATCTATAATTTCAAGCAACCAGGGTCGGAGAATATTTGTGAAACTTGGGACCATTTCAAAGGACTACTACTTACTTGTCCTCACCATGGTCTGACGAAAGAACAAGTATCACAGTTTTTCTACAAAGGCTTGATCGGTCCGTGCAGAACAATGGTACTGTCTTCGTTAGGGGTTGATATTCTAAAAAAGCCAGGAGCACAATTTCTGAATAGCATGGAGTCTCTCTGTGAAGAAATTAGAGACTGGGCCTCCGGTGGATCAAGGAGCGGTACTCCAGGTTTATACCATGTTGAGGAAAGTGATAACAAGTTTGACCAGCTGATGAAAAGCCATGAGCAACTCATGGAGAGCAATGCCCAGCAGGCAACAAAGTAAGTACTCTGCAGAAAGTGGTTGAGCAGATGGCTATGAATTCCTACCCTCAGCAAGCTAAGTCGATGATTTCCCGATCATCTACAATCCCTCCAGGCTATGCACCTCTGTCCCAATCATCTCCCGTTATTTCTTGTACGCAATGTGGTGGGCCTCATGACTACGAACAATGCCCCCAACTACAAGAATTAAAAGCAGCAGAGGAGGCAAACTATCTCACCAACAATTCAGGGTATAGACAACCTTGGCAACATAACATGCAATCCAACCTTCGCTACTCAAACACCGACAATATTCAAAACCCACATACACTACAACCATCTCAAAATTATAGACCTCAGTCCAATTTTCAAGGAGGCCAAAGGCAGTATCAGCAACAGCCTTATGGCAATGATGCTTCTTCGAGTCGACCAACTCAACCTCCTTCGAATCCTGAATCTGAAATGTCTCAAATGCAAGAGATGTTTAAAGCAATGATGGGTAAGTCTCGAGACACGCAAAAGGAGGTCGCTGCCCTACGCAAAGACCAAATAGCCTTGCAGTCCCAAATACAACAGCTTCTAACTCAACAAAGACCTCCTGGTAAATTCCCTTCATAAACCAATCCAAATCCAAAACAGTATGCAAATGCAATTTACGTAGTGGACTAGCCCATCACATTAGCTCAAGGGGAGCAACATCCCGAGAGTGAAATGGTCCCTGAAGTGGAGCAGCAGGCTGAGGAAGAATACCTCGACATGAACCAACTGAAGCTCTATGCCAAATTAGTTGCGATAAATGAAATGATGGAAGGTCCACTAGACCTTGCATCACAGCAACCGGAGAGCAAACTGGTTCATATAGTGGACGACTTACCTGAGGATTTGAGTTACTCTATATCACCACCCCCGTTTGAACCTGAGCAAACGGCATCAAACCTTCTGCTTGAGCTTGCAGACAAGCCATCAGAGGACAACTTCTACCTCAACTTCATGGAGTCCCCTCCCTCTGAAGTCAATTACCGTTATTTTCCCTCCTTCTCTGTGCTATATCCAGAAAATGAGGATTTTACATCCTCAAAAATGAGGAGGAGGAAATGCTCGCTCCCGCCAGAATCCAAACAAAACACCAAATTCAACTTCAAGGAGCCAACTCCCTCTGAAGTTGAATTCAATCAGGGCTCTTCCTATGAGCCTCTTCAAAAAAATGAGGATATTTACGTCCTCGAATTTGAGGAGGAGGCCACCCAACTTTGATCCTAGAACCAAGGGTCATGCATTGAAAAATCTGGGCCCTTCTCCAAAGAAAAATAATGCCCACCCATCCCACCCATTGAAGCCCACTTCCACCTTCATTTTCGTTCCAGGGGAGGATATTTACATCCTCGACTCTGAGCAAGCACCACCACCACCATCTTGCCTCCATACGGCTAAACAACAGAAGGAGAATGTTTACATTCTCCAGTTTGAGGAAGCAATACAACCATCACCCCCGGTTTACAATACAATATTACTTGCAGCAAACACCTCCTTCAAAACCAGGTTTTGTGGAGTTTGTATTTTCCTACTTTAATTGTTGCAGTAATACTTTGTTTTGATCCAGGTGTTCGGTCCTACATATTGCCAATTTCCTATTCCCGTACTACCATTGTCAACTTTCATTTTGATCCGGGATAATGAAGAACATGCGTCTAGCTAGAGACGTTAAACCCGGGCAGCTTGGTGGGAGGCAACCCACTATCTATCTTTTATCTTTCCTTTCATCTAATGTTGTTTTCTTTTTTGTACTATATTTCCCTTTTATATGTTATAATAAAATGCAGGTTTTACTTGAGTTCTTCTGGCCGTGTAGAATATTCCTTACAGGTACATTTCATGACATTCCACAGCTGCACTCAAGTGTGGGGGAGCTCTATACACTCTACGGAATTTGGGGAGTACACTCTTTCCTTTATTTATTGCATGCCCTGTTAATTTAATTCCATCTACGCAATGAGGGCATTGCTTGAGCTTAAGTGTGGGGGAAGAGCCCTTTTCAGGGCATTTTGTGCTTAAAATGTTTAAATCTCTCTGCTTATCTTGCATTTGTTCAAAAATTAAAATTATGTACCCTGCTAATGTAGGTTGTTCTCTTTAAAAACAAATACTATTATGAATTGTGGGATAAATGGTACAAATTTAAAAATTTTCATTTGATTACTTTTGAGGAGCATTTTTATGCGGTGTGACCAAATGATCTGCAATGGTTGGATTTTTATTGCTGAGGGGTTCTTTCTGTCTTCTCTCTTAGGGATTGCTAAGGGGTGCTTCTCTGTTAAAAAAAATAAATAAGGGACTTGCGAGACACCATTGGCAACCAACAAAGAGAGTTGAGTGTTCTTAAATACAAAGGCGTGATGCCTACATTTTTATCTTCTCATCCCTTATGCAAAAGTGAAACAAATGCATGGATCTATTTTTCCTTTTGTTTTCTCCTCAATGCCCATTCTTGAGAGAAGTTGGCCATGGTAAAAGTTCTCGGAGTCACCTAAACAAAGAAGCATTGAAGTACCTTGGATCATACCCCGAAACTCTAATTTTATTTTACCTTGAGCACACCTATGCCACCAGCAGTTGATTCTTCACACTCCTCAAAAAGTTTAAAGATCGTGTATTGCTCACCTCCTTATCCTACCCTTCATAATAATATTTGTTAGTATTAAGCATTCCCTACTTACTTGGGTACATGGTTTTGCTTGAGGACAAGCAAAAAGATAAGTGTGGGGGTGTGATAAGTGTCCAAATGTGCATGTTTTATAGGTGTATTTCATATATTATATTAGCACTTTTCTTGCTCATTTCTCCACTTTGGTTAGTTTTCCTCTAGTTATGTTTTATTGATTATCTCACAAATTTATTGGTTAAACATGAGGAAAACCAAGCTAGGAGCAAATTACACGAAGAGACAAACGCATGGGCGCAGACGGGGATCAAATCGGAGCTAAAACGAACATTTTAGAAGCAAAAGACCCTTGGTCCGGACCAGTGTCCGGATCAGCTGGTCCGGACCAACATGCCAGCGCGCCAGAAGAAGGAAATCGACATGGTCCGGACCACACTGGTTCGGACAGTGGTCCGGACATGTCGACTATTCCAGCATACAGAGCGCAGCTGTGTGAAGAGATAAAATCCTTATCTCTTCACACGCAATTACCACCACCTTACCTCCCCCTTTACCCTATATTTCTCTATAAATACACCTCCAAACCTCCATTAAATCATATCTCAATTCCACCCCAAAACTTATGCCATTTTCCTTCCATAAAAATACCATAAAACTCTCCAAAAATCATACATCTCATCCACATATTATCCACATAAATTCCATACAAACACCTCATTCCATAAAAACATTCCATTTCCATACCATTATTCTGTCCAACCTCTACCCAAATATTAGCAGTCAAGATAGTGGAGCTGAATTAATTATCTTTCCCAGATGATTTCTTTTACTTCTTATTCTGTCTTTTTAATTATGTTGGGCTAAGAGGATTTACTCCGGGCGAAGGTTTGGCCATAATTTGTTTAATTATGTAATCTATATTTCTACTACCGGTTAAAATAAATACAGTTTGTTATGATTAAAGTTTATCTCTCACCTTTTTAATAAATTTCATGAATTTATTAAAATGCTTTTCTAAGTCTATTTTGATCAGACCGGTGATAAATAGACAGGTTAATTAAGCCGTAAATCTGGAGAAAGCTTATTATGATTTAATAAGTTAGTATTTTCAGATGCAAATATAATTCCTCGCACTTAACCGCCATTTACATATGTTTTGCTCGAACCTGGATTAGACCGAGCATTTTCTGGTAAACGAGTTCTTATGAGTCTATGACTTAGTCCTTAAGATAATAACAGGAATTTTGCCAAACTATTATAATAAACCGGTAGAGATAACATAATTAATCAGATTATATAAACCTGAACCCGGAGTTCCGTTTAATTTATCTTCAACTCAGTTAATCTTATCTGTTGTTTTATTTTACAAAAACAAGTCAATTAATTCCCCCCTCTTGTGACAAGCTTAGGTACTATTTTATTTCACTATAAGTCCCACGGTTTGACCCCGGTCGCTTACACTTTACTATACTACTACGACCGCGATTTATTTGCAGCCCGACTATTATTTTGAGTTTTAATTTCTTTTCTCTTGTTTTAATTACACTAGTTCCAACCACTCACAATATATAGTCTGCATAAGCCCACTAGACTGGTGTGTACAAGTGTTCCTTACTCGTACGACCTTGCATTTTCTATGCGTTGGTCCTTATGACTTCGTAAGTTTCCTTCTACTTTTACCACTATTGTCATCTTCCCAACTTCCTCGCTATCCCACTCGATCATTACTGCACAAGTGCAATACCAAAACACTCAGTCCTACAGAGTGCAGAGGCGTAAACCCTTGGTAGTAAATCTCTTATGTGATTATAATAGGAATGGACATTGTTTTCTTGTTGCTCGATCTGTATACCATCTTTATTCATCATCTCCATCTCATTGTGTGATTTACTCCCATGTATTGGTCGCTTGCTGCACACCATGTTCGTATTTATTTACGAAATTGATTTCCATGGTATGCGCTATTTCATTAGCTTCCTCTCATGTATCTCTACCATTAGACAATGGTTCGCCATTTACTTGGCTGATTATAGCATATGACATTCTTTTATATCTCTAAGCTCCTTGAGCGTTATTGGTTTTTACAGTTCAGGTTCATACTTCATGTATTTCTTCTTTACCGGTTACTCTTCGGTTCCAACAATTGCTTTCAAAGCCTGTTTCACAATATTTGGCGGTAATTGTATGCTCAAGCTTCACTACATTAGTAGTTCTAAAAGAGATACATTATCTTCTTGGAGTGTATGTGTTCACCGCTCTCGCGGTCTCACATTAATGAGGGGTATCTTTGCTCGTTAGTTATTAAACTTTTACCGGTGCCGTCCTTGGAAACTCTTCCTATGATTCACAATGGTTTTACAGCCGTTGAATTTGTATTGTAATGGGTTCCTGGTCACTGGCCACGTTGCCTAGAGCTTTGCTCATTTTTGGCGGTTCACATGTATTGCATTACTCCGTACATGATAAAATGGCTTGGAGGTGTTACTGGGCTCCATGATAGGATCATTGCATCACGCTTTCGTCCGTTGGATGTCCCTTTACAAATCTTGGTACTGATCGGTACCATTTCTCAATTTAGGGTATCCCCTGTCAAGTGGGATCCCTTCGGTGGTCTAACCGAGTGTTCGTTGTAATACTTGTGTCTTTATCACGACATTATTCTACACCCTTCAAGGATTTCTCCTGGGTGTTGCTAAGTTATGCCATTACCTTCGGCTAACATTTATAAGGCTGTTTAGTCTTCTCCGCATTGCAGTTTGGATTTCAGATTTTCCCATTTAGGGTTATACGTCTCCCGTTCTTAGGGCAGACTATGGGTACTTCACTTATGGTTTTAACCAGTTTGGTACTTACTTCGGTGGTGAACGGTATCCTCCGGTACCTTAGATGATCACTCTGGGTATTATATTTTGTCCATTGAACATTGGTGTGTTTAGGTTAGGCGTTGCCTTACTGTGTTTAGACTGGTTTCCATTTCAGCTAATATACTTTTGCTTCTATGTCCATGAGACATATCCAATATCTTTGATCAATTACTAGTGCTTCTCGCGCTTTTAACTCATAATCGTTCTCCTGGGGTGAGCTCTTGACTCCTTTAGCTTGTGAGCTCGTCTGGGTTCTTCGATCATTTGAGGTATTCAACTGTTTCGGTTTGCATTTACCTTATGGTCCGTAGAACGGAGCTGACTACTTCATGTGTTTCATTTTCTACATGTATACATACGTGGGGTACCTTAATGGTACGTTACCACTTACCTGACTAACTCAGAAAAGGGTCTGTCAGGCCCGCAAGCTCTTTCAGACTGCGGTCGTCCCGCATCCCATATTTGGGTACACTCGTAGTGCTCGTCACACGCCTAGGTGAAGTATTCTATTGTCAACTCCCCTTGTATCATTCTATGATACTCACCGTGATTCTCTGGTTTGGTGTTTAAAAAAAATCTGAGGTTTAAAAGAAAGGTTTGCGGTTTTGAAATAGTAGTTCTAGGTTTTGAAATAAAAATCTTGAGTTTGAAAGAAAATCTTCATGGCATTGCCATGTTTGAGGTCTTGACCAAGTCTAGCTTCTCGCTGACTGGTATGTTTGTTAACAAGATGGTCAGGTCGTTATGCCTTTCCAAGGTTTGGTTCTTCAAGTTCTTAGGATTAGTGATCCTATACTTGCTCCCATCTTCATGGTGGTAATTTTAGTAAGTACTTGCTGGTTGTCTAAAGTCTCCCAATTTGCCTTGTTGTTGCTGCACTTGCCTTGGAAAGTGCGCGGGTACGTCGGTTTTCAGGTTATCTTATACCGTTTACGGTATTGTTTTCATCCATATATGGTGTTTTTATTGGATCTTCCTTTGATCCTTTGATCTTAGTGATCAATCTCCTGAGTACTTCACAGTGCTGTTGACAAGGTTGTTGTTAATTCGGGTGCTTTCCCGATCCTTGAGGTACTCCGTGTACCTTGCTTCGTTGCTCGTTCCCACGCCTTTACGATGGTTACCGAGGTTTGATTAATCCTTAGGAACTACGCCGTAGTCCTGTTGGCGTGTGTTTAATTTAAGTATTTCTTCCTCTTGGCGTTATAGGTTTGGAGTTTATCTGACCTCGACTAATTCCTTAGTCGGTTGAATGTTGTTAACGTTATTGTCAACGTTTGCAGTCCGCAGACTCTCTTGTCTCGGGTTTTGTTACTTAGCTCTTCTGCTCATTGTGTAGCTATACTTCCCTTCTTGTTGGCTACGCATGGTTCTCACGACTGCAAAGCATGTTGCCCCATGGTGCCGCAAATTTCATTATCCTATATTTAGGATCTTCAATCTACTGCCGTTCAGTACGGTTATTGTCGTTGAAACAGGAACCGTCTTCGGGATTTCCTGTTCTTGGGATCTACCGTATGACTGCTTCTTTCTCTTTACAAAGTTTGTTTACAACTGCCAGATCGAGTTAACCCGAGTATGAGAGGTCTTTCCATCTCTCTTGCGTTCTTCTCTCAACTTATAACGGGGGCTGCGGAGGGCGGGATTGGTTATGTAGGTATCCAGATCATACTAGAAGTCCCTATCTAGCGTACCTCTCACGCACTTTTTGTAAAACCCATGCCGCTAATCCAACCATTAACTCCTAACCCGTCTCATTTACCAATACTCAAGCATCAGAATCAAACTAGCAACGGCGGGTATTACAATGCCGTTAGTCACCCACGTGACTAACAAGGCCAATAAAACACAACAAATCAAATACAACAACATTTACAATATCGGTCTGATGTGTCTTATGTACCGAGTACTACAAACCAAACTATACAATCCATTCCTTGATCAATACTCAAAGCAAATACAACTTCAACTCTTTAATACACAAATACAATATCCATTCTATACTATACCGAGTATCTACAATTCTCAAGTCTATCCATGACCATTTGGTCTTACAAATCCACAATACATAATTACAAATCCTTGAACAACTACCCATATCAATAACAACCCTGTCCTACTCTCGAACGGTTGACGGCTTTGTTGTACCTGGAAAATAAAAACGATGCCCCTAGGGGCTCAGCAAAATTGTTGCATATGACTTCCGCATACCCCGCGTACTAGCGAGGGTACACCGACTATTTGGTCGAGAGCATGCGGTTCATTTTAGTTCAAACAGCATGCAGTACAACAATACATTATATATGTATTTTTACACATTCAAGGTTCAACGAGGAACACAAACACTAACACACACCTCAAGAGGTTAGTTTAATATGTTCTTTACTTAGGCTTAAGGGTTTCTACCTCACTATGCCTTACTCAATTACTCATTGTCTTATCCACTCTCTTGGGTACTCTTACTCACAAACTCAACAAGTTCTATAAATACCCAACTCAATTCTGCACTCATACTTAAGTTCTCAAGCCTCTCAAGTCACAACTCAATTCTCAATGTTCACATACTCAACTCAATACTCCAATACTCGGGTTCTCAAAGCAATACTCAATACTCAAGGAAAATTTTAAGTCATTCTCATGACCTCCGGGCAGGGTCATACACAAGACCCACCACCGGGCTTAAAAATACAAAAGGGGGTAAGCATATAGCTCCTCAAGTCCACCAACGTCCAGTTCTCTACCGGACTACTCAAATTCCCAAAACTCCACTCTCGGAGTCAATTCACAATCTCAAGGATTAGCCTAGAAGTATCTCTCTCGATAACATCTAATGGCTTAGGGAATTTCCTCAATGTCTAGTATTCCAAGAATTAAGGTTTTACCCAACTTATCGAATACTCTCAAGTTCGTGACATTGTTTATTTTAGTCGGTTCCTCTCATTGGGGTTCGACTATCTTTCCAAGGGGTTTGGTGATCCCTTACCATTCTTTACTTTACTCACGGTTCATTGTTTGAACAATTATCAAGTCCTCTAGTAGAGGTTACTCATATACTTCGACTATTAATTATTGTGTGGATTAAATCAATTCGGTTCTCTAACTGTTATCGGGGGGTTACTACTCCCGTATACTTTCTCACGTTCTAGTGAGTTCATAGTTTGTGTTATCGTTTCTTGGTTCGATAGTTTTAGTGGGTTACCCGGTTTTCGTTAATGCACAACTTGACTCTTTCTCGAGTCTCTAACCAAACAAGACTCAGCTATGAGTCGATCTACAATACACAATCAACATGCAAGCAACTCATTCATCATTCACCCATTTCATGAATTATACAAACTTTAATTCAAATACAATCCAACAAACAACAATACAATACAAGCACCAATAAGTGCAAACAATCCGATTCGTGCATTTATCTTGTTAGGTGATCACACATTCAAACAAGCACACAAATCGGGGTAACCAAGTTAGGATACAGAGCATGAGGAAATCATACCTTTCATCAGGGTTAACTTTACCGGATGCTCTCATGTTCCTTGGCTCACACTTGTTCCTCGCGTCTTACTCTTGTACCACTAATTACATGTCAAACAGTTATTTTAATATTAAGGTGTTACGGTACGTACATAAATGCTACTCCCGTACTTACCCCGTTATCCCGTTATCTAGGTTTACTTATGTGCTCTTAAACTCACAACTTTCTCCATCACTTCTCAAACTTGTTTACACTTCCTAGGACCTTTAAAGGTCACCAAACAACTCCTAAACATCATCTAAAACCAATACCATTCAAACCCCCATCTTTATAACCCTTAAAGACACTCTCTGGTAAATTCTGGGGGTGGTCCGGGACTTGGTCCGAACCCAAAGTCCCGGAACAATGTTTTAGTGAACTCTCGGCCATAATTCCTACCCTGGTCCGGGACTTGGTCCTGAACTAAGGTCCCGGACCACATCCTGTTTTGACTCTCGAAATGATTTTTATTGCGGTCTGGGACTTAGTACATATCCTAAGTCCCAGACCCTGCTAAAAACTGCTACGTAGTGGATTTTTCAACCCCAAATCAACCCTTAAACCACCCTCAAACTTTCCCTAATCTCTCCACAAGTTTTCTACATCATTTATCACCCTAAAACATGCTCTAAACCACTTCAAATCCTTGGTTAAATCCTTACTCCAATTCTTGTTCAAATTCACAAATGCTAACTTCCTCATTTTGCACTTTGCACACTAACGCACTTCTAACTTTCTCTTGCTTGTTTTTACCTCTTTCCAACCTCAGCAAATCCATCAATGACCGTTACAAACCATTCCTACATAAATGCACTTCTAAAACCCAAGTCCAACTCTCATTTTTTTTAAGTCTTGCACACTAACTCTTTTCTAGTATTTCCAAAGCATCTCATTACCTATTTGCTACAGATTTTTACCTCCATCCCTCTAGTTCTCCAAATGCCATTTCAAGGCTATCACCCAACTCTAAGCAACACTAGAAACACCTAGGTTCTCCAATGCACTAAGTCATCTTAAAACACTCATTTTCTACCAAAATTTTGCCATAACCTCGCCGTAAACTTTGCATATCCCAAACCATCAAATCTCATCAATTTCTACTTGAATCAATCCTAAACTAACCACACCCTTAGAAGGGTCCTACCAGCACTCAATGAATCCACTAACCTCATTCAAATTCCATAAAGCACAATATACCACAATAGCTCAAAAGCTTGACACTTAAGCCCTTAATTCAAACAACAATCCGTAATTTCCCTCAACTTCAACCAACTACTTTATTTCACATAATTTGGGTTCATTATTTAATTTAACCCATCCCAATTTCCAAAGCAATCAAAACAAAGTTTAAGGTAGATTTCTTACCTTAATTTACAAGTCTCTCCTTAATTCTCTTCTTGCTCTTCCTCTTCTCAATTTCGGTCAAATGGGTGATGGAGTTAACAAGCTCAATCCCAACATCCAAATTACACAAAAAGCACACAATTAAAATTCTAACCCTTAGGATAACACAAATTCAATGGAAGGTTTAGAACACCATAGTTAGGGTTTACCTTTTGGAGCCTTTTAAGAGGGGTTCTCACCCTTGAATCAAAAGGGAAATTCCACCACCAATGGAGGGTGGAATTGAAGCTCAAAAACAAGTAGAAAACAAGGTATAAGAGAGGGGAAAAATCGGTCACCAAAGGAGGAAGAAGAAAAATGAGTTTTTCTTGGAGATTTTTACCTTAGGAGAGAGAGGAGACTCCAAGCTACACATTGGTTCCATTTTCTCTTCAAATGGGAAAAACCCATGGAGATGAAGTTCTCCATTTTCGAATTTTGAAAAGAGAGAATGATAGAGAATGATGAGAGGAGTTCAAATATGTAATTTGTTTTTTATTTGGAGCTTTATCAAAGCATAGGCATGGAGGAGAATGAAGAGAAGCCATGGAAGGAGGAGGAGAGAGCTTCAAAATTGGCTGCACCAGAGGGAGAAGGGAGAAATCGCAAGGAAGAAGGAAAGAGAGGAAAGAGAAGAGGGAAAAGGAAATAAAGGAAGAGAGAGAGAGAGGGAAAAAGGGGCACTTGTACCCTTTTTGCTTTTTGCTCTTTTGACTTAATTAATTAGCTAGCTGGTCCGGAGTGTATGAGAGGCTATTTCAAACTGTAAAAACCGCCCCCCTATTTTATTACAAGCTGGAGCGTTTTTCTTCTTTTACAGAAAACACTCGTTAATTTACCCGGTTTAGCACTATTCACTAACCGGGTCCGTTTTCCGGAATTTTCTCGTTTCTTTAATTTGAATTGTTAATATACTCCCATTAATGTTTATTTATAGTTATTTAATGAACTATAATTTTTACAGGTTCATTTGACCACTTAAAGTCACGTTTTCGGGTTTTCTCGAAAAACGTGCGCTAAAGCTTTATTAGCGTTTTAATACATTATTTGGATCCGTTTTCTTCAGGAATTGTTCCCATATATTATTTAGGCATTATCAAGCCTTTTAAATTCATCCAATACCCTTTTTAAGGTTGTCTTCCTCCTAGGGTCACTTAACGCTCGTTTTAGCATTTTTCACTTTCTAAGCGTTTTCTTGTTTCTTTTGGATTTACTCTTTTTACCAAAATTTATTAGGCACTAATAGGCCCTCAATATCGTATTAGAGTAATTTAATCACCCTAATTATGTCCGGGTTATTTCAACCTACCCCGCTTAAAGAACTTTGCCCACAAAGTTAGTGAGTCTAAGATTGTTAGTCACCAAGGTACTCAATGCTAAGGTTATACTCTCTCTATAACCTGTCAGACTCCAATGACTGACTGAACACATACCACATATTCACACAGTATGTCAAGCATGCATAGCAACCAAAAATATCATTGTCCAACCTCTCAATGGGGGTCCATCCGCAGATAATTAGGCACTAAGTCCTCCCCCATATCGAGTGATCCCTCAGGTACCGGTCACGTTTGAAAACTTACGCTCTCTGGTTCACGACCGTCATGACATTGAGCACTTAATCTTTCTAGCTCTACGGTCCTTTGGTTCTGATCAAATTCATTTGCACCTCTAGAGAATCCTCAGGCTCCAAAGTGGGTACTCTTCCCTGACCGGACAACTCATATCCGGCGGCCCTTGGACAAATACAAAACACACACTACATACTACAGGTCACTTAGTACCCTTGCTCGTCTATTGTAGTGGTTTCAAAACTATTCCTCACCTCCACCGACTCACAACTAGCTTCACCTCCATGGTTCAACCAGATACCCATGCCTAGTCATGGAAGATCCACTAGCGCCCGTGGGAGCGGTTTCAAAACCGATCCTCATTCTCAAGTTTGAAGAAAATCATTTGCCAAAATCATTTTGGAAAATCATTTTGAAAACTCAATGCATCTCCAAGTTCCAATTTACGTTAGTCTCACCTTTTACTAGTGTGATTACTTGTGGCCACTTATAAGGAGCTTCAAGAGTCATTCAACCCCAATGTGATCAGCATTGGTGTTGATCTATCCATCCACCCCACTTTGGTGTTCGGTTTCCCTTGATCGCTAGCAAGCCAAGTTCCACCTCCCACCCCAATTCACACAATCAAATAGTCAAGCATTAATTTCATTTTCTATCTTCTTAATATTTCTAGTCATAATCATACAACCACACATTTACCAATTTCTAGAATCCATTTACTCATTTACTAGTCATCTCATCAATTGTTACTCAACCTATCTTCAATTACTACTCATTTTAATCTCACAATACTTACCTATGAAATTCCAAGTTAATCTCCCATTAGTTTTCCTATCCTCAAATCGTTCACAAATATCAAATCAACTCAAATTACCTAGGGGACTCACTTCCCACTAGGTTCAACATCGGTTTCATACCGATTTATACTCATCAAACTCCTCAACATACTCGTTTCCCAAATTATTACCAATCGGGGTTCTCATTCCCCCCTAGAGTTTCTCTACTCCATTCACCTCAAATCTCTCACAATCAATACTCCTTTCCACTTCAAATCTCACAATCCACCTTAATTACATTATGAATGGATACATATGTTTATGTAACATAAGTACCAATCATCACAACAAATTCTCTAGTGCTATGCCCATTGTAGTTTACGCACTATCATGTAAAACATACATTTCGCGGTTTTCTCCCTACCCCCTTAAAAAGGGATTACGCCCACATAATCTACCATGTGTCAACATTGGACATAGGTTGAAGGCATTCAGCCGTCATGGAGTGGTTCAACTTCCATGCGGTCTATTATACAATGATCTTTGGTCAATGGGTGTTAACCATATTATTGGTTAGTCCCTGGGCCAAGAATTCTCATCGGAGTTGTTTAACTCTTAACCGGGTACGGTTCTAGCCTTAGAGGCTTCAAGGCGTTGATAATTAGCCATTCATTCACAAGGTGTATTAAACCTTAGAACTTTGGGCCCACTAGCTTCTGCTGCGCGACACTGATAACTTGGATTATTCGCCCATCTTGTTATCCTTAATGTGTTATACATCACCCTTTTTATCCCTTTTCATCTTGGGAATAAGGTTTATTAATCAAGCGTGGTATTCTTTTACTGTATGTGAACTCAGTGAGTTACAGGTTTTCTATCCAGTTCTCTGGAATCAATGTACATACTATTGTGTACTTGAGTGATTATTCACTTAATTCTCCCGACATGTTGTCGGTTGAGGTTGAGCCACCACTTAGTTGTAGTGCTTCCTCTATTGTCAGTGGCTTCTGAAGTAAGCCCACTAGACTGGTTTGTACAAGTGTTCCTTACTAGTATGACCTTGCATTTTCTATGCGTCGGTCCTTATGACTTCGTAAGTTTCCTTCTACTTTTACCACAATTGTCAACTTCCCAATTTCCTCGTTATCCCACTCGATCATTACTACACAAGTGCAATACCATAACACTCAGTCCTACAGAGTGCAGAGGCGTAAACCCCTGGCAGTAAATCTCTTATGTGATTACAATAGGAATGAACATTGTTTTCTTGTTGCTCGGTCTGTCTACCATCTTTATTCATCAGCTCCATCTCATTGTGTGATTTACTCCCATGTATTGGTCGCTTGTTGCGCACCATGTTCGTATTTATTTATGACGTTGGTTTCCATGGCATCCGCTATTTCATTAGCTTCCGCTCATGTATCTCTACCATTAGACAATGGTTCGCCATTTACTTGGATGATTATAGCATATGACATTCTTTTATGTCTCTAAGCTCCTTGAGCGTTATTGGTTTTTACACTTCAGGTTCATACTTCACGTATTTCTTCTTTACCGATTACTCTTCGGTTCCAACAATTGCTTTCAAAGCCTATTTCACATTGCTTGGCGGTAATTGTATGCTCAAGCTTCACTACATTAGTAGTTCTAAAAGAGATACATTCTCTTCTTGGAGTTTATGTGTTCACCACTCTCGCGGTCTCACATTAATGAGGGGTATCTTTGCTCGTTAGTTATTAAACTTTTACCGGTGCCGTCCTTGGCAACTCTTCCTATGATTCACAATGGTTTTGCAACCGTTGAATTTGTATTGTAATGGGTTCCTGGCTCACTGGCCACGTTGCCTAGAGCTTTGCTCATTATTGGCGGTTCACATGTATCGCATTACTCCGTACACCATAAAATGGCTTGGAGGTGTTACTGGGCTCCATGATAGGATCATTGCATCACGCTTCCGTCTGTTGGATGTCCCTTTACGAATCTTGGTATTGATCGGTACCATTTCTCAATTTAGGGCATGTCAAGTGGGATCCCTTCGGTGGTCTAACCGAGTGTTCGTTGTAATACTTGTGTCTTTATCACGACATTATTCTACACCCTTCAAGGATTGCTCCTCGGTGTTGCTAAGTTATGCCATTACCTTCGGCTAACATTTATGAGGTTGTTTAGTCTTCTCCGCATTGCGGTTTGGATTTCAGATTGTCCTGTTTGGGGTTATACGTCTCCCGTTCTTAGGGTAGACTATGGGTACTTCTCTTATGGTTTTAACCAGTTTGGTACTTCCTTCGGTGGTGAGCGGTATCCTCCGGTACCTTAGATGATCACTCTGGGTATTATATTTTGTCCATTGAACATTGGTGTGTTCAGGTTAGGCGTTGCCTTACTGTGTTTATACTGGGTTTCCATTCCAGCTAATATGCTTTTGCTTCTATGTCCTTGAGACATATCCAATGTCTTTGATCAATTACTACTGCTTCTCGCGCTTTTAACTCTTAATCGTTCTCCTGGGGTGAGTTCTTGACTTCTTTAGCTTGTAAGCTTGTTTGGGTTCTTCGATCATTTGAGGTATTCAATTGTTTCGGTTTGCATTTACCTTATGGTCCGTAGAACGGAGCTGACTACTTCATGTGTTTCATTTTCTACATGTATACATACGTGGGGTACCTTAATGGTACGTTACCACTTACCTGACTAACTCAGAAAAGGGTCTGTCAGGCCCGCAAGCTCCTTTAGAGTGCGGTCATCCCACATCCAGTATTTGGGTACACTCGTAGTGCTCGTCACACGCCTAGGTGAAGTATTCTATTGTCAACTCCCCTTGTATCATTCTATGATACTCACCGTGATTCTCTGGTTTGGTTTTTAATAAAAATCTGAGGTTTAAAAGAAAGGTTTGTGGTTTTGAAAGAAAAGTTCTGGGTTTTGAAATAAAAATCTTGAGTTTGAAAGAAAATCTTCATGGCATTGCCATGTTTGAGGTCTTGACCAATTCTAGCTTCTCGCTGACTGGTATGTTCGTTAACAAGATGGTCAGGCCGTTTTCCAAGGTTTGGTTCTTCATGTTCTTAGGATTAGTGATCTTATACTTGCTCCCATCTTCGTGGTGGTAGTTTTAGTAAGTACTTGCTGGTTGTCCAAAGTCTCCCAATTTGCCTTGTTGTTGCTGCACTTGCCTTGGCAAGTGCGCGGGTACATCGGTTTTCAGGTTATCTTATACCGTTTACGTTATTGTTTTCATCCATATATGGGCTTTTAATTGGATCTTCCTTTGATCCTTTAATCTTAGTGATCAATCTCCTGAGTACTTCACAGTGCTCTTGACAAGGTTGTTGTTAATTCAGGTGTTTTCCCGATCCTTGAGGTACTCCGTGTACCTTGCTTCGTTGCTCGTTCCCATGCCTTTACGATGGTTACCGAGGTTTGATTAATCCTTAGGAACTACGTCGTAGTCCTGTTGGTGTGTGTTTAATTTAAGTATTTCTTCCTCTTGGCGTTATAGGTTTGGAGTTTATCTGACCTCGAGTAATTCCTTAGTCGGTTGAATGTTGTTAACGGTATTGTCAACGTTTGCAGTCCGCAGACTCTCTTGTCTCGGGTTTTGTCACTTTGCTTTTCTGCTCATTGTGTAGCTATACTTCCCTTCTTGTTAGCTACGCATGGTTCTTGCGACTGCGAAGCATGTCGCCCCATGGTGCCGCAAATTTCATTATCCTGTATTTAGGATCTTCAATCTACTGCCGTTCAGTACAGTTATTGTTGTTGAAACAGGAACCGTCTTCGAAATTTCCAGTTCTTGGGATCTACTGTATGACTGGTTCTTTCTCTTTACAAAGTTTGTTTACAACTGCCAGATCGGGTTAACCCGAGTATGAGAGGTCTTTCCATCTCTCTAGCGTTCTTCTCCCAACTTATAACGGGGGCTGCGGAGGGCGAGATTGGTTATGTAGGTATCCAGATCATACTGGAAGTCCCTATCTAGCGTACCTCTCACGCACTTTTTGTAACACCCCTGCCGCTAATCCAACCATCAACTCCAAACCCGTCTCATTTACTAATACTCAAGCAGCAGAATCAAACTACCAACGGCAGGTATTACAATGCCGTTAGTCACCCACGTGACAAACAAGGCCGATAAAACACAACAAATCAAATACAACAACATTTACAATATCGGTCTGATGGGTCATACGTACCGATTACTACAAACCAAACTATACTATCCATTCCTTGATCAATACTCAAAGAAAATACAACTTCAACTCTTTAATACACAAATACAATATCCATTTTATACTATACCGAGTATCTACAATTCCTAAGTCTATCCATGACCTTTCGGTCTTACAAATCCACAATACATAATTACAAATCCTTGAACAACTACCCATATCAATAACAACCCCGTCCTACTCTCGAACGGTTGACGGCTTTGTTGTACTTGGAAAATAAAAACGATGCCTCTAGGGGCTCAGCAAAATTGCTGCATATGACTTCCGCATACCCCGCGTACTAGCGAGGGTATGCCGACTATTTGGTCGAGAGCATGCGGTTCATTTTAGTTCAAACATCATGCACTACAACAATACAATATATATGTATTTTAACAAATTCAAGGTTCAACGAGGAACACAAGCACTAACACACACATCAATAGGTTAGTTTAATATGTTCTTTACTTAGGCTTGAGGGTTTCCACCTCACTATGCCTTAATCAATTACTCATTGCCTTATCCACTCTCTTGGGTACTCTTACTCACAAACTCAATAAGTTCTACAAATACCCAACTCAATTCTGCAATCATACTTAAGTTCTCAAGCCTCTCAAGTCACAACTCAATTCTCAATGTTCACATACTCAACTCAATACTCTAATACTCGGGTTCTCAAAGCAATACTCAATACTCAAGGAAAATGTTAAGTCATTCTCATGACCTCCGGGTAGGGTCATACACAAGACCCACCACCGGGCTTAAAAATACAAAAGGGGATAAGCATATAGCTCCTCAAGTCCACCAATGTCCAGTTCTCTACTAACATGTTGTCGGTTGAGGTTGAGCCACAACTTAGTTGTAGTGCTTCCTCTATTGTCAGTGGCTTCTGAATTAAGCCCACTAGACTGGTGTGTACAAGTGTTCCTTACTCGTACGACCTTGCATTTTCTATGTGTCGGTCCTTATGACTTTGTAAGTTTCCTTCTACTTTTACCACAATTGTCATCTTCCCAACTTCCTCGCTATCCCACTCGATCATTACTGCACAAGTGCAATACCAAAACACCCAGTCCTACAGAGTGCAGAGGCGTAAACCCTTGGTAGTAAATCTCTTATGTGATTATAATAGGAATGGACATTGTTTTCTTGTTGCTCGATCTGTATACCATCTTTATTCATCATCTCCATCTCATTGTGTGATTTACTCCCATGTATTGGTCGCTTGCTGCACACCATGTTTGTATTTATTTACGACATTGGTTTCCATGGTATGCGCTATTTCATTAGCTTCCGCTCATGTATCTCTACCATTAGACAATGGTTCCCCATTTACTTGGCTGATTATAGCATATGACATTCTTTTATATCTCTAAGCTCCTTGAGCGTTATTGGTTTTTACACTTCAGGTTCATACTTCACGTATTTCTTCTTTACCGGTTACTCTTCAGTTCCAACAATTGCTTTCAAAGCCTGTTTCACATTATTTGGCGGTAATTATATGCTCAAGCTTCACTACATTAGTAGTTCTAAAAGAGATACATTATCTTCTTGGAGTGTATGTGTTCACCGCTCTCGCGGTCTCACATTAATGAGGGGTATCTTTGCTCGTTCGTTATTAAACTTTTACCGGTGCCGTCCTTGGAAACTCTTCCTATGATTCACAATGGTTTTACAACCGTTGAATTTGTATTGTAATGGGTTCCTGGTCACTAGCCACGTTGCCTAGAGCTTTGCTCATTTTTGGCAGTTCACATGTATTGCATTACTCTGTACACGATAAAATGGCTTGGAGGTGTTACTGGGCTCCATGATAGGATCATTGCATCACGCTTCCGTCCGTTGGATGTCCCTTTACAAATCTTGGTATTGATCGGTACCATTTCTCAATTTAGGGTATCCCCTGTCAAGTGGGATTCCTTCGGTGGTCTAACCGAGTGTTCGTTGTAATACTTGTGTCTTTATCACGACATTATTCTACACCCTTCAAGTATTGCTCCTGGGTGTTGCTAAGTTATGCCATTACCTTCGGCTAACATTTATGAGGCTGTTTAGTCTTCTCCGCATTGCGGTTTGGATTTCAGATTTTCCCATTTGGGGTTATACGTCTCCCGTTCTTAGGACAGACTATGGGTACTTCTCTTATGGTTTTAACCAGTTTGGCACTTCCTTCGGTGGTGAACGGTATCCTCCGGTACCTTAGATGATCACTCTAGGTATTATATTTTGTCCATTGAACATTGGTGTGTTTAGGTTAGGCGTTGCCTTACTGAGTTTAGACTGGTTTCCATTTCAGCTAATATACTTTTGCTTCTATGTCCTTGAAACATATCCAATGTCTTTGATCAATTACTAGTGCTTCTCGCGCTTTTAACTCTTAATCGTTCTCCTGGGGTGAGATCTTGACTCCTTTAGCTTGTAAGCTCGTCTGGGTTCTTCGATCATTTGAGGTATTCAACTGTTTCGGTTTGCATTTACCTTATGGTCCGTAGAACGGAGCTGACTACTTCATGTGTTTCATTTTCTACATGTATACATATGTGGGGTACCTTAATGGTACGTTACCACTTACCTGACTAACTCAGAAAAGGGTCTGACAGGCCCGCAAGCTCTTTCGGACTGCGGTCATCCCACATCCCGTATTTGGGTACACTCGTAGTGCTCGTCACACGCCTAGGTGAATTATTCTATTGTCAACTCCCCTTGTATCATTCTATGATACTCACCGTGATTCTCTGGTTTGGTGTTTAAAAAAAATCTGAGGTTTAAAAGAAAGGTTTACGGTTTTGAAATAGTAGTTCTAGGTTTTGAAATAAAAATCTTGAGTTTGAAAGAAAATCTTCATGGCATTGCCATGTTTGAGGTCTTGACCAAGTCTAGCTTCTCGCTGACTGGTATGTTTGTTAACAAGATGGTCAGGCCGTTAGGCCTTTCCAAGGTTTGGTTCTTCAAGTTCTTAGGATTAGTGATCCTATACTTGCTCCCATCTTCATGGTGGTAATTTTAGTAAGTACTTGATGGTTGTCTAAAGTCTCCCAATTTGCCTTGTTGTTGCTGCACTTGCCTTGGCAAGTGCGCGGGTACGTCGGTTTTCAGGTTATCTTATACCATTTACGGTAATGTTTTCATCCATATATGGTGTTTTTATTGGATCTTCCTTTGATCCTTTGATCTTAGTGATCAATCTCCTGAGTACTTCACAGTGCTCTTGACAAGGTTGTTGTTAATTCGGGTGCTTTCCCGATCCTTGAGGTACTCCGTGTACCTTGCTTCGTTGCTTGTTCCCACACCTTTACGATGGTTACCGAGGTTTGATTAATCCTTAGGAACTACGTCGTAGTCCTGTTGGTGTGTGTTTAATTTAAGTATTTCTTCCTCTTGGCGTTATAGGTTTGGAGTTTATCTGACCTCGACTAATTCCTTAGTCGGTTGAATGTTGTTAACGGTATTGTCAATGTTTGCAGTCCGCAGACTCTCTTGTCTCGGGTTTTGTAACTTTGCTTTTCTGCTCATTGCGTAGCTATACTTCCCTTCTTGTTGGCTACGCATGGTTCTCACGACTGCAAAGCATGTCGCCCCATGGTGCCGCAAATTTCATTATACAATATTTAGGATCTTCAATCTTCTGCCGTTCAGTACAGTTTTTGTCGTTAAAACAGGAACCGTCTTTGGGATTTCCTGTTCTTGGGATCTACCGTATGACTGGTTCTTTCTCTTTACAAAGTTTGTTTACAACTGCCAGATCGGGTTAACCCGAGTATGAGAGGTCTTTCCATCTCTCTTACGTTCTTCTCTCAACTTATAACGGGGGCTGCGGAGGGCGGGATTGGTTATGTAGGTATCCAGATCATACTAGAAGTCCCTATCTAGCGTACCTCTCACGCACTTTTTGTAACACCCATGCCGCTAATCCAACCATTAACTCCTAACCCGTCTCATTTACCAATACTCAAGCATCGGAATCAAACTAGCAACGGCGGGTATTACAATGTCGTTAGTCACCCACGTGACTAACAAGGCCAATAAAACACAACAAATCAAATACAACAACATTTACAATATCGGTCTCATGGGTCTTATGTACCGAGTACTACAAACCAAACTATACAATCCATTCCTTGATCAATACTCAAAGCAAATACAATTTCAACTCTTTAATACACAAATACAATATCTATTCTATACTATACCGAGTATCTACAATTCTCAAATCTATCCATGACCTTTTGGTCTTACAAATCAACAATACATAATTACAAATCCTTGAACAACTACCCATATCAATAACAACCCCGTCCTACTCTCGAACGGTTGACGGCTTTGTTGTACCTGGAAAATAAAAACGATGCCCCTAGGGGCTCAGCAAAATTGCTGCATATGACTTCCACATACCCCGCGTACTAGCGAGGGTACGCCGACTATTTGCTCGAGAGCATGCGGTTCATTTTAGTTCAAACAGCATGCAGTACAACAATACATTATATATGTATTTTAACACATTCAAGGTTCAACGAGGAACACAAACACTAACACACACATCAAGAGGTTAGTTTAATATGTTCTTTACTTAGGCTTGAGGGTTTCTACCTCACTATGCCTTACTCAATTACTCATTGTCTTATCCACTCTCTTGGGTACTCTTACTCACAAACTCAACAAGTTCTATAAATACCCAACTCAATTCTGCACTCATACTTAAGTTCTCAAGCCTCTCAAGTCATATCTCAATTCTCAATGTTCACATACTCAACTCAATACTCCAATACTCGGGTTCTCAAAGCAATACTCAATACTCAAGGAAAATTTTAAGTCATTCTCATGACCTCCGGGCAGGGTCATACACAATCTCAAGGATTAGCCTAGAAGTATCTCTCTCGATAACATCTAATGGCTTAGGGAATTTCCTCAATGTCTAGTATTCCAAGAATTAAGGTTTTACCCAACTTATCGAATACTCTCAATTTCGTGACATTGTTTATTTTAGTCGGTTCCTCTCATTGGGGTTCGACTATCTTTCCAAGGGGTTTGGTGATCCCTTACCATTCTTTACTTTACTCACGGTTCATTGTTTGAACAATTATCAAGTCCTCTAGTAGAGGTTACTCATATACTTCGACTATTAATTATTGTGTGGATTAAATCAATTCGGTTCTCTAACTGTTATCGGGGGGTTACTACTCCCGTATACTTTCTCAGGTTCTAGTGAGTTCATAGTTTGTGTTATCGTTTCTTGGTTCGATAGTTTTAGTGGGTTACCCGGTTTTCGTTAATGCACAACTTGACTCTTTCTCAAGTCTCTAACCAAACAAGACTCTACTATGAGTCGATCTACAATACACAATCTACATGCAAGCAAAGCATTCACCATTCACCCATTTAATGAATTATACAAACTTTAATTCAAATACAATACAACAAACAACAATACAATACAAGCACCAATAAGTGCAAACAATCCGATTCGTGCATTTATCTTGTTAGGTGATCACACATTCAAACAAGCACACAAATCGGGGTAACCAAGTTAGGATACAGAGCAAGAGAAAATCATACCTTTCACCGGGGTTAACTTTACCGGATGTTCTCACGTTCCTCGGCTCACACTTGTTCCTCGCGTCTTACTCTTGTACCACTAATTACATGTCAAACAGTTCTTTTAATATTAAGGTGTTACGGTACGTACATAAATGCTACTCCCGTACTTACCCCGTTATCCCGTTATCTAGGTTTACTTAAGTGTTCTTAAACTCACAACTTTCTTCATTACTTCTCAAACTTGTTTACACTTCCTAGGACCTTTAAAGGTCACCAAACAACTCCTAAACATAATCTAAAACCAATACCATTCAAACCCCCATCTTTAAAACCCTTAAAGACACTCTCTGGTAAATTCTGGGGGTGGTCCGGGACTTGGTCCGAACCCAAAGTCCCGGACCAATGTTTCAGTGAACTCTCGGCCATAATTCCTACCCTGGTCCGGGACTTGGTCCTGGACTAAGGTCCCGGACCACAACCTGTTTTGACTCTCGAAATGATTTTTAATGCGGTCCGGGACTTGGTACATATCCTAAGTCCCAGACCCTGCTAAAAACTGCTACGTAGTGGATTTTTCAACCCCAAATCAACCCTTAAACCACCCTCAAACTTTCCCTAATCTCTCCACAAGTTTTCTACATAATTTATCACCCTAAAACATGCTCTAAACCACTTCAAATCCTTGGTTAAATCCTTACTCTAATTCTTGTTCAAATTCACAAATGCTAACTTCCTCATTTTGCACTTTGCACACTAACACACTTCTAACTTTCTCTTGCTTGTTTTTACCTCTTTCCAACCTCAGCAAATCCATCAATGACCATTACAAACCATTCCTACATAAATGCACTTCTAAAACCCAAGTCCAACTCCCATTTTTTTTAAGTCTTGCACACTAACTCTTTTCTAGTTTTTCCAAAGCATCTCATTACCTATTTGCTACAGATTTTTACCTCCATCCCTCTAGTTCTCCAAATGCCATTTCAAGGATATCACCCAACTCTAAGCAACACTACAAACACCTAGGTTTTCCAATGCACTAAGTCATCTTAAAACATTCATTTTCTACCAAAATTTTGCCATAACCTCGCCATAAACTTTGCATATCCCAAACCATCAAATCTCATCAATTTCTACTTGAATCAATCCTAAACTAACCACACCCTTATAAGGGTCCTACCAACACTCAATGAATCCACTAACCTCATTCAAATTCCATAAAGCACAATATACCACAATAGCTCAAAAGCTTGACACTTAAGCCCTTAATTCAAACAACAATCCATAATTTCCCTCAACTTCAACCAACTACTTTATTTCACATAATTTGGGTTCATTATTTAATTTAACCCATCCCAATTTCCAAAGCAATCAAAACAAAGTTTAAGGTAGACTTCTTACCTTAATTTACAAGTCTCTCCTTAATTCTCCTCTTGCTCTTCCTCTTCTCAATTTCGGTCAAATGGGTGATGGAGTTACCAAACTCCATCCCAACATCCAAATTACATAAAAAGCACACAATTAAAATTCTAACCCTTAGGATAACACAAATTCAATGCAAGGTTTAGAACACCATAGTTAGGGTTTACCTTTTGGAGCCTTTTAAGAGGGGTTCTCACCCTTGAATCAAAAGGGAAATTCCACCACCATTGGAGGGTTGAATTGAAGCTCAAAAAAAAAAAAGTAGAAAACAAGGTATAAGAGAGGGGAAAAATCGGTCACCAAAGGAGGAAGAAGAAAAATGAGTTTTTCTTGGAGATTTTTACCTTAGGAGAGAGAGGAGACTCCAAGCTACACATTGGTGCCATTTTCTCTTCAAATGGGAAAAACCCATGGAGATGAAGTTCTCCAATTTCGAATTTTGAAAAGAGAGAATGATAGAGAATGATGAGAGGAGTTCAAATATGTAATTTGTTTTTTATTTGGAGCTTTATCAAAGCTTGGGCATGGAGGAGAATGAAGAGAAGCCATGGAAGGAGGAGGAGAGAGCTTCAAAATCGGCTGCACCAGAGGGAGAAGGGAGAAATCGCAAGGAAGAAGGAAAGAGAGGAAAGAGAAGAGGGAAAAGGAAATAAAGGAAGAGAGAGAGGGAAAAAGGGGTACTTGTACCCTTTTTGCTTTTTGCTCTTTTGACTTAATTAATTAGTTAGTTGGTCCGGAGTGTATGAGAGGCTATTTTAAACTGTAAAAACCGGCCCCCTATTTTATTACAAGCTGGAGCATTTTTCGTCTTTTACAGAAAACACTCGTTAATTTACCCGGTTTAGCACTATTCACTAACTGGGCCCGTTTTCTGGAATTTTCTCATTTCTTTAATTTGAATTGTTAATATACTCCCATTAATGTTTATTTATAGTTATTTAATGAACTATAATTTTTACAGGTTCATTTGACCACTTAAAGTCACGTTTTCGGGTTTTCTCGAAAAACGTGTGCTAAAGATTTATTAGCGTTTTAATACATTATTTGGATCCGTTTTCTTCAGGAATTGTTCCCATATATTATTTAGGCATTATCAAGCCTTTTAAATTCATTCAATACCCTTTTTAAGGTTGTATTCCTCCTAGGGTAACTTAACGCTCGTTTTATCGTTTTTCACTTTCTAAGTGTTTTCTTGTTTCTTTTGGATTTACTCTTTTTACCAAAATTTATTAGGCACTGATAGGCCCTCAATATCGTATTAGAGTAATTTAATCACCCTAATTATGTCCGGGTTATTTCAACCTACCCCGCTTAAAGAACTTTGCCCACAAAGTTAGTGAGTCTAAGATTGTTAGTCACCAAGGTACTCAATGCTAAGGTTATACTCTCTCTATAACCTATCAAACTCCAATGAATGACTGAACACATACCACATATTCACACAGTATGTCAAGCATGCATAGCAACCAAAAATATCATTGTCCAACCTCTCAATGGGGGTCCATCCGCAGATAATTAGGCACTAAGTCCTCCCCCATATCGAGTGATCCCTCAGGTACCGGTCACGTTTGAAAACTTACACTCTCTGGTTCACGACCGTCATGACATTGAGCACTTACTCTTTCTAGCTCTAGGGTCCTTTGGTTCTGATCAAATTCATTTGCACCTCTAGAGAATCCTCAGGCTCCAAAGTGGGTACTCTTCCCTGACCGGACTACGCATATCCGGCGGCCCTTGGACAAATACAAAACACACACTACATACCTCCTACAGGTCACTTAGTACCCTTGCTCGTCTGTTGTAGTGGTTTCAAAACTATTCATCACCTCCACCGACTCACAACTAGCTTCACCTCCATGGTTCAACCGGATACCCATGCCTAGTCATGGAAGATCCACTAGCGCTCGTGGGAGCGGTTTCAAAACCGATCCTCATTCTCAAGTTTGAAGAAAATCATTTGCCAAAATCATTTTGGAAATTCATTTTGAAAACTCAATGCATCTCCAAGTTCCAATTTACGTTAGTCTCACCTTTTAATAGTGTGATTACTTGTGGCCATTTATAAGGAGCTTCAAGAGTCATTCAACCCCAATGTGATCAGCATTGGTGTTGATCTATCCATCCACCCCACTTTGGTGTTCGGTTTCCCTTGATCACTAGCAAACCAAGTTCCACCTCCCACCCCAATTCACACAATCAAATAGTCAAGCATTAATTTCATTTTCTATCTTATTAATCTTTCTAGTCATAATCATACAACCACACATTTATCAATTTCTAGAATCCATTTACTCATTTACTAGTCATCTCATCAATTATTAGTCAACCTATCTTCAATTACTACTCATTTTTATCCCACAATACTTACCTAAGAAATTCCAAGTTAATCTCCCATTAGTTTTCCTATCCTCAAATCGTTCACAAATATCAAATCAACTCAAATTACCTAGGGGACTCACTTCCCACTAGGTTCAACATCGGTTTCATACCGATTTATACTCATCAAACTCCTCAACATACTCGTTTCCCAAATTATTACCAATCAGGGTTCTCATTCCCCCCTAGAGTTTCTCTACTCCATTCACCTCAAATCTCTCACAATCAATACTCCTTTCCACTTCAAATCTCACAATCCACCTTAATTACATTATGAATGGATACATATGTTTATGTAACATAAGTACCAATCATCACAACAAATTCTCTTGTGCTATGCCCATTATAGTTTACGCACTATCATGTAAAACATACATTTGGCGGTTTTCGCCCTACCCCCTTAAAAAGGGATTACGCCCACATAATCTACCATGTGTCAACATTCGACATAGGTCAAAGGCATTCAGCCGTCATGGAGTGGTTCAACTTCCATGTGGTCTATGATACAATGATCTTCGGTCAAAGGGTCTTAACCATATTATTGGTTAGTCTCTGGGCCAAGAATTCTCATCGGAGTTGTTTAACTCTTAAACGGGTATGGTTCTAGCCTTAGAGGCTTCAAGGCGTTGATAATTAGCCATTCATTCACAAGGTGTATTAAACCTTAGAACTTTGGGCCCACTAGCTTCTGCTACACGACCCTGATAACTTGGATTATTCGCCCATCTTGTTATCCTTAATGTGTTATACATCACCCTTTTTATCCCTTTTCATCGTGGGAATAAGGTTTATTAATCAAGCGTGACCGTACGTGAACTCAGTGAGTTACAGGTTTTCTATCCAGTTCTCTGGAATCAATGTACATACTGTTGTGTACTTGAGTGATTATTCCCTTAATTCTCCCGACATGTTGTCGGTTGAGGTTAAGCCACCACTTAGTTGTAGTGCTTCCTCTATTGTCAATGGCTTCTGAATTAAGCCCACTAGACTGGTTTGTACAAGTGTTACTTACTAGTACGACCTTGCATTTTCTATGCGTCGGTCCTTATGACTTCGTAAGTTTCCTTCTACTTTTACCACAATTGTCATCTTCCCAATTTCCTCGCTATCCCACTCGATCATTACTACACAAGTGCAATACCAAAACACTCATTGCTACAGAGTGCAGAGGCGTAAACCCCTGGCAGTAAATCTCTTATGCGATTACAATAGGAATGAACATTGTTTTCTTGTTGCTCGGTCTGTCTACCATCTTTATTCATCAGCTCCATCTCATTGTGTGATTTACTCCCATGTATTGGTGGCTTGCTGCGCACCATGTTCGTATTTATTTATGACATTGGTTTCCATGGCATCCATTATTTAATTAGCTTCCGCTCATGTATCTCTACCATTAGACAATGGTTCGCCATTTACTTGGCTAATTATAGCATATGACATTCTTTTATGTGTCTAAGCTCCTTGAGCGTTATTGGTTTTTACACTTCAGGTTCATACTTCACGTATTTCTTCTTTACCGATTACTCTTCGGTTCCAACAATTGCTTTCAAAGCCTGTTTCACATTGCTTGGCGGTAATTGTATGCTCAAGCTTCACTACATTAGTAGTTCTAAAAGAGATACATTCTCTTCTTGGAGTGTATGTGTTCACCGCTCTCGCGGTCTCACATTAATGAGGGGAATCTTTGCTCGTTAGTTATTAAACTTTTATCGGTGCCGTCCTTGGCAACTCTTCCTATGATTCACAATGGTTTTGCAACCGTTGAATTTGTATTGTAATAGGTTCCTAGCTCACTGGCCACGTTGCCTAGATCTTTGCTCATTATTGGCGGTTCACATGTATCGCATTACTCCGTACACCATAAAATGGCTTGGAGGTGTTACTAGGCTCCATGATAGGATCATTGCATCACGCTTCCGTCCGTTGGATGTCCCTTTACGAATCTTGGTATTGATCGGTACCATTTCTCAATTTAGGGTATCCCATGTCAAGTGGGATCCCTTCGGTGGTCTAACCGAGCGTTCGTTGTAATACTTGTGTCTTTATCACGACATTATTCTACACCCTTCAAGGATTTCTCTTGGGTGTTGCTAAGTTATGCCATTACCTTCGGCTAACATTTATGAGGCTGTTTAGTCTTCTCTGCATTGTGGTTTGGATTTCAGACTGTCCCGTTTGGGGTTATACGTCTCCCATTCTTAGGGTAGACTATGTGTACTTCTCTTATGGTTTTAACCAGTTTGGTACTTCCTTCGGTGGTGAACGGTATCCTCCGGTACCTTAGATGATCACTCTAGGTATTATATTTTGTCCATTGAACACTGGTCGATTCAGGTTAGGCGTTGCCTTACTGTGTTTATACTGGGTTTCCATTCCAGCTAATATGCTTTTGCTTCTATGTCCTTGAGACATATCCAATGACCTTGATCAATTACTAGTGCTTCTCGCGCTTTTAACTCTTAATCGTTCTCCTGGGGTGAGTTCTTGACTCCTTTAGCTTGTAAGCTTGTTTGGGTTCTTCGATCATTTGAGGTATTCAACTGTTTCGGTTTGCGTTTACCTTATGGTCCGTAGAATGGAGCTGACTACTTCCCATGTTTCGTACACCACATGTATACATACGTGGGGTACCTTAATGGTACGTTACCACTTACCTGACTAACTCACAAAAGGGTCTGTCAGGCCCGCAAGCTCCTTCAGAGTGCGGTTGTCCCACATCCAGTATTTGGGTGCACTCGTAGTGCTCGTCACACGCCTAGGTGAAGTATTCTATTGTCAACTCCCCTTGTATCATTCTATGATACTCACCGTGATTCTCTGGTTTGGTTTTTTAAAAAAATCTGAGGTTTAAAAGAAAGGTTTGTGGTTTTGAAAGAAAAGTTCTGGGTTTTGAAATAAAAATCTTGAGTTTGAAAGAAAATCTTCATGGCATTGCCATGTTTGAGGTCTTGACCAATTCTAGCTTCTCGTTGACTGGTATGTTTGTTAACAAGATGGTCAGGCCGTTTTCCAAGGTTTGGTTCTTCAAGTTCTTAGGATTAGTGATCTTATACTTGCTCCCATCTTCGTGGTGGTACTTTTAGTAAGTACTTGCTGGTTGTCCAAAGTCTCCCAATTTGCCTTGTTGTTGCTGCACTTGCCTTGGCAAGTGCGCGGGTACGTCGGTTTTCAGGTTATCTTATACCGTTTACGTTATTGTTTTCATCCATATATGGGCTTTTAATTGGATCTTCCTTTGATCCTTTAATCTTAGTGATCAATCTCCTGAGTACTTCACAGTGCTCTTGACAAGGTTGTTGTTAATTCAGGTGTTTTCCCGATCCTTGAGGTACTCTGTGTACCTTACTTCGTTGCTCGTTCCCACGCCTTTATGATGGTTACCGAGGTTTGATTAATCCTTAGGAACTACGTCGTAGTCCTGTTGGTGTGTGTTCAATTTAAGTATTTCTTCCTCTTGGCGTTATAGGTTTGGAGTTTATCCGACCTCGACTAATTCCTTAGTCGGTTGAATGTTGTTAACGGTATTGTCAACGTTTGCAGTCGCGGACTCTCTTATCTCGGGTTTTGTCACTTTGCTTTTCTACTCATTGTGTAGCTATACTTCCCTTCTTGTTAGCTACGCATGGTTCTCGCGACTGCGAAGCATGTCGCCCCATGGTGCCGCAAATTTCATTATCCTGTATTTAGGATCTTCAATCTACTGCCGTTCAGTACAGTTATTGTTGTTGAAACAGGAACCGTCTTCGAAATTTCCAGTTCTTGGGATCTACCGTATGACTGGTTCTTTCTCTTTACAAAGTTTGTTGACAACTTCCAGATCGGGTTAACCCGAGTATGAGAGGTCTTTCCATCTCACGGGCGTTCTTCTTCCAACTTATAACGGGGGCTGCAGAGGGCGGGATTGGTTATGTAGGTATCCAGATCATACTGGAAGTCCCTATCTAGCGTACCTCTCACGCACTTTTTGTAACACCCCTGCCGCTAATCCAACCATCAACTCCTAACCCGTCTCATTTACCAATACTCAAGCAGTAGAATCAAACTACCAACGGCAGGTATTACAATGCCGTTAGTCACCCACGTGACAAACAAGGCCGATACAACACAACAAATCAAATACAACAACATTTACAATATCGGTCTGATGGGTCTTATGTACCGATTACTACAAACAAACTATACAATCCATTCCTTGATCAATACTCAAAGAAAATACAACTTCAACTCTTTAATACACAAATACAATATCCATTTTATACTATACCGAGTATCTACAATTCCCAAGTCTATCCATGACCTTTGGGTCTTACAAATCCACAATACATAATTACAAATCCTTGAACAACTACCCATATCAATAACAACCCCGTCCTACTCTCGAACGGTTGACAGCTTCGTTGTACCTGGTAAATAAAAACGATGCCCCTAAGCGCTCAGCAAAATTGCTGCATATGACTTCCGCATACCCCGCGTACTAGCGAGGGTACGCCGACTATTTGCTCGAGAGCATGCGGTTCATTTTAGTTCAAACAGCATGCAGTACAACAATACATTATATATGTATTTCAACACATTCAAGGTTCAACAAGGAACAAAAACACTAACAAACACATCAAGAGGTTAGTTTAATATGTTCTTTACTTAGGCTTGAGGGTTTCTACCTCACTATGCCTTACTCAATTACTCATTGTCTTATCCACTCTCTTGGGTACTCTTACTCACAAACTCAATAAGTTCTACAAATACCCAACTCAATTCTGCACTCATACTTAAGTTCTCAAGCCTCTCAAGTCACAGTATTGGTCTTGACTGTTGTAAGTTATTGACATTGAGTAAAAGAGTATCGAACACCCGATTAACCCGGGTGTGTAAGGAAGCTAACAAGCCCTATGTATGCATTGGAGAAGTGTATCTCCGTATTGCGGTGAGTATTCAGTAAGTATGATTGGTTGACTTGTGTTGTCTTCAGTGTATGTATGGTGTAAGAATGGTGTGTGTATGGAGTATGCGGATTTTGAGTGATGGTAAGTATGTAATGGATGACTCGTATCGCATTCCTTGTATGTATTGCCGCGTACGAATGTATTCCTTGTGTAGTACCGTGGTATTGAAAATGAAGCATGTATGTATGTATGAGTATGTATGTATGTAATTGTAAAATGAATTGCATGTATTCGACCAAGTGGTCGGCGTACCCTCGCTAGCACGCGGGGTATGCGGAAGTCATATTCAGCGTAAGCTGACCCCCTAGGGGGAACATTTTTAGTGTGCAGGTACCCGAAGCGGACATGGTCGCAATAAGAGACCGGTGACAATGTAGATTGCAAAGAATAGTATCGAACTTGTAGTCTTGAAGTAGTAGTGTACCAAGGGGGTACACCCTGTGCATTGTAAGTATGTAGACGGGAGGAATGGGTAGATGTAGACTCTTAATGAGTATATATGAACTTAGAAGGAGTATTGTAAGTGTATTGGGAACTTAGTAAACTCGGTTATGTACATTGTATTGTATGGTATTGTAATGGAGTAATGTGTTGAATGGAGCATAGTAGTATTTGATTGGTAAATGGAGTATGTATTGTATATGTGTAGTACTCGGGATTCCGGTCCATCAGACCGATGCTGTATGTGGTAGTAGTAGCTTTGTTAGTCACGTGGGTGACTAACGGCATTGTATCACCCACCGTATGTAAGTGTGTACCGCTGCGTGAATCTGAAAGCACGGGGAGATTAGACGGTAATGACAGTATTAACAGTAGGGGTGTTACAGTGCTCAAGAAGCAGAGTTTGCCACTAATTTGAAGAGTCGATGTGCGGGAATGAAGGACATCGGAGAACCCCTCTTTTTTAATCCTGACTCACTTAGGCATCAGGCAAAACATTGATTATGAGGCATTGTACGTATCGGTCACCCATTGGGACCCAGAAGATCACCTCTAACGATTCGTTGTCGAGGAGTTGACTATGCTACCAGCTGAAGCAGATGCTTTTTTGAAGATCAAACCTCATCAAAGGATGCCCCGTATACCAGTTGACCGGACAGAGACTGAAATACCCCAAACTTAGATATGGTTTTTAAGTGATAAACTAAGATATAAGGAGGCTAAATAATGCCTTAGAAACATTAGGGAGCAATTTAAATCAAAGAAAACATAAGGAAACACCAAAAGAGCAGTTAAGCAAAAACGTGCTCTAAGCTTGGAAAGACTTGGGTGAGCACCCAAATATCATGCTAAGACCTTAGTAATATCCTAATGGTCATTTTAAACCAATTACCAAAGAAAACCAAGCTTGAAAACAAGTTAAAACACAAAATGTGCTTTAAGGAGTCTTAAAGCACATTTTTGAAAAATTGTCTTGTAAATGGGTTTTGAGTGGCTAAATGTCCATCATTACTCTTTAATCAACATGTGTACTACTTAGTATCACATTAAGAAGTCTAAATCAATGGGAAATCAAAAATTTCACAATTATGTGCCTTGTTTAGTGAATAGTAACCAAATAGTGCTAGTTTAAGACATTAGTCAAAGTAAGTCAATTAAATGGTCAACAAAGACCACAATATACCTTATTTGACCAAGGGGCCAGTTTTTAAGTGTGACTCACCACACTTATCTAGTTAAGTAAAGAAGAAAGCAAAAGTAAGTAAATTCACTATTCACCTTTTAACATAAATATCTTACCTTTGTATACCTCTCTCCTCACTTCTTTATTCTCTTCTTTCACCACCGGTTTCTCTTGCTTTCTCCCTTCTCCATTGACGTGAAGAGCAGCCTCCATGTAAGCTCCATCTCCCTTTGATTACTACTTACTCATTTTAGCTCCAAAACCAAAACAAATTACATATTCTTCTTAGTTAGCTCAAGCTCTTCCTTTCTATCTTTCCAAAACTTCAAGAGCTCCATTTTGGTGCCAAGCCAAACCGCCATTAGAGGAGGAAACCCAAGCTTAGAGAGTTCATTGGCTTCTCCATTCTCTTAAGGTAAAGAATATGTAAGAAAATCTAGGTTTCCATCATTCTTCTCCATAACCGAAAACTTATACTCATGGGGCTCCATTTTTATGCCTTGTCCTAGCTTGTTTTCTATTCTCCAAGGGCAAGAGGAGGTCCTTCTTGATTCATATCCAAGCTTGTCTTGAGAATTCAAGGTAAAACAATCAATTTAATACCTTAAAACACATTTTTGACCTAGGTTTCATTCCTTAAGGTTAGTGTATTGTTCAGTACTTATTGGAGACATTGAATATTGGTTAGAACATTGGCAAGGAGAGTTTGATTTGGTGACCGAGATTGAGCAAGGAAAAACCTAAGGAAGAAAGTTTGTGAAGCTTGAAAAAGAACAAGGTAAATGTCTTACCTAAAGGTGTTTAATTCATTAAGGGATGGGATTTAGATATGTGATAAGTTTAGCTTGGAGTTTACATTAGGAAAGGGATATAAAACCTAGGAGAAACAATGATTATATATGAGAACTTGTGACTAAAGAGCAAATGGGAAATGAGATAGTTAGATAATTCAAGGTGAATTATAAGAACACTTATATTGCAATGGGAGCCTTGTTGTGTGTATTTGCAGGTCAAAGGCAATATATATTGTGGAAATTCAGTGCTTAAGATTTATGCATTTAAGGGCCTAAGTGCCAAGAAATTTAAGTTTATGCACTATATTGTGATGTAGTGTGGTTTGGGTGTATATTGTGTGTTAAGATGGTGTAATGAGAAATTGAGTGATATAGTGTGAAAGTGGTGAAAATTTAAGTGCTTGGGTGTGGGAGTATACTAGGGAAGCCATGTCAAAATTTGGTGGAGAAACTAAGTGTTTAAGACGTTTTAAGGAGACTTTAGGGATAAGGATGTTCTAGTAAACCTTAAGGGTTGTTTTAGTGAA
Organism: Limonium bicolor; assembly: GCA_023374045.1. NCBI lineage: Eukaryota > Viridiplantae > Streptophyta > Magnoliopsida > Caryophyllales > Plumbaginaceae > Limonium > Limonium bicolor. Next base: position 71,420,480 of record CM041780.1, read on the forward strand.
AATGAATAAACTATGGAGTTCTTGTGCACTAGGATGATTTAGGGGATGTTTAGGAGGAACTAAGGGTCTCGATGGTGAGTTTAAGGCACCAAGACCAAGACTAAGGAAGTTAGGAAACTTATGCAAAGTTCGACGGAAAACTAGGGTGTAATGACTTATAAACATGTACTAGCTTATGTAGCTTTAGGAAGGTTGAGAAAAGGGAGTAGGTATGAGCAATGATGCATAAGAAGTAGTTATGTGGTAAGTAGGAAGACACCTTGGTTAGAGGAAGTCCTAGGTGAAAACACAAGTTGGAAGTATAAGGAACTAAGCTCTAAGTGTTAAGGATTTAGTAAGAATTTAAGTAAAAATTTAAGGAGGTTGTTGGAAGATTTAGGGAGGTGTTAAGGTATTTAAATGATGTTAAAACATGTGGGAAAACATGAGGAATGATTAGGAAAAAATTGGGGTGAAATTGGAGTCCAAAAAGAGGAGAAAAACACTTTAGAAATCAGGTTCTGCAGTGGACCGCCCCTGTGGGGAGGTCCTGTTGTCTGCTGCAGTCGTGGGACTTTCTGTTGTGGACCGCCCCTGGGGACCTCCCCAGTGGGGCGGTCCGGACCAGAACAAAAAAAATTAAAATTTAAAGAGGATAAGGGGGCATTAGTAGTAAGCTATTAGGAGGGAAATGGTGATTAGATAAGTAAGTATATGAGGGCTTAAGGGATTAAGTTAAGTAAAGGATTTTAAGTGCTTAAGGTTAAGTTCTAAGAACTTAGTGAGCACTAATTGGGAATGAAGGAGATTGTTAGGTATTGATGTTATTGGGTTGTCTATGACATGTTTAGTGGGTAAAATAGCTACTAAGTGGGTGAACAAATGTAAGAGACAATAAGAAACAATGCACTTAAACGTTTAAAGATAAAAACCACAAGGACTTAGTAAATGACAATGGTTAAATGTTAGTGTTTATAAAGGTTAAGTAAGTGAATAACGTTAAGTTAAGCTAAATAATGACTTAAAACTGAATGAATGTTTTAGGACTTGTGAATTGGGGCTTGGAAGGAGATAAACCGAACAATCACCGACGGTGAACGGTACAGTCTTTCTTGTGACCTGCTTGCTAACGAGGTGTCCCTCGGCTTGTGTGCTATCTGTTTATTTGCTATGACTAAGACAAGATAAAGCATGCAACCAGTTATACTTGTTCTCGTTGTGAATGTGTTTTCTTTACACTAACCCACGAGACTTGAGATTGTTACTAAGTTTAGTACTTATTGAGTTAAGAAAAGGAGTTAAGTATTGGTATTTGTTGGTTAATACCCGTTAAGGTTTAACTAACACATGGTTTGTAAGATTTTAACTAACTGGAACTTAAGGGGGGAGTGAGGAACCCAGGACTGACTCCGGTCATGCATGCTAAGGAAAGGGGGTCAGTATCTGAATCAGATCCGTCCTCCGCTTAAGGACTTGTCTTCAGACTTGTTGCCTAGGGTCGGTTGCCGGCTCAGCTACACTAGACTCCCGTCCAAGGTAGGTGGCATTAAGATGGTGTGGTAGGATCACCTAAATCCTAAGTTTAAGATAAGATACAGCCATTTCCATTCTATAAACGGTTTGTATACTGAGATTAAGATAAGGATAAGACTGAGGTAAGTTAAGATGAACTGAGGTTAAGTGGAATCAGCTCTAAGGAGGTGGTTACTAACCCGCTTGGTAAGGGAACGCTTGAGTCGTTCAATTGTGTGTGAACTATGTATGTTCATCTGTGGATGGTTATTTATTGCACTTCATATTACGATTGTGTATCAATCAATTTCCATGCTATCGACAATTAGTCGTCGTAGCCCCGTTAGCTTGGAGGCCATGAGAGGGTCGTACCAGCATTCGTGCTGACCCCCTTTGGGGGCTGTTTTTACACTTGCAGGTAAGAGGCCCATGAAGTCACACCACGAGAGTAGGAGCGGTTAGACTTAGGATGGGTTACTTATTTTTGAGCATGGGTTGCGCATGTGCGCCCGTCTGTTTATATTTAAACTGATGTAAGTTTGTGTCTATGACTTAGATACTTAAACTCGGTTGGTTGGTGGTATTTTGGTTGGTGGTATTTTGGTTGGTGGTATTTTGGTTGGTTGTATATTTTGGATAAGTATTGTAAGTTGGTAAGGTCGGTATATTCTAATGATCAGACCGTGGCAAGGTCCCGGTGTTTGTTATATCCGTTGTGACATTTGTGATTAAGTTGTTAAGGTTTGCGATATCCACGAATGGCTTTGGACGGGGTGTTACAAGAGACACCAGCTTTTGCAGCAAAGTTTCTTGGGGTAGGCATTGCTGAAGTACAAAATTTTGAAGGCATGAGTTTGAGTTTAAAAGAGCTCCTTGATCGTTTCTGGAAGCCGTACCGCCCATTAAGGACCCAGAGATGCATATTGGATCTTTGTATCATGGGGTTACATCTCTTCCGGTAGGGTAGTCTGAGAATGAACCCCAAGATCATTTATTGTTAAAAGCCAACGAAAATGGACTTAGCGTCGGGACCTATGTGGTAGCCGAAATAGTCAGGGGATTAGACCGTTGGAAGGAAGCAGATGCCCGTGAGAAATTCTTCATAGGAAGTGCATTGCTACTACAAATTTGGCTTTTCGACCATTTGAGGGTGCCGGTCATATCAAACTTCGAGACAGTAAACATGGGAACCTTTCTGACCACTAGAAAGAAGGTTGAGAAGCCAAAAGAGGGATGAAGGGCCTTCTTTAGAGATGTTCGTTACCATTCCCACATCCTTTTGGTGCTCAATGATTGGGATTTCCAAGGAGGAACTGTCAGATCAGCAGAACATAATGGTTTGGTCTTTATCGGTCTAGACCGCTTCATCACTATTTTCCCACTTAGGGTGATGCGACAGTTCAGACGAGAGCAGACTATCCCATGAGCAGAGATGTCAAAGTTTAAGGATCTACATTTTATAGACGCAACGATTAATCATATAACTCGAGCCTATGACACAGGAGTAAAATGGGCCATCTTTGACGAGTAAGACACAGACCTTCGTTTGAGCGACTCTTATAAGAGTTGGTTGGAGAAACGAGTGGATCGTACAGAGAAGTACCCATACTCCCTTAATCACCTAGTAACTAATCAAGACCCCACCCTCTCAATTGCTGTGAATTTACAGCCCGCGCTGACAAAGAACCAGTTGAGGAAGAAGGAGCGAGAAGAGTTGAAACGAAAGAAGATCATCGGCTGATCTGCCCTTCGCTTGCTATTTAGTATTAGTTTCATGAATAGCGGATGTTATCCCTTTTTTGAATCCGAATGTAACTCCCCATCTCCCTTTACTATCTGGATGTAATCCCCTTTTTGAATTCGGATGTAATGCCCCATCCCCCTTTACTATCAGATCTGGTTATGTAATTTATCTGGGTGTAATTCCCCCTTTTGAATATGGATGTAACTCCACATTCCCCTTATTATGTGGAATTCGGTTATGTAATGACTATTAACTGACATAACATTTTCCCCCTATGGTTCTAAATGTAACTCCCTTTTCCCCAACACATGCAATCACAGTTAAGTAATGAAGTATGGCTTTTATTTTGGAAATGAAAACTAGGCTTGTGCGCCTTTTCTTCTCAAATCAAGTATTATAGAAAACCTACTCTTGCAAAATGTTTTACACAAATCATGGGGATGACCTTCTCCCTTTCTAGCTTCTTTCAAAATGTGCATTCACACTAATAATCTTCATGCTATTCCACAGTACAATACTATTGACAGCAGATCGTGAAGATTTTTTAGTCTGATTCCGGTCCAGTTTTCCAACATTACTCGAATTTGGAAAAGCGACTCTAGAGGCAGGCTGGCCAGTGACACCACGACTGAAGCCTCATCGGATACTATGGACCCAAGTATGATGAATCCCACTGCTCCAGAAGATACCACGGTCGCCTCAGTTGCTGAAGCGAGCGCAAGTGCGGCTATAGGGGCAAGTGGAAGTGCTGTAAACCTTCCTGATCTGAATGTTCTGTATCGCATGCTGGAGCAGTCGCTAAAAAATGAAAAAGCTATGAAGCAGACGATCGAACGGTTAGAGGAATAGTTGCGTAGAGAAAGAGAGAGCAAGGGGAAAGATCCTTACTTTACTGATGCTGACGATGATTACATCGACGATACACCAAAGCTCATATTCACCCAAAACCCCATATTCAATCTCACACCACAATCAAAGAACGAACATACCACCATCCATCCCACAACATTTCAAGCAACTGATTTGTTATCCGGGGCCCCCATGCCACCACCAATTCTGTCCACAACCACAACCCAGCCAACTACCTTCCCCAAATTGCCACCATTCTCGCCTACTGGAATCACCGCCCAAACTGCCAATCTTAGCCGGGCCAAACCACTTGAAAACTCTTACCCTAATTCGCCACTCCTTGACGCCATGCAGATGAGGCCATACCAGCACACCACCCCAGGACACGCTCTCCGTTTCAAGGAAGCAATTCCCCAAACCCAATTGCTACCACACTCGTCTAACCATTTGATTCATGGCTATAATCAAGCCCTTCCCGCTGAGCACCTTCCAATTGACTTTGGTCAAATGAAGAAATCCCTAAATGAAGAATTACTAGCAGAGATGCAGCTCAGGGAGCAAGCAAAGATGCTGGGTTACCGTCATTTCCGATTGAAGCCAAACTCCAAGTTGCCTAAGAATCTGAAACTGCTATAAATCTCTAAATATGCCGGGAAAGGGGACCCTAGGCACCATCTTGCCCAATTTGACCGGGTCATGACTATGCACGGGCAAGATGATGAAATAAAGATAATTTGCTTCCCCAACTACCTCGAAGGGTCTGCCCAAACTTGCGTGTCGAGGTTGGACTTCTCTGGGAAGAAGTTAGAAGAAGTCTACCAAGCTTTTGTGGAGCAGTATAGCTATAACACTCACCTAGGGGTCACCCGGAGAGACTTGGAAACCATGAGACCAAGAAATCATGAGACAGTAATGAAATTTATTACCAAGTGGAGAGAGAAGGCGGGGCAGATGCTAGACCGGACCAACGAAGATGAGCAAATAAGGATCATTATTGATTGCCTAGAAAACCCTTACTCAGACCATCTTAAGTCCCTCAGAATTTGAGATGTCTGACACTTGAAAGCTGCTGCCACTACTGCAGAGGAACTGTCCCTAGCTGGACGTCTGAAGAGTTTGAATTTTCAAGGGTCAAACCCTAGAGGGACGAATTATCAAAACAGGCAGTCCAAGGCGGACACAGTTGGAAAGTCTATCCCTACTCCCTCAAGCAATCAATCTCAACCTCCAGTTTACCAAGCCCAGGTCAGCGGGCTAAAACTAAACTATTCTGCAACCCCATCGCCAAGCAGCTACCAAACTCAACCCAGAAGGAATTACACCGGCTGAGGAATGCCAATGGACAAAGCCTATGAAAAGCTGAAGAAAAGTGGGTTTTTGCTGGGACACCCAAAACCCAAACCAGAAGTTACCCAGATGGGAACCAACCTTGCCAACTTTTGTGAATACCACATGATCAAGGGACACAGTACAGATAATTGTCAGGCCTTGCGCCACGCCATCCAAGACCTGATCGATGCTGGGGAGGTTGAATTTCCAAAAACAAATCCAAACACTCGGAACAACTCAATCCCCAGACAGGTGAATCTGATGAGTCTGATGGGGGAAGGAGAAGAAGAGTCCGATATTGGCAGAATCATGAGGATTAATGTCATCGAAAATTCTTCTGAGCTTGGCAACCAGAGTACACCCCCTCTGATTATGCTATCTCCGGTGCTAGACGCCTTCCGAGTTCCTCGTCCAGAAACTCAGCATGATATTTAACCGCAGGTGCTTGAATATCTAGCTATGACGCATGAAATTCGAGACACAGTTGAGCGTTTGGGAGAACAAGGAAGGGTGTCTATAATCACTAAACTGATAGTAGGATGACACATGGAGAAGAACCTCGAATTACTCGTGGGGCTGAACTTTGAAGCACGAGAGCTCTGTAAAGCCATGAAAGCATTGGAGGTGGTAGAAGCATGGTGCCGGCAGAAAATTGTTGAAAGGTGAGAAAGGAGAATCTCTGAGTGTAACGTCATCCTGATCACCGACAAAGATGAAAATTTACCGGCTATAACCTTTGTTAAAGTACCATTTCTGATAGCAGATGAGGAAAAACACGATGATGACTTTGAAAAATCAATCACTTAACCCACTCAGGAAGGCATTTCAAACCCACTGAGCTCACAGAGAAGCCAGAAACACTGCAACAGATAGTCCATGACCTTACTCTAAATAAGCCAGAGAACAAGTTGGTGGGAGAAGAAGAATTGTTGAAAAAATTGAAGACTACCAGCATACTCATCACAATCTGGTCTCTACTGACAATTTTAGAAGAGCACAAAGATGTAGTAGCTCGGCTTTGGGAATGGATAATAAGCGCCCGGCGTCAGTTGAAAACATTATAGCTCACTTATCCCGGACACCTGACCTCTCCATAACATTCACCGATGATGAGATCCCTCGTCAATCAGGAAGGGCCCTCTACATAACTAGGAAGGCTAGGGGATTCTAGGTCCCAAAGACTTTAATTGATGATGGGCCCGAAGTGAATGTTTGTCTGCTCCGTGTAGCCCGTCATATGGGACTCAACGACTTCAAGCCAATAGACATGACGTTGAGTGCCTATGACAACAGCCATAGGAAGCAATGGTTATAGACATATCCTCTACCTTCAACCTTCTACTTGGGCGGGAGTTCATCAATCAGATTAAAGGTGTCCCCTCAGTCGTCCATGAGAAGCTAAAATTCAAGCACGGGGGCGAATCGTGGAGGTCTTGGGTGAGGCTAGAGCTGAGTCCCAACTATTTGAGATTAAGGCACTAGAAGGTCGAGAGCTGACGCTCAGAGGTTTCACAGTGGCGAGGCCAAATTCGTAGGTAAGTCAAACTTCTTCCATCTCTCCTCTCTACTTCGACCCTAGTGTCTATAGCCCTGCATCACAACACAGAGATGCCAGGTATGATGTTGATAGATTCAAATGTAAGAATTCCCAAAGATTCTTTCTCATCAGTTAACCTTGAACCGTATATATATCTGTGAGTTGGGATGAGCAGAGAGTAGCTCAGGCTCGGGAGGATCAGGAGACAATGGAGTGGGAGAGCTGGTGGACCACTTTATTCTCCCTCAACTTATGCCCTGAAGACCATGACGGCAGGGGTGCGACCAAGGAATGCCCGAGGAGGTAGCGGAGAGCAGTGTCACGATCAAACCAGTCTTCAAGGACCCCGCACTTTCGGTAGATGGCCATGGAGCATGTCTTGTCGTCTACCACAAGAAGGAAGAGCCAATTCTCCAGGAGCCTTACATAGTTATCTTAGCTAGCAGTAGTGAAGATAGTAATAGCGATAGCAATGACAGTAGTGTTAATGATAGTAGCCATCACAGTAGTAACGCGGACGTCGATGATGCAAGTAGAATCAGAGTAGAGGAAGGATCGCCACCATTTATTTTCACTTGTAAAAATGGTGGCAATTTTCTAACAATCTCAGAGCTCCCAAGCTCATCGGATATTAATGGGACTTTAGTCTGTTCAGAGTATTCGTCTATTCTGTCTTCTCAAACGTTTAATTCATTGCAAATTCTTGAGGCCGAAAAGTAAGAATATGATGAGGAGAGTATGCCTCCCACAGAAAAATGTTCCACCCACACTTAGATTGTGGAGGACACTGTAGCAATAAATATCGGAACACCTGATAACCTCAAAACTTTACAAGTTGGTTCGGGTCTGAGTGAAACAGAAAAACGTGACTTGACTTCTCTGCTAACTGAATATGTCAATGTTTTTGCTTGGAGTTATGCAGACATGCTCGGGATCACCCTGACATTTTCCAACATTGAATACCGTTGTATCCAAATGCCAAACCTAAGAAACAACGTTTAAGAAGAATGAAACTTGAGCATCAATTGAAAGTGAAAGAGGAAGTTGAGAAGTTGTTGCGTGTTGGCTTTATCTGGGTCGTCAATTACCCCGATTGGCTAGCAAACATCGTAGCCGTCCCTAAGAAAAATGGGAAAGTGCGTGTGTGCTTCGATTTTTGGGACCTAAATCAGGCCAGTCCTAAAGACAGTTTTCCCTTACCCCACACTGACATCCTTGTTGACAATACTGCCAAACATGCGCTACTATCATTCATGGACGGGTTTTCAGGTTACAATCAGATTCGAATGGTTGTAGAAGATCAGGAAAAGACATCTTTTATTACGCGGTAGGGAACCTTTTGTTACGTAAACATGCCCTTTGGCTAGAAAAATGCTGGAGCCACGTATCAACGGGCAACCACTACATTATTGCATGATATGATTCACAAGGAAGTGGAGGTATACGTAGACGACATGATCGCCAAGGCTGTCCAACTGGAGGACTACTTGACAAACCTGAGAAAGTTCTTTGATCAGATACGAAAATACAAGATGAAGCTAAACCCCGAGAAATGCACATTCGGTGTAACTAGGGGAAAGCATTTGGGCTTCATGATCATAACCCGTGGAATCGAGGTAGACCCAGATAAGATAAAATCCATTCAAGAAATGTCCCCTCCGAAGACTGAAAAAGAAATCAGGGGTTTCTTAGGCAGAGTTCAGTACATTAGAAGATTCATCATGCAGCTAACCGAGATCTGTGAGCCTATCTTCCGTCTGTTGATGAAAGATGCGTCTAAGGTCTGGAATGAGTAGTGTCAAGAAGCCTTTGAGTAGATAAAAACCTATTTGCAAAACCCGCCCGTCTTGGTACCACCTCAGGAAGGTAAGCCAATGATTCTTTACCTAACAGCTCAGGAAACATCAATGGGCGCCATGATGGCCCAAGAGCAAGGATACCCACCGCGCGAGAAGTCACTCTACCATATCAGCAAAAAATGGGTTGATGTGGAAACACGAGACTCTGACATCCACAAATTTTATGCTGTTTTGGTTTGGGCCACGAAGAAGCTAAGGCACTACTTGTTAGGGCAAGAGGTTCATCTGATTGCACGCATGAACCTGTAGACGTGTAATCGTGAGTGGTTAGAACTAGTGTAATTAAATTAAAAGAAAAGAAATTTAAAACTCAAATTAAACGTCGGGCTGCAAACAAATCTCGGTCGTTGTAGTATAGTAAAGTGTAAGCGACCGGATATCGAACCGTGGGACTAAGGTGAATTATTTAGTACCTAAGCGTGTCACAAAAAGGGGGGAGTTAATTGACTTGTTTTTGAAAAGTAAATAACAGATTAATTTAGTGAACTGAAGTTAAATTAAACGGAACTCCGGGTTCAGATTAATATGATATGATTAATTGTGCTATCTCTACCGGTTTAATAAAATAATTTGGCAAGATTCCTGTTATTATCTTACGGTCCGATGAAAACTCATAAGAACTCGTTTACCTGAAAATGCAGGGTCCGATGAAAACTCAAGCAAAATGCGTGTAAACGGCAGAGGAGTGTGAGGAATTTTATTCTTGCAACTTGTACTAACTTAAACGATGAAAATAAGTTCCTACAGTTTTACGGCTTAATTAACCTGTCTGTTCGTCACCGATCAGATTAAAAACAGATTTAGTAAGGCTTTTTAATAAATCGATGAAATTTATTAAAAAGGGAGAGAAACAAAACTTTAATCGTAACAAACTGAATTTATTTTAACCGGTAGAAATATAGATTACACAACTAAACAAACCATAATTAAACCTTCGCCCGGAGTAAATCCTTCTTAGCCTGACATATTAACTGGTAATAAGTCAGACAGAGGTTGGACGTAATATTAATAATAATGCGAGAGGTGTGGATGGTGAATGGAGAAATGAAGAGAACGAAGAGTGGAGCGAGTACGTAGGATTTTGTATGTGGAATGAGTGATTTGGAGTGTTGAGTTTTGGGGGTGGAACGTCTATATTTGGTTGAAGGTGCAGTGTGTTTATATAGAGGAAGGGAAGAGGCAGATCTGGAGTGGAAGAGCATTGATTGCTCATTAATTGCAGGGGACAGAGCTGAAGACGCGTGAGGGAATTAAGGTAGGCGGTGCGGAGTAGATGGATATGGCAGAAGCAAGTCGACGAGCGAAGAAGAAAACTGGCGCGCGTTGATTTTTAGTCACATCCGCTTGTTGTCCTCGTTGGCGTCCGCCTCTGAAACCATGCGGACGTCTCTGTCTGTTTCTGTCTGTTCCTCTGTCCGCGTGGGCGTCCGCCTCATTTCATGCGGACGTCTCATACTCTCTCGCCCGCGGTCTCTCCTTCTCTTGTCCGCGTGGGCGTCCACCTGAGAACATGCGGACACAAGTGCGGTCCTTTCCCCTGTCCGCGTGTGTTGTCCGCCTAAGTCCATGCGGACACAGGGGAGGTCTCAGGCGTGTGGCTTATTTCCTTCTACGAACTTTGACCGGCTCTAGATTCTTCGTTTGGACTCCGTTTTCTGAGCCGTTTGCGTCTATGCGTTCGTCTCTTCGTCTACTTTATTCCCAGCTTGGTTTTTCCTCATGTTCAAACAATAAATTTGTGAGATAACAATAAAACATAAACTAGAGGAAAAACTAACCGAAGTGGAGAAATGAGCAAGAAAAAGTGCTAATATAATTTGAAATACACCTATAAATCATGCTCATTTGGACACTTATCAGAACCTTATAAAGTACCTTTTGGAAAAGCCAATTCTTAACGTTCGCTTATCCATATGGTCCCTGTTGTTGTCTGAATTCGATATCACTTTCAAAATTCAGAAATCAATCAAAGAGAGTGTCATAGCCGAACACCTAGTAGAATTCCCTGTAGCATCCAGTTCTTTGGGAATGATGACTTCCTGGACGAGCAAATCATGACATTACGGAAAACCTGTTGGAGGTTGTACTTCAATGGTGCCGTCAACCATAAGGGTAAAGGGGCCGGGATCTTGTTGATTCATATTGAGGGAGATCTGCTTCCAGCTACGGAAAAATCAATTACCCGGTCACTAACAACATGGCAGAATACGAAGCCTGCATCCTGGGACTTGAAATGGCGTTAGAATTGCAAGTGGAGGAGTTAGAGGTCTTTGGCGACTCTAATCTCGTTATTTCGCAAGTCAACCAGACTTGGGAGATCAAAGAAGAACGATTGATCCCTTACCATGACTACCTTTCATACCTAATCACCTGCTTTCGAAACGTAACTTTCAAGCATGTGAACCGGAGCCAGGATATCTTTGCGGACTCTTTAGCCTCCCTAGCTTCAGTAGTCCAAGTACCGAGCGGCTCATTATACTTTCCCTTATGGATAACGATGACCAATGTACCCTCGTTTGAAATTGAAGCCATCAAAGCAGAGGAAACCGGAGATGAGTGGTTCGTGGACATTGAGAATTTACTCAGAAAAGGAGAGTATCCGCCAGAAGCCACTAAGCAGGACCGCATTGCGCTGAGAAGGATGTCGAACCAATATGCGATCTGTGGAACCAGGGTCTACAAGAAATGTCAAATGGGGTCCAACACTTATGTGTGACCAGAAAAGAGGTTGATAAGATCATCGAGGATGTCCACGAGGGAGTATGTGGGACCCACGCTAGAGGACATTCCCTATCCCGGAAAATCCTAAGACTAGGGTACTAGTGGACAACAATGGAAGCCGATTGTCACGCATTTGTGAAAAAGTGCACCAAGTGTCAACACATGCTAACTTACAACACCTGCCTCCCCTACCCTTGACAGCCATGGCGGCTCCTTGGTCGTTCTCTATGTGGGTGAGATGGAGTAGAATTCGTGTTTGGACAAAGGTTGCAAAGAGAATGCCTAACGATGTATTTTAGAGCCTGTCAATTACTATCTTATCACTCTTATTTAATAGGCCCCCCTATAGAGTATAACGTTTCTGTGGGCCTACACTACTCTAGAATTTTCTCTAATATACAGGTTTTCCTATAATTTATTCCTTTTGCCGAATAGTTACTTCTAATCTATCGGAGAGGGCTTTGTTTCGCTTCACATCAGTGGTGGGGAAGACCATACGGCTTATCGTTCTTCCGCAGTCTATCCAAAGAATGGTTCTCTGGACGCAAGGGTCCGATCGTTGGGGTCGGTAGAAGACTCTTCTGTTGCCTCCGCAGGCGGCATGTATCCTTCGCTAGTCACTTGGTTACTACGCGTGGTGGAACCCCACTTCATCAGTCCCACAAGATCTTTTCTTGTTCTGCAAGGAATGATCTTCTTGTCTTTTTTAAAAAAAATTTGGTGTTTTGCTCCGCTCCTCCTAGTCCCACAAGATCTCTTTTATTAAAAAGAAAGGGGAAGAGGTCTTAGAATTGTTTCTTTTTGTTTGGATTTCCTACCGTTGAGGATCTACCGGAGGCTCAGCAACACGCCTTGCTTTAACTATCGCCTCCTCATCTTCTGAAGCTACTTTCCCTGACACACTTGCAGTAGTAGGCTATGATTACTTTCTGGTAGAGCGTGCCCAATTTCCGCCTATTTAAGTCTATTCTCCCCCTTCTTCTCTTCCCTCTGCTTTTTCAAACTTTCGAACTTCTCTGAGCTTTCACGCATTTTTCCTCCATTTTCTTCCTTGCTTCCTGACCTTGATCTTTCGTTTTCTTGCTTATATAGTGGTCAGTTTTCTTCCTCTTCTCTTTCCTGCTCCCCAATTCCCTGCTTTCCGTTCTTGCGTCTTCTCTCTTTCGCGCCTTTCCTTGCCTTTTGTTCGCCTGAATCTTCGGCTTTCTCTGTTCGTAATGGACCTGTCAAACCCAAGCTCTTCCACCCTGGCGCCGGCGGGATCGACACTTTTTGTTGATGGGGGAAACTGCGTCGTAGAAGATTCTGCCACTCCTACCGAAGATATCGGCGGGGACTACCCTCGCTAGGGCACCGGTTCCAGTCTTTCCGTGAAAGACTTGAGGAAACTCATGAAAGGTGTGCAACTCCCACTAGGGTTGAAGATTTGCGTGCTGGAGTCGACGGCATCCCTTTAACTACTTCGAGGATGGTTTCGTTGTGTATCGGGAACATCTTCACCGTGGCTTGTGTTTCCCTCTGCACCCCTTTGTTCTTGGCTTTCTTTCGCGTCGGCGTTGCACTCTCGCCCATCTGAATCCCAATGCCCTAGGCTGTTTGCATGCCTTCCTCACCATCTGTGCGGAGAACGACATTACTCCCGATGCGCGAGAGTTTGTGAATTTCTTCACAACCAGGGTGAACACTACTATGGAGAGGGGACATATCCGTCCTGGCTGTGTCCGGATATTCCTTTCTCAAGTGTGAGCCTGGAGAGCGGCTGGTCCTCCAACTGGTTCGTTTTTTACCCACCGAGGGGGAATTTTATCGGAGTCTCCCATATCGGAGACATAGCTAAGGGGCAGCTTTCCGCTTCGTTACCCTATTCAGCCAATTCTTCTCCAATTGGAGACATACTCAAGAAGCTGAGCTCATCGGCGCTCCATCCCATCACCTTCTTCCTTTCCGAAGAGAAGCTGAACGAGACCCGGAGGAACATTGACCGTACGTATTTTTCCTGAGTGCCCCCTTTCTTTATTAGTTTTCGGATGTTTTCATACTTCTTCTTTGTACCACAACTTTTGTTCAATCGGGCGGAAAATTCTCCCTCCGGTACAGTTGGGAGCTTGTTGATTACAGGGCTACCGAAGAGAAAAAGGGAGCTCTTCCTGCTCCTTCCAGTGGAAAAGGTCGGAGTCCTTCCGGTAGCAAAACTACTGGTGCTGTTACCAAAACTGGTTCCACCGGTCCCCTTGCTGTTGTCCCTTCGGAAACAAGTACTCCCATGTCCACTCCTGCCTGCAGTCCGGGTGGAGTTAAAAAAGATGTGGATTTAACTCCCATATCATCCCTCTTCCCTGATCTGCATGGCTTTTTTGCGTAGATGAAGCTTTAACTCAAAATACCGATTCCATTTTTTCCACTGGTATACCTTTTCACAGCCTATATTTTCCTTTTCTGCTTTAACTTTGTATTTGTTTGGTTACTTATGACTCTGCCTCTCGTAGCTGCTGCTCCTCCATCCGGAGACCCTGAGCCTGAACGGGCGCGTCGACCCGTGCGCGGTGTCGTAATAAAGGAAGGTGGAGCCCTGGAGGGAAAAAAGGCTCATGTAATTCCGCCCGGTAAAGGCAAAGGTATCGCTGAGGGTAGTGCGGAGGGAGGCTCTTCTTCGGAGTCGTCCGACGCTCCTTCCCAAGAGGCCCTCAGTTGGAGCCAGGAGCAAGCATGCGGGCGACAGATCCTCCCCTCCACCGCGAGCTGATCCTTCGGTCTGTGGTCCTTCTTCAAAACTGGACTGGGGCTATCACCGGGGAAACCCGATTCCTCGCATTCCATACGTTCGCGGTATGGGGTACAAGACCCTCTGGTCTACTGCTGCGGAGACGGCCAAAAATGACAATGGCATTTTTGCCCCTGCCTCTCATCCGACTCCCTTAAAACAAAAACTCCGGATTGGGGAGGGTAGCTCTGACGCCATCGTCTGTCACTCTCTTCTGAAGAGAGAGGCTTTTGAGCGCCTCTGGAGTGCCTTAATTCAGGTTTGACTTCTTGATATTTATCTTGTATTACCTTTTGTTTTTTATTCTGATACTCTTGCCTTTTAGGCCATGGCGATGGCCCAATGTGTTGAGACCCAGTCTCAATACTCTTCCCAAGCCCTTCGCTCTTACGAGGCCCGTGCGGAGAAATACAAGAAAGCTGCCGATGAAGAGAAGGCCAAGGCTCAAGAAATCCTTACACGAGCGGAGGCTCAATTTGAGGCTGAAAAGGCCGCCCTCCGGCAGGAACTCCAAGAAGCTGCATCCATCGACCAAGAGGATGCTATCAACAGGGTGCAGGCTTCTTTTGACGATCAGAAGCGGGTGTTGGAAGAGGAAGCTGCAGACGTTCGGAAGGTTGTTGAAGAGATCCAGAGATCTACTGAGGATCTCCGGTCTTCCTTTGAATCAGAGTTGGAAAAAAGGAACCAACTCTTGCAAGCAGCTGAGGCCAAACAGAATGATCTCCAAGCCAGCCTTGAAACGGAGAGGGAAAAGCTTGCGCAGGCAACTTTTCGAATTAAAGAGCTTGAGGAAGAGCTGGAAGCACAGAAGAAAAAGGCTTCCGGTAATCTTCATATCACTGAAAGCTTCCATTTTTTCCTTTTCTTTCATATTATTCTGCTAATCCTTTGTATTTTATGCAGAAAATCCAAGTCCTTCGTCGGAGACTGCCAGAAGTTCCAACTTTTGGCTTAAAAAGGTGTCTGGTCTTAAAGCTTCATTAATCATTCGGTCGGAGAGGGAACGATACCGGAGTCTTGCCTTATCCTACGAGAGCCAGGTTGCGAAGTTAAAGGGGGTTCTCAAAGAGACAGTCGAAACTCCAAACGAAGGACCTTACTGTTTCAGGTCTCAAAGAGACACTCTCTTCTCAGTGTCGTAAACTCACCGGGGAGAGCCAACGAGTTGTATCCGAGTTCTTCTCCGAGAAGTAACAATCCGTGGACGAAGCTCTTTACGATAGCTTAGAGTTTGAAGCTCTTGCTCGTTCCACCGGATATCACGAAGAGCTGGTGACGTTTTCACGGCCCGCAGGGAATACATGTTTTGCCCCATCTTTTATGGGATCAGCTATTGTGCGGCCCGAAGTGATGCTGCTCTTGCTCCGGTAGGCGAGAACAAGGGAGACTCCGGAGGAAGCACCTCAACCCCTCAGAAGCAGACACAAGAATCCGAAGCTTACGGAAGATCCTGCAGGGCCTGCATCATAAACTATGTTTTTTTTGTTACAGTTTTTGTTACAGTCATCATATACTTTGTTCCGAAGTACTTTTGCTTTGTAAATCACACCCCCCCCCCTTTTTTAAATGGATCAGCCAGATCTTTCGGGCATGACCGGAGTGACCGGTCTCCCGAAAGTCGGAGACTTTTGTTAACGAGGAATCTTTAAATTGCTTTTTACTTTTACCAAGATTTCTTTTCGGTAACCTTTTAGTTACACACACTCTACCACTGTACACATGGTGAGATCGTCGATTTAACACTCTACCGACTTCGAGACGGTGAGATCGTCGGTTTAACACTCTTTTGTCTTCAAGACATGAGATCGTCGGATGAAATACACTACCATTGTTGATGGTTAGATCGTCGAATACAAAACACTCTACCATCGCTGATGGTGAGATCGTCGGATACAAAACACTCTACCACCATCGCTGATGGCGAGATCGTCGCCATATTCTTTGTCTTTCTTTTCTTTTCTTAAAACTCTTTGTTCCTTGTCTTTAAGTAAGAGAAAAATTGTTTTTGCAATGTTTTTTTTTTGTCCGAAAACTTTATACATCATTACCGGAGAGTAAAACGTTTTGAAAACAAGACAACTGAGATCGTCGGGTAAAACACTTCATCGCTACTGATTATGAGATCTTCGGACATCCATGTGAGATCATTCCTGCGCTTTTAACAAACAATTCATTAACTTGTAGTCAAAAAGATATTACACATAGAACTTCTTGAGGCACTCAGCGTGCCAGGAATGTGGCAGCTCACTCCCGTCCACATTTCGGAGCCTATAAGATGCTCGGTCTGTCCTAGCCTGAACGATATATGGGCCTTCCCACTGAGGTTGCAATTTCGCTGGTTGTTTTACCTCCCGAAGTACCAAGTCACCAGCGGAAAAAGACCGTTCCCTTACCCTTTTATTGAAATGACGTTCAATTCTCAACTTGTCATTTTAATTTTTAAATCAGCGATCATTCGTTTTCATCCAAGACATCTAACTCATCTCGGATGCCTTCGTCTCTTCTTCTTCTTCATATCCTTCAATCCTTTTGATGGTATCATAATTTCCGCCGGTACCACCGCCTCCAAACCGTATGTCAATCTATAAGGGGTTTCTCCGGTTGGCCCCTTGACAGTAGTTCTGTTAGCCCATAGGACTTGCGGTAGCACCTCCGCCCACCTTCCTCTTTTACCTTCCAACTTTCTTTTCAGAGCCTTCACGATTTGTCCATTAGTATTTTCAACCTGGCCATTTGCTTGTGGATGAGCTACAGACGCAAATCTCAAGTTAATCTTCCATTCTTCGCAAAACTCCCTAAAGCTTTTGCAATTGAATTGTGCGCCGTTGTCCGTTATGATTACCCTCGGTATGCCAAAACCAACACATGACGTTCTTCCAAACAAACTCCTCTGTCTTTTGCGTAGTTATATTTACTACCGGAAGAGCTTCTACCCATTTGGTGATGTAGTCCACCGCCACATACAAGTATCTATACCTTCCGGGAGAAGCCTCTGGAAATGGTCTGATGATATCCAATCCCCATTTCGCAAAAGGGATCGGGGAGGTGATAGACTTCATCTCCACAGGTGGGTTTCCAACCCTTGGACCGTTTAACTGGCACTGCACACATTTTTTGACATAGTCTCCGCACATCTTTTGGATTGCCGGCCAAAAGTAGCCCATCCTTAAAATTTTATGCATTACCGCCCTTCCTCCTTGGTGATTACCGCACACCCCGTTGTGGACTTCACTGACAAGCTCTAGTCCTTGAATCTCTGTCACACACTTCAGTGATGGTCTACCAAAAGATCGCTTGTACAGCTGGCCGTTTTCAAAAAAGAACGATGCTGCCCTTCTCTTTATTGTTTTAGCCTCTTTTTCTTCCTCCGGTAGTGTCCCTTACTGGATGTACCGGACAATCGGGGTCATCCATGATTCACTCAAATTTATTTCAACTGCAATTGTCTTCATCTTTTCTATACTCGAGAATTTCTTTAATTGCAGCTGGACTTCCGCCGGTATTCCTTCCGCTATACTTGCTAATTTAGCCAGTACATCGGCCTATGAATTTTGGTCTCTGGATACATGTCGGAGATTGAATTTTGAAAATCTTGCCCTTAGATCTTGTACCCTTATCAAGTAGAGTTTCAGTTTTTCCTCCTTTGTTTTGAAGATGTTCTCACTTTGCCTTGCTACAAGCAAGGAATCAGTTTGTATTTCCAGCTCCGTCACCCCCAGAGCACAGGCTATTTCCAGCCCCTGTATTAACGCCTCGTATTCTGCTTCATTGTTTGTTACTTCAAATTCTAACCTAACCGCATGATTCATTTTCCTTCCATCGGGAGTGTGGATTACAACCCCAATCCCCGCACCAGTTTTACACCTAGCTCCATCCACCCACATCTTGTACGGGACTTCCCGCTCCTCTTGACGGAAGAAACTTGCCTCGGTGATGAAATCAACCAGGGCCTGGGCTCTTATTGCTGTCCGGGGAACATAATGGATCTCAAACTGAGTAAGCTCTATCGTCCAAGTAATCATTCTTCCGGAGGCGTTCGGGTTATTGGTGATTTTTCTTAAGGGCCAATTGGTTCGGACGGTGATTTGGTGCGACTGGAAGTATGGTTTTAATTTCCTGGATGTGATCACAAGAGCAAACAAAACTTTCTCGATATTAGAGTATCTTGTTTCCGCGGCGGTTAAGATCTTTCCGGTAAAATAGACAGGGATTTCCTTCTTTTCCTCCTCCATGACTAGGACCGCTGCCACTGCCCATTCCGAAACTGACAGATATAAGAATAGATCCTGGCCTGGTGACGGAACGCCAAGCTTCGGAAGCTCCTGAAGCATTTTCTTGATTTGTTCGAAGGCGTCTATACACTCTGTACCCACTGGAACTTTTTGTTTTTCTGGAGGACATTAAAAAATGGGATAGACTTTTCTTGAAGCTTGGAGCAAAATCTACTTAAAGCAGTGAGCCTTCCATTCAGGGCTTGCACATCCTTGATGTTTCTTGGGTGCGGAAGGTTGATAACCGCTTGAGTTTTTTCCGGATCAACCTCGATTCCTCTCTGCCCGACTATAAATCCCAAAAACTTTCCTTGAGTGACCCCGAAGACGCATTTTTCAGGATTTAGCTTGATCTTGTATTTATCCAGGGTGTTGAAGGTTTCCTCAAGGTCTTCCATGTGCTGGGCTATAGAATTACTCCTTACTACTATATCATCCACATATGCCTCCACATTTCGGGACAACTGTTCCCGAAATACTTCGTCAATCATTCGCTGAAAAGTTGCCCCTGCATTTTTTAATCCAAACGGCATGACCTTGTAGCAAAAAATACCGGTCGAGGTGACAATGGATGTTTTCTCTTGGTCATTTTTGTTCATCATTATTGGGTTATATCCGGAGAACGCATCTAAAAAGCTCATCACACTACTCTGCGTTGTTGCCGCTACAAGTTTATCTATGGACGGTAAAGGATAGAAATCTTTCAGACAGGCTTTATTCAAATCTGTGAAATCCACACACATCCTCCATTTTCCGTTTGCCTTTTTAACCAAAACTACATTTGATAGCCATTTTGGATAAAAAACTTTTCTAATAAAACTGGCTTCCAGCAACCTTTCGACCTCCGCCCGGGCAGCTTCGTCCCTTTCTCTTCCTACAATCCTCTTTCTCTGTCAGATGGCAGGAAACTTCAGATCGACGTTCAGGCTATGCTGGATAACGCTGGCGTTCACTCCGGGCATGTCCTTTGGACTCCAAGCGAACGTCTTTCTTCTTTTTTCTAAAAATCTCATTAAGTGAATCTGCTCATCATGGTGAAAAGCATTCCCAATTTTGAAAAATTTAGAAGGATCGGTGTTCAGGGGTACCTCTTTTGCTTGCTCCGCCGGTACCACTACCTTCTCTGAGGTTTCTCCAGGCATCCGTGCTCTGGCCTGTCCCTCTTCGTATTCTCGATTGGAGCCGACCTCTTTGACTACGTCCTCTTCCGGAAAGTCCTCGGTGATCTGTACTTCGTACACCCTTGCTGTTTTCTGGCTCCCGGGGATGGATACCAACCTTCTGCCCCTTGTCAGGTATTTGAGCTTGAGATAATAGGTGCTACAAACAGCTCCGAAAGCATTGATTCCGGGTCGCCCCAAGTAGATGTTGTATCCGGACAGGTCTCGCATGATGTACAAGGTTATTTTTTCTATTCTCCGGTCATCCTTTTGGCCTAACGTCATTGTGACATCGACACTTCCGTTGGCCTGAGCTGTGATTCCTCCGATGAACCCTCCGAAAGTAGCAGTAAATGGTTTGACCTTTTCGTCCGGGATTTCCAATTTCCAGAACGCCGCTAGGGAGATCACATTTGCTCCTGCTCCGCTGTCGACAAGGATGTTTCCTACCATCCTATCATTGACTTGAGCCCGAATGACGAGAGGGTCATTATGGTGGTAGTAAACTCCCACCTCGTCTTCCTCCGTGAAGTAGATAGGTGGTAAGGGCTCCCTTTTTTGGATCTTCTTCTCCGGTAGCTTCTCATGGACTTCGTGTACGTGCCTTTTCTTTTCTTTTGCCGTGAATGGCCCCTTTTCTAAGAACAAACCAGTTATGACCCCAAAATCGAAAGATTTTCTATGGTCTAACTCGAGGTGATCCTCGTTCCTCATGCCACCTCCGCTATACCCGTAACGAGATCGGTTATGGTAGTCATTGTTACTCTTTTGCTGTTTGGAAGCTTCCTGTCTCTGCTTTTCTTATTTCCTTTTTTGCTCATCAATTTTGTTCAGTTCTCTTGACAATGTCACACAATTGGTCGTCCTGTGGTTGTAGTTCCCGTGGAATTCACAATACGCCAATGTGTTCTCTCCTGAGGCAGGCTTCTTAGGGGGCGGAAGATAGCCTTCCCTTACTGCGGCTGCATACCTCCCTAGAGCGATAGTAATAACCTTTGCTCCATATGTCGACTTGCCTCCAGTATGGGAAGTTGTGACCGGATCCTTCCCATATGGCCTGTATCTTGCTCCCCAAGGTATTGAAGCAGACGTCTCCCCATAACTTGCGCCAACAGACAGCGCTCCTCCCTGCTTCTTCTCGTTTGCCAGTTTGAAACTATCGGCCAATTCTTTTGCCTTATTTTCCGCAATCTTTGATTTCAAGAAATCGTGCAGCATTTCTGCTAGCTCCCCGTGAGTTTGTGGTGCTTTGGTAGCAATTTTCCCTGCCAATCTTGGATTCACCAATCCATTTCCAAAAGCTTTTACCAGTATTTTTTCATCCACATCGTCTACCTCAACCACTTGCTTATGGAAATATTCGTTGTACTCTTTCACCGTCTCTCCCCTCCTCTGCCTGATGTCCATCAGTTCGATCATGAGTGTACTCTTTCACCGTCTCTTTCCCACAGACGGCGCCAAATGAGATGGAGTAGAATTCGTGTTTGGACAAAGGTTGCAAAGAGAATGCCTAACAATGTATTGATTAGAGCCTGTCAATAACATAGCTTATCACTCTTATTTATAGGCCCCCCTATAGAGTATTACCGTTTCTGTGGGCCTACACTACTCTAGAATTCTTCCAATATACAAGGTTTTCCTATAATTTATTCCTTTTGCTGAATAGTTACTTCCAATCTATCGTAGAGGGCCTTGTTTTGCTTCACTTCGGTGGTGGGGAAGACCATACGGCTTATCGTTCTTCCACAGTCTATCCAAAGAATGGTTCTCTGGATGCAAGGGTCCAATCGTTGGGGTCGGTAGGAGACTCTTCTATTGCCTCCGCAGGCGGCATGTATCCTTCGCTAGTCACTTGGTTACTACGCGTGGTGGAACCCCACTTCAGTGGGGAATCGACATCATCGGAGAAATTCACCCTAAAGCTTCAAATGAACACCGCTACATCCTTGTGGCGATAGACTATTTTGGCAAATGGGTAGAGGCACGGTTGTTCGCAAACATCGGATCAAAGCAAGTGGCCCAATTCATCGAGTGAGATATCATATGCCGATACGGGATTCCCTCAGAGTTCGTATCAGACAACGGTCCTCAATTCGACGGAGACACTATCCGGGTCATGGAAAAATATGACATCCGTTACCACATATCGTCCCCATACAAACCTCAGACTAACGGAGCAGTCAAAGCCACCAAAAAAGCTGTAAAAAGAGCATTGTCAAAAATGGTTGAAACCTACAGAGATTTGCCGGAAAAGCTGCACTACGCTCTCTGGGGTTACCGAACTACTGTTAGAGCGACAACCGAAGCCACCCCGTATTCCTTAGTGTATAGGTCAGAATGTGTTTTGCCAATCGAGCTTGAAATCCCAACTCTTTGGGTCACTAATGAACTAAAAATTGTTGAAAGTGACTGGTTGCAACAATGCTATGACAGTTTAGCTCTTCTTGATGAAAAATGCCTACAGGCATTATATCACATCCAGGGTTACCAAAAGAGAATGGCTAGAGCTTTCATCAAAAGGGTCAGAGAACGAAAAATCCAGGTGGGTGATATTGTCCTAAAAGAGCTGAGGAAGGATTTGCCAGACCCACGAGGGAAATTCAAACCGAACTGGATGGGCCCTTATCTGGTCAAAGAAATAACCCCTCATGGTGTTGTATTACTGACAGATTTGGATGGAGAGGAATTCCAAAGCCTTGTCAATCTTGACCGGTTGAAACGATATTATGTATGAACCGCCACAAAAATCCAAAAAATGCATCCACACAAAAATCCAAAAAATGCATACATCCAAAACCAAAAAAAAATGCATCCATCCAGAAAACCAAAAACACCAAAAATTATCATTATCATCTGCATCAGGTTCAGCATAAATGCATCTGTATTTGCATATCCCCAGTTTTGAGGTGTACCTCGATCTTTAATTCTAGGAAAGTCACATGAGACATCACAAAGGTCACCGAACTCTTGTATCATTTTCTCCGAAGAGGTCTTGAAAGGATCACCAACCGTCCGTGAGAGTCGAGTGAATGAGAGAAATAGAGCGTGCAAAACCCAGAGCGCCTGACACATTTAAATTTCGAAGCACCATGTGAGGATCTCCCTTCACGAAAACAAATATTGATGAGAAAAGCGCATTACCATTCATGTCAAAATTTGGGAACAGTAGAGGAAACAATTATCTGTCAATAGGGGTGACGAGGCACCTAGGACCGAAGAAAACCTCCACAAGGCCAAAAAGCCTTATTGACCCTGAAAATGATCCCTTAGTGAACCCCGCTGAGCCTTTCATTGAAAATCTTTTCGAAAATAGCTCCACGATATACCACCCCACATCACACAATAATTCACCCCTGCAAAAGAGGATAAAAAGAGCCGGGCCATGGTTCCTTCCCCACCATTTAAAGCATGAAAGAAAGCTTGAAAGAGATACCCAAAGAGGATGAAAACGAGAGAAACCGAACACAAAATACTTAAGAGAGTAAGGAGAGGAAATGAAAGTCTCACATCACTCGATGCCTTCACACTTGAGGAATATATAAGAACAAAAATGTCAAACACAAAGAAGTGCGAATAGACTAATCAAACAAAGTAGTAAATCAAAAAAGGAAACACATCATAATCCGCACAAATGCGAAAGAAGTCTGAAATCAATCCACCCATGGCAAAGGCGAAGCGTATTCCCCACACAAAAGCTCCACAATTCTCAAACGAATCCTCCCGTCCCATGCAACAACCCTGCAGCCCCGTTAAACCCATTGAAGACCTCCGACTTAGAGATGGTAATTGCCTAACTTGAAAAGTACCAAATTCGAAACATGAAAGGCAACAACGCGTCCGATCTTGTCAATACAATCGTGCACAAACGAGGGTTAGAGAAATAAGGAAGAAAAGAAAAACACGAGTGTTTATCACCTCGATTAAAGAAAGCCCAACTGACCTTCAGAGAGGAAACAGAAAGGTATAAGAGATCCCGAAAGACCTCTTTCGGGAATATTTTTCAAGAAGGAAATGACTTAGAGATGACTAATCTGACTTAATTAGAATTCTTGGTTGAGCTCACCTTGACACATCCCCTTGGCATTCAATCATATCCAGTTCTAAAAAATGCATGTAGAATAGATTTGCATTCATCGGTTCGGACATAATATCTTACACCACAGAAAGATAAAGATGAGTATACTCTCCTTGTAGAGGAGGCCACGACATAGTGCAGGTCTCCTTTACCAACCGGCATGATAGCCATTCACTAAGTTAACATGAAAGACTGTGCAGTCATCAAAACAAAGGATTAAAAGTCTTCGGGCACCGTTCAAAGAAATGCCCTGCAAGATATCCCTCCTCACCGCCTAACTCCTCACTCACCAAAATCCATGAACTATGTAAGGTCTGATCTCAACAAGGAGTTGAGTATGTTGGCAACCCTCTTAGGGTGCGACCCCGTTCCAAATAAAAAAAACCTCCACCCCTTGAACCACAAGACCATTACTATGACGTCATGAAGAAATCCGCCTCAACTGGGAGGATGATCTCAAGGTTATACCGGAACCATCCCAGTGCAATACCGGAGCCATCCCAGTACAATACCAGGGTCGTCATCAAACTACCCGAGTCATCGGCCGAAGCCCTCTTCAAAAATCACGAAAATTGCACTTGACCACTACGGTCCCCAAAGTTACGTCAAACCATCCAACCGTATATATCAGAATCACCCGATCCCATCATCCCCAACACTCATGCAGTTAAGGGAGACAACACCAGAGGAAAGTTTCCAACCTCAAATCCTTCATTGAGGATCGAAGGACCCATCAAAGAGCGTTCAACCCCAAGTAAACATGCAACTAAATTCTACTTCAGATCAACCTCTCACCGCAGCGAGTTTCATACAACTCCGTTAAAGTATTATAGGCTCATCATTAGTCATATAGCTAGATATCAGGAGGTCTAGCTGAGGCACTCCTAAGTCCTCGTACTTTCAATCGCATTCTAGGCCCGTCATAAGCCCTAGGACTGGATATCAAGAGGTCCAGTTGAGGCACTCCTAAGCCCTCGTGCACCTTAAACCAAATCGGGTTGTTGGTATTATAGGCTCGTCATAAATCCTATAGCTAGATATCAAAAGGTCTAGTTGAGGCACTCCTAAGTCCTCGTACTTTCAATCGCATTCTAGGCCTGTCATAAGCCCTAGGACTGGATATCAAGAGGTCCAGTTAAGGCACTCCTAAGCCCTCGTGCACCTTAAACCAAATCGGGTTGTTGGTATTATAGGCTCGTCATAAGTCCTATAGCTAGATATCAAGAGGTCTAGTTGAGGCACTCCTAAGTCCTCGTACTTTCAATCGCATTCTAGGCCCGTCATAAGCCCTAGGACTGGATATCAAGAGGTCCAGTCGAGGCACTCCTAAGCCCGCATGCAACCTTAACCGATCAGGATTGTTGGTATTAAAGGCTCGTCATAAGTCCTATTGTAACACCCCAACTCATAAAGCCATACTTACCTCATAAACATCAATTCGCTTATATTAACTCTGCAGCGGATTTCTTACAATATTTGGTGTTACCGCCGTTAGTCACCCACGTGACCAACTAGGCATACTAAAATCTCCAAGATCTAGCTACGATCTGATGGACCTGAATGTACCGAACATTAGTACTTACAAGCCTTAACTAAATTACAAAACGATCTTACAATCTCCTCGCATCCTATACAACTAACTAACTCAAATTACCATACGAGAGTACATGCACAACTCGTAGGTCACACTTAAACCCGTAATACATCTACCCCATCTTACTCTCAGGACTGTCACCTTCTGTCATTCACCTGCACAATAAAAACAGCCCCCAAAGGGGGTCAGCAAAATTGCTGGTACGATCCTCTCATGGCCCCCAAGCTAACGTGGCTACGACGACTAATTATCGATAGCATGGAGGTTGATTAGATGCACAACATAATATAAAGTGCAATAAACAACAAGCCAAATATGAACAATCAAAGTTCAAACACAATGAACGACTTAAAGGTGTTCCCTTAATTAGTGAGTTACTCATTTAACTCCTTACGTTATGTTTCCTCTTAATCTCAGTCCAACCTTATCTTACCTCAATCTTAATCCTTACCTCAGTCTTAGAATACAACTGTTCTTTAATTAGAAATGGTTGTATTTATTTCAATCTTAATCCTCATCTCAATCTCAGTATATAAACCGTTCTTTAATTAGAATTGGTTGTATTTTACCTCAATGTTTATTTTTGTCGGGTCAAAAGTAACCCTAGCCAATGAGCTATTAACTCCATTGGTTGAATAAACATCTTAACTTAAAATTAGGATTTAGGTGATCCTACCGCACCATCTTAATTCCTCCTACCTTGGACGGGAAATCCAGTGTAGCTGAGCCGACAATCGACCCTAGGTGACGAGTCCGAAGACAAGTCCTTAAGCAGAAGTCGGATCTGATCAAGATACCGACCCCCTTTCCTTAACATGCATGACGGGAGTCAGTCCCGGATTCCTCACTCCCCCCGAGTTCTAGTTAGTAGAAGTCTCAAGACAATGTTTGTTAGTTAAACCTCTTTCGGTTATTAACAGACAATATTTGGGAGTGTTCCTTATTCTCACACAATTCGTTACTAAACGTTGTTAGTAAGTTCTCAAGGTAAGTTGTGTTAGTTTTGAAACATCACACAACAATACAATAGACACAATATTCTGGTTGCATGCTTTATCTTGTTTAGTCGGCACACATAAACAAACAGCACACAAGCCGAGGGACACCTTGTTAGCAAGCAGGTCACAAGAAAACTGTACCGTTCACCATTGGTCGTTTGGTTGCTTACTCTCCTCCGGAGTCCAAATTCTCAAACCCTAAAACATTGATCGAATTGGGTGGTTAATTACTTTTAATTAACCTAGCTTACTTAATCACTAATGATTTCCAACTAAGAACCACTAAGTCATTGTAGTTTAACCTTAACCACTTATGTTACTTCTCATTTTAACTCACACTTGTTCACACCTCCAATGGCCTTAAAACTCCACCAAAAAACTCTTAACAACCTTATAATAACATTCCCCAACAATCCCCCACCACTCTTCATCGAAAAACCACACTTTCTTTGTAAATTGCCCTGGTCCGGGACATGGTCCGGACCCGGACCAATGTGTGTTCTTACTCTCGGCACACCATTTTAACTATGGTTCGGGACTTGGTACTTACACAAGGTCCCGGACCAACCCTGGGATGTATTCTCGGCATGTTTTTAGTGCTGGTCCAGGACTTTATCCAAGGACCAAGTCCCGGACCACACTTTAAACTGTCAAATTTTACAGTTTTGAACCTCTTTCTACACTTGTTCTTTTGTCCAATCTTCTTCTAATCTTTCCCATGTATTCACACATGATTTAACACCATTTTAGCACTTAAGATCCTCCTAACTCATGGATCAACTCACCTCAAAGTTCCTTGATCATCATTCAAGTTCTTACTAAATTCTAACACTTCTAACTTAATTCCTTACACTTCCAACACGTAAATTTTGTCTAAGACTTCAACTAACCAAAGTGTTTCCTTTTGAAATACCCCGTAATTAAAAATAGTGATTAATTAGGCTAATAAGTAATTTAGAAGCTTAATTAAGTGTAAATAATCATGAGGGAACAAATCCCGAAGAAAACGGATCCTTAAAATAGATTAAAAACGCCAATGAACCTTAAAGCTCGTTTTTCAAGGTAACCGGAAAACGTGTCTTTAAGTGGGTCAAATAGACTCGTAACAATTTTGGTCAACTAAATAATCATTAATAAATATTAGTGAAGCATTAGAACCAATAAAATCAATAAAAATGAGAAATTAGTAAAAACTGTCAAAAACGGGAAGTTGTGGGGTAGAAACATAAATAACTAAAACTAGTGTGTCCAATATTACAAATAAAATTTCAAAACCCACATGGGGGCTGTGTGTGTCCGATTTCTATCCCCTCCCACACACTCTCTTAATTCCCTTTTCATTTGCAAAAAGACAAACATAATAAAAGAAAAAAAAACATAAAGTAACCCCACCCTCACTCACCACTCTCTCTCCTATCTCTATTCTCTTCACTCACGTACACTCTCACCTCCTCCTCTCAATTTCTTCTTCTTCCCAGCGACAACAATGGAGAAATGAGAACACTCACAAAACTCCATCTTCTCCCATCGTGTTAAGTGCTCAAATCTCCTCCAAAAATTACAAAACTTGCACCATTGGAATCCTCTCATCAAGGAGAGTGTTTCCCTCCTTTCCAAAATTCGAAAACAAGAACTTTCATCTCCATGGGTATTCTTGTTTTGGAGCTTCAAGACCACCATTAGAAGGCCCTCCTTCTCCTCTTTGGTTTAAGGTAAAAAGAAATCCAAAACCACTTCCTTTTCTTGCTCTCATTTGCAAAATAAAGATTTCAAGTGTTGAACTCCTTGCTCTTTTGTACCCAGCCGATTTTGGCATTGTTGGAGAGTGGGAAACCTTATTCTTGAACCATTCCAAGCATTACCTACACCCTTGCAAGGTAATGAGATTTCTAAACCCTAGAATATACATTAAAAGCTTAAATAATGATTAAGGTTAGTTTTTAGTATTGAAGTATGTATATGTATGGGTTATAGTGTTGGAGAATTGAAATTACAAATCGGTAGAGAAAGAGGGAAAGAAAGGAAGAAGAAGGAAGAAGCAAGAAGGAGAAAAAGAAAACTAGAAGGGAAAACAAGGTAATTAAGCTCACCTTTGTGTAGTCTTATGTATATGTGTGTAACAGATTTTTAGAAGTTAAAATGGGTATTGTAAAATGGTAATGTAGTGGCAGTGCAATGTGTAAGAGAATACAAGTGTTTTAAGCCTTTAAAAGACACGTAAAACTTGTTGAAACCTAAATGGGAATTGAATGTAATGTGCAGGAATTTTAAGAGTGTTTAGTGTTGGTATATATGTATGGGAGCCTTGTATATATATATATGATTGTTGAAAACATGTGAGATGATGTTAATGTGTGAGAAAACATTGTGGTGAGAGTGTAAAAATATAGGGGAGACTATGACAAAATTTACCTAGGATTAGAACACTTAGTGAACTAGAAACTAGGTGACTAATATATGTTGTAACAGATCTATAGTTGAGATAGATAGAGGGTAGATTGGGAGAGATAGTTAATGTAGTTGTAATGCATTAGAGGTGCTAGAAATGACATTAGATGAGGGAACTAAAGATGGGGAGTGTTAGAGTAAAAAAAATCTATAGCAAAATGCATTAAGGAAGAAAACAATGTAAGTGTTGAATTGAAACTAGGAAAATTACTTGTATAAATTAGTATAGGATTGGGTAATGAATTAAGAAATGAATTAGCATGGTTTAGAGTGTTTAAATAGTACTAAAACATGTTAGGATGTATGTAGGAGGATTGGGGAAGCAATGGGTGAAATTGGGAAAGAAAAACAAAGTCTGTAGCAGTGTTCTGCTACCGTCCGACCCAGAGCCTGGATCGGACCGTGGGTCGGACAAGGCTAAAACACCAAAATGTAAACATTCTGGAACGGTCCGACCCAGGAGCCGTGAGTCGGACATGGGTCGGACGGAGCTTGGATAACAGGACCGAAACTTTCTGGGAAGGTCCGACCCAAAGGTGTATGGGTCGGACGGAGCAGTTCTGGGTCGGACGGGAGGAATTTCAGAGAACAAAAACCTACTGGAATGGGCCAACCCAGGGCTTGGGTCGGACCGTGGGTCGGACGACCCATAACTTACAAAAAAAATGTATAACTATAGTAAGTATGTTATATACATATGTATACCCACATATACATATGTACATGTATGCATAAGAATGCCAATGTTAAGTAAGGAAGCAAATTAAAAGTAAGTAAATAAAATGTAAGTATAGGAATGTAAAGACTTAGTGAGTATGAGTTAGTAAACGCAAGAGTAATCGAGTTTAGTTAATGATAGTTAGATTAATCATTCGATTGTATGTATATCATAGGATTTGATTTATGAACACCGGAGGAACGTTGGGACACAAGTACAACGGTGAACGGTATGAATTCCTCATGCCCCATATGCTATCTTGGTTACTCTAATTTGTGTGTTGTGTGCTAATTGATCACCAAATAAGATAAATGCGAATCGGAGTTATCATGCTTACTTGTGAATATGTAGTGTTGTATGTTGTGTATGTTTTCTTTAAATCTTAGTTTGTATAATTCATGAAATGTATGGATGATAATGAGTGTGTGTATGTATGATATAATGCATTGTGACCGAATATGTTTGTGATTGGACTTCTGACTGATTCCTAACAAGCTAACCAATCTCACTTAAATTGGTAATTAAATTGGAATGAGTAGAAGTCCGATATAGTTTCGGCCACGCGTGAGGATGCGGAGTCACGAGAGGTTGGCTCCAATTCCTGACTCTTAAACTGGTACGCGGCCCAAATCCCTTAAGTGGGTAGCATCCCGGATTGGTGAGTCAAGTAAATCTCGGTGGTGGGACGGTGTAGTCCCCGGGTCGGAGGTCATACCGACTTAACTTGAGTATGAGCAAGTAAATAAGAATGAGTAAGTAAGTAAATGGAAGTAAGTAAGTAAAGTAAGAGTAAGTAACTTGTAATGAGTAAAAGAGTAATAAGCATTCCGATTAACCCGGATGCATAACTTGGCTAACACGGTGAAGGTAAGTAAGTGTGTGTGCTACTGTATTGCTAGAATTGTATAATGTATTGTATATGCATGTATGTTGTGTGTAAAGCATGTATGTATGAAATTAATGAACCGCATGTTTAGTGGACGTCAAATAGTCGGCGTGCCCTAGCTAGCACGCGGTATATGCGGAGTTCATGCGCAGCTTTTGCTGAGCCCCTTGGGGCGATGTTGTTACTACACGCATGTACAAGAGAAGGATGAAGACAGTGAAGAGATGAAGCCTGTTTTTTTTTTACTTCTTTTGGGATTGTGAACATTGAATTATGAATGGTGTACTAAGTAGTACACGGCTGTAGCTTTTTGATTAGTCGGTGTACCATGGGGTACACCTTTTTGGGTATAGGAAGGATGATGGGTTGGTATAGGTGAGTAGCCGGTAGAAACTCATTATTTTTGGTAGATTGGAAAGGGGAATGTAATTAAATATACTTTAAATACTCGGTGATCCAGGATTGTAAGCAAGTTACGTTTTTGGAATGGGAAAGTCATTGTAATAGCTCGGTATACTTTGAACATCAGACCGTGACTGTAAGTAGCGTCAGCCTTGCTAGCCATATGGGCGGTTAGTGGCGTTGTATCACCCGCCGTAGTAATAGTAGTAATTCCGCTGCGAACTAATAGGAGGACAGGACGATTAGACGGTAAGAATAGGATTAATGGTAGGGGTGTTACACCTTTCCACCTATATAACTACTCCTCAAACATCATCATTCATCCGTCTTTCCTTTGCTAAACCTTCCAAGGTTATCTTGCATCTCCATGCACAAATCTCTCTCCTTTCCATTTGTTACACATCATTCCTAAACTCCTAAACATACCTATACATTTCTTTTCATCCTCTTAGCACCTTAGCATTGTTCTTCATTTACCTTGACCATGCTACACCCTCCTTAGTCATTTCCATCTCATTTACTCAATTTACTCATCATTCTCATGATCATACCCTCTTATACATTCCTAGTCATTTTCCTTGACAATTTTCAACATTCTCTTCCCATCAAGACTAGAACCTTATTAATCCACCACTAGCATCTTCACCACTTACACAAACTACCCAAAATTCCTCATTGTTTATTCTCTAGTTCATACTTAAATCATCTTAAAACATTATACATCATTCCTCCAGATTTTTGCACAAGGCTTAACATTCCTCATACAATGATTGTGGTGTGTTTAATATACCCACCTAACCTCTAATTCCTCCTAGACAATTCTAGGTCTAATCCTCAAGAACACCTTTGTTAACTCATTTCCACTCAAATTCCTTTTAATGATTCTTAGAAATTCCTAGGTCATATTAACTCACAACCACCACTTAAACACTTTGTTTTCTATCCAAATTTCGCCATAGCTCCTCTAGTATATTATCATGCCCAAATGCATTGTTTTTCTCATTCAACTATCTCACACACAACAAATCCTTTCTCATCATGTTTTCTCACCCAAATCAATTCATTCATAATAAACTCAACATAATGCAATAATCTTAAATTGCATAGCACTAAGGCTCTTAAATGACATGGCTCTTAGGCCCTTAAATGACTTAAACTTAAACACTGAATTTCCCACATATAAAAGCTTTCAACCTGCAAATACACACAACAATGCTCCCATTGCAATATACGTGTTCTCATAACTCACCTTATAATTATCTTACTATCTCATTCCCATTAGCTCCTTAGTCACAAGTTCACAAGCTTGTTTACATTCTTTTTCCTAGGTTATATAACCATTACATAATGTAAGCTTTAAGCTACATTAGCACTTATCTAAATACCACCCCTTAAACCATAAACCACCTTTAGGTAAGCAATTTACCTTGTTGTTCTCAAGCTTATCTTAACTTCCTCCTTAGGGCTTTTCTTGAATGAATCTCGGCCAAGGGCTTTAATCCTCTTGCCAATGTTCTAATCCACATTCAAATAACCTAATCGAGTACTAAGCATCATGCCTAAACTCATGAATCCAATCTTAGGTTAAAAATATGTTTTAAGGTCTTAAAATGAAGTTTACCTTTAAAACCTCAAGTTAGGCTTGGATATGAAACAAGGAGGACCTCCTATAGTCCTTGGAGAATAGAATCAAGCTAGAACAATGGATAAAACAAGGCTCCATGAGAAGGTAATTTTCGGTTATGAAGGAAAAGTGATGGAAACTTGGTTTTTCTTACATTTTCCTTACCTTGAATGAATGGAGAACCAAAAGAGCTCTTCAAACTTGATTTTACTCCACCAATGGGGTTTTCTCATGGCACCAAACTTGAGCTTTGAAGGATTTGAAAAGATAGAAAGGAAGGGCTTGCTCCATAAATGGTGAGCAAATGAAGGTGAGTATACAATGGGGTTGGTTCTTATGGTTTTAGAGGGTGAAGAAGGTGAAGAAACTGTGGAAGAAAGAAGACAATGAAGAAGTGAGGAGAGAGGTAGTCAAAAGCAAGATATTTGTCTTAAAAGGTAAATAGTACTATCTCTTAATTCCTCTTCTTTTCTAACTTTTCTAGCTCATGTGGTGACTCACCCACTTGAAAACCAGACCCCTCCTCTAAATGGAGATATTTATGGTCTTGGTTGACCATCTTATTGACTTATGTTGACTAAAAACTAAACTAGGCACTATTTGGTTACTATTCACAAATTAGTGCACATAATTGTGAAAATTTTGATTTCTCATTGATTTAAGCTTCCTAATGTGATACTAATTAGTACACATGTTTATTAAGGTGTAATCATGGGCATTTAGCCACTCAAAACTCATTTCTAAGACAATTTCTTAAAAAGGTGCTTTAAGGAGTCTTAAAGCACATTTTGTGTTTAAGCTTGTTTTTAAGCTTGGTTTTCTTTGGTAATTGCTTTAACATGTCCATTAGCATGTTAATAAGGTCTTATAATGATATTTGGGTGCTAATCAAAGTCACTCCAAGCTTAGAGCACATTTTCGCCTAAATTGCCCTTAAAGCGTTTTCTTGTGTTTTCCTTGGTTTAAATTGTCTACCAATGTCTCTATGGCATGTTTTAACCTTATTACATCATAACTTGATGTTTACTTAGCATACTTACGTTTGGGGTATTTCACCTATAGCTAGATATCAAGACGTCTAGTTGAAGCACTCCTAAGTCCTCGTACTTTCAATCGCATTCTTGGCCCGTCATAAGCCCTAGGACTGGATATCAAGAGGTCCAGTTGAGGCACTCCTAAGTCCTCGTGCACCCAGTTATCATGTTACTCTCCCGTCCCGTTCACACGGTGTTTTATCCATGATCGCATCTTGATATACCCCCATAAAAACTAGGGGTGGCAATTCGGGTTAATGGGTCGGGTTGAAGCTCACCCATACCCGAATTAAAATTGTATTGACCCATACCCGACCCAATAATACTCGGGTTACAAATTATCAACCCATACCTAACCCATATAAAATGATTAAACTCATACCCGACCCGTTTAACCCAACATAATTAGGCTATGCAAAATTTAAAAGACCTAGAATTAAAATTTTTATATGATTGCTCAAACGGAGTTACAAATAAATGAAATCATACATTCAATATGGTAGATATTCTAGAGTTTTCATTATTCTCCGTCTTTTTTCTGTTTCCATGTACATGTCGTGCTTAGTGGCACTTAACAGAAGAAGGTGATGTGTACGCGCCTGGGCTAAATATAACTGTACTTTCTTCATTCAGAATATAGAATCAAAACATAGACAAAAATCTTCAGAGTACAGAAGAGATAGGACCACAGTGGGAGCTGTGGGGGAGAGAGCAGCACACTATTGTGGAGGGTGATTTTTTGGTATGAGGGGGGTCTATCTAAATATGGTCTGACTGAGAAGCCAAGACCCTAGAAAATGCCATTCTGTGGAGGGTGAAAACCCGTTATTCTGGCATCCCTCAAATACCTACTCTGTCATCCGTCTTTCCCAGAAAGCATAAGGGGAATGCTAGTGAGCACTACACCCGCACTCAATGGGCTCCACGCGGACTTATGCCTCTATAAGGCGGAGTTGACTAGAGTCGCCACCTAGTTTGACCTAAGATACTAGGAAGGAAGGGAAAGAGGGTTCTAAGAACCGTTGGTTGACTCTGAATTTGTTGCCTATGGATAGGACTTATCTGGTCAGATCAGAGATTCTATTGTGGGTTCGCACTGGGTTACACCCCTTAGAAGTGGCAACGACCACGACTTCAGATTGGTGCCCGAGGAAACCTTGGTATCCAATTGTCGGGATTGCCTTCTTTCAAAACCTTTTTAGAGAGATTCATTTAAAAGCCAAGGAAAGGATTAGGACAGGATGAGAGAAAAAGAGTGGATGAGACGAGCGTTTCTGTCAAGCTGGCACCAAATGAAAGGATTGGTGAATTGGGATGAGTACAGAATGAAAATTTGAGGAGTCTTAGATTGAGTGAACATACAAGACTTGAAATCTGATGGTTTGAAGTTTGTGGGATTCGAAGAAGGTTTAAGCGTTTTGGGAGATATGGGGGCCCCCTTAGAAGGGGAAAAACGGGGGGTTTTGTTTGGAATAGGGTCGCGCCCTAGATGGGCTGCCTACGTACTCAACTCCCTGTTGAGATCAGACCTTACGTAGTTCACGTCTTTAGGGTTTTGGAAGTTTTGAGGGGTTTGAGGTTTTGGGTGTGAGAGATTAGTCTGTGAGACGCTCGGGTCTATGAGACGGTTGGGATGTTCATGTATTGGGAGTGATGGGATGTCAAGGCCTGTGAGACGCTCGGGTCTGTGAGACGCTTGAATCTTAAAATGGTGGAGAAATTGAGATGTCGAAGTCTGTGAGGCGCTCGGGCCTGTGAGCCATTAGAAGTAAGGGAGGAGTCGAATTTGGGAGACGATCTCAGTTTGGAGTGATTTGGAGTTTGGATAATGATTTGAGTGTGTGAGGCAATTGGAGTTTGAATAGAGACCTCTGGGTTTTTTAGGTTCGAGGTTTGAAAATGGTTGGGGAAATTATTTTGTTGTGAAAGGGCGGATGATCCGAGGGATCACCCTATGTACCCCTCGAGTGTGACACTTAATGAATGGTAAGTGCCGAGGCTCGAAAGATGGGCAATAAATTTATGTCGAAATATAGGATTTAGAGAGAAGTATCATGAATGGGATACTCTCGGTCAAACCCTAGTAACATCTCTAACTCCCGGGTTTTAAAACGTTAAAAACTGAAAACATTGAAATCTAGTGGAAGGGAGTTAGACGATTCTGAAATCCCGGCTGCAACTAGGAAGGTAGTCACATCCCTAGCACCCTGCCTCGTAAAAATCTAGGCTGCAATTAGAGGAGGTTTGTCACCCTAATGCCCCGCCTAAAGAAATCCAGACTGCGACAAGGGATGTGGCGACCCCAGTGCCCCGCCTCGGATTGTTATTTTTGGAAGAGAGACAAGTGATGTCTAACTAGGAAGAAACGTTTTGAAGGGGTTGACATTTCTTGTTCCCCGAAAACGTTTTATTTGGATTTGAAAACTAAGTTAAAAAAACTTTGAAAGTTGTTCGGAATTCTTGATGAAGAAACACTGATTTTGAGAAATGTTTTTAGGATAAAACTTTCTGTATATGTGAGAAGAACTTTCTGCATTTGAGAAGAGTTTTCTATGATGTGAGAAGAGTTTTTCCTTTAAAATTCCACAAAATGGTTTCTTTTGAAAACTTGATGAAGTTTAAATAAAATGATTGTTTGAAATTCGAGAAAGGAGATTTTTTTGGATTTTTGGAGTTCAAACGAGATTTACAAGATGAGCTTGAATTGGATTAATTGAATCTGGGCTTGGAATTGAATCAGTTTGGTCAAACTTTGATGGTCAAAGCTTAGTCAAAGTCAGGTGGTCAAAGCTTGGTCAACTCTTAGACTTTTGGGTTGATTTTTGAGACTAGGGGAGGATTCGAATTGAGCTTAGGCCTTGTTTGGGCTTTGGCCTCGAAATGGGCTTGGGCCTTGAAATGGGATTTATGAACTGTGGGCTGAAATGGGCTTTGAATTGGGCCTCAGAGTGGTCTTTTGATTTGGGCTGAAGTGGGATTTGAATTGGGCCTTGGAATTAAGTTGGACCCGCTCTGGGCTTTGTTGGAAATTGGGTTGAAATTTTGACCTTATCTAGAGTTGGGCCGAAAAAAGGGCCTTGCTTGAAGTTGGGACGAAATTGGGCCTTGTTTGGATTGGCTGAAGTGGGCCCTTTTTTATGTGGGATTTATTTGTGGTTGGGCTGAAAAAATGTTGTTAGGCTGAAAAAATGTTGTTGGCCTGATTCGAGAGATATTAACAAGTGAGAGGAATTGATTTATTGGTTTGTTTATTAACTCTTGATTAGGGGTGTGTTGAAGGCAAAGGAGGATTCCACCCACATAAAACGAATGAGAGATCCGCTAGGCATGGGGTGGTTTCACATCCTAAACCCTCCTAAATTAGCCTTAAGGGCTTGTTTTTTGAAGTTTTTGTTCTTATATACATATAAAGGTGGTTTAAGTGTTTTCTGAAGTTATAGAAGATTATTGCCCCACAAAACGAATGAGAGACCCGTTAGGTGTGGAGCGATAATTCATCCAAAACTTTTCTGTTAGTTTAAATGGTCCTAGAGGGTAATAACTACAGCTTAGAATAAAATGGATAACTTAAAGGACTATCTAGGATTCTTGGCCCAAGCAATGGACCGGACTCGAAATGAAAAGGTATTTGGGCCAAGAATTAGATCACCCAAAACAAATACAATCAAAGATGTTCACCGGACTAGATCACAAACAAAGTTAGAAACCTAGCTCAAATATTTACATCAACCGATCTAGGTTTGGAGTGGGGCCCAAAGTCCAAATCAATGTACACGGTATAATTTTGACAGGAAAAAACAAATACATCAGTAAACACATTTCAACGCAACTATCGGTCAAGATCCCGTAAGACAACAAAATATCGAGTCCAGTAGCAGTGTAGATAATAGTGGAGACAAAATGATGCACACTAGGTCAACCAACATGTGAGAGAAGTATTTACAGCCGAGTAACAACTATCTGTTATAATTCATGAAACATATTCAAATCTCTGATTGTTCAGGGGAGGCGAGTTCGAATGAGAATAGAAAATGTGTATTATGAAGAGGTTATAATTGAGCAAGTGTCAACCAACCGAGTGGTCAAGCAAAAGAAGTGGCACTAAGCTGTAGTTTAGAAGCTTGATCAACCATTCAGTCCTGAAGTCAAACCCAACAAGCCACGTCCATACCTTCATTTCTGCTACAGTGGGTTCATGTGTATCCGAGCACAGGTCTTTTCTCCAGCCAGTTTACGTACCTCGATCCTCCACCATAAAAACAAAACAGAGGGCATGAAGTGATAACCAAGATAAATGAAACCTAAATATGATCGAAAGTAAGTTTCAGATCATGGTGAAACTTATCCCAAAAGATTTACGAATCTGTGCAGATATTAAAACAAAGCCACCATAACATATCCAACCCTTTACAATCACATGAACGAATATACCGGTTGAGTCTGAATCGAAGTGCAAACAATACATCAGAACCCCATGTATGTCGGGTTGAACACCAAAGAACGAGATCTCAGCAAAACAAATTGTAATCATCAAGTATTAAAACAGATGCAGGCTCGGACATATATACATCAAACAAATCACAGGAGAAAAACAAGAGCAATATGCTGAGTAGATTGACGAGTCGTGCCCAATACCGGAGAGATTAATAGTTAAACTGGGTTAAGAGTGAATACCGAAAATTTGGACACACACAGTAACATCTGTAAGGAGCTAGTCAGTAAAACATAGTGACAACCAGAAGATGTTAGTTCACAAAAATAAAAGTATGGACATCCGAGAAGAGAAAGGAGACTCGTGGGCTTATTTTACACCTATATTGATGTCGGTTTAGAGTATAGTCCTGATGCCTATGAAAAAATGAAATCTCGGCTTGTTATGAGACTCATGAGACCTGTGAAGATTCAAATCGGCCACCAGAAGACAAAACAGAGATTTTCTCCCAGATTCTAGTCAAGGTTAGGAGGTAAATTATCAAGTAATACCAGGGTGTACAGAAGAGTCGAAGTATATTAAGATATTCAACAGACCAAGACAAATGATGAAATATATTTGAACAGAACAGGGTATGAGACCGCCATGTAATGTCACCGGAGACTGAATTCATTCTCCAGGGCAAATTCAAAACAAAGACACTGCTTCTCCGTGTTACAACAACCGAGTAAAAAAATAAGATCTGATTGAGTGTATACAAAGCAAAACTGAGATTTAGCTCCTGCTGACAGCACTGGGGAAGAGAGTTTTAAACCCGATAGATATAGAACGAGTGGCAGTATAGAAACGTCTCAACGAATTTTGTCGGCGCGACACAAAAACTAGGAAGCAAAACTGGCAGAAACTTCAAGACTCACGGGATAAGATACGAGGACAGTAAAAATAACAAGGCACAAGAAACATGAAAAATGAGACCGAAATTTTAGATGATGACTGGAAGCAGTGTTTGCACTTCAATTATTTGTGAATCTTCGGACCCCGAGAACCCATGATGGGTTTGGGATTCATTTGCGTATACATATTCACACTTTGACAGGAACAACAATAACAAAATTAAGTCGAGAAGAAAGGAGGCGTTGGCATCTGCTCCGGGATTAAATCCGGTAGGCCATGCTCCTTTCTTTGAAGCCATCGCTCTTGGAGCTCATATGGTCGAGTAAATGCAATCATGAATGTAAAACGAAAGTGGAAAATGTGAGCAGCGACGAAGAACAAAGATAACGGGAAATGGGGGGAAAGAAGCAACGACACTAGCATCAGGGCTTCTCCTGACGGATCCATTTTCTTAAAGTCATCTCCCTCTTCAATGTTCATTTGGGAAGAAATAGAGAGCAGTTCAAAATGTTTTGAGCAAAACAGATGCAGAAAGAGGGAAGGAAGAAGGAATCATACGAGAAAAACATTCGAAAGGAAATTTCAAACGGTAAGACGATGGGGATAGAGGGATGTAGTAACTTACTCCGATGATTCTCAAAACCAAAACGAAATCGAAACCAGGGGAAAATAGGAAAAATTCTGGCGGATTACTAAGGTGAAGGTTCGGGGAGAAAAGGCAAGTTGTCTGAGGAAGACGAAATTCAAAGGTCTGGGTTGTTAAAATTTCAGGATTTCCAACTGATCGAGACAAAGGACTATACTAGAGCAAAAATAAAATGTGTCGGCTGGGTAAATCGCTTTGGAATGGTTGGGGTTCTTCAGGTTTGAAAATATCCAAAAAAACAGAGAGAATGTTGGACGAGGACAATTGGAGCGTTTTTGGGATTAGTGTCGACTGGTTAGAACGTGCCCCACTGTGGGGTTCTGGGGTCTGTTTTTATAATACAGAAGTAGGGTTTCTATGTGGTTGTTTGATGGTTCTATGGGCTAAATACAACAATGGGCTTTATCAGGGCTTTGGTTTTGGGCTGCTGAGTTTGACTGAATACTGGCTAAGTCCAAGTTTGGTCTACTGAAAAATGAGAAAGGAAAAGGACCACTACAATAGAACTGCATACAAAATTGAGGGAGAGAAAAAAAAGCTATAACTCGACATGAGTAAAATCATCAGAAACATATATGCAGGGTAAGACCAAAAGGGTAGTCAATAAAAATAAAATGCTTTACTTACAAAATAACAACATAAAAAAGATAAAATAATATAAGTAAAATAAAGTAAATGAAATGCCCACGACTAAGGAAATAAAAATGAAAATAACCAAATAGATAAATAAATAAAAGGGTAAGTCTAAAACAAATTATTGTTTGAAAATTTCTGGAAAATTGGGTTCTTCTAAAATGCTTGAAAAATTGGTTTAAAATATTGTCGTAAAACAATGGTTTCATTTTGGCACGCATGTTGATATGTTTTGAAAAAAGAAAGGCGACGACCCCTCTTATTGCATTTATGATTTCAGAATTTGCTTTATGGGGTGAGAATTTTTGGTGTCTACAGATGGCTCCCCTTGATTCAATTCTGTAACCCCTTGCAGAATTGGATCAAGGTTGACGGGACGCCAAAAATTCTCACTACGGTTTATGATCTGCTCTTATGAATGCGGGTGCACGGGGACTTATGACGGGCCCCAAATTGCGGTGATTGATGGTATGAGGACTAATGACGGGCCTCAACTAGATCTCGGTGTCTAGCTCTAGGACTAATGACGGGCCTAGAATACGATCAAACAACCTATGCATGAGGACTAATGACGGGCCTCAACTAGAACTCGATGTCTAGCTCTAAGACTAATGACGGGCCTAGAATGCATCTTCGAAATGTATGAGGACTAATGACGGGCCTCAACTAGATCTCGGTGTCTAGCTCTAGGACTAATGACGGGCCTAGAATACAATCGGTATATTGGTTATGCATGAGGACTAATGACGGGCCTCAACTAGAACTCGCTGTCTAGCTCTAGGACTTATGACGGGCCTAGAATGCATCTTCGAAATGTATGAGGACTAATGACGGGCCTCAACTAGACCTCTTGATGTCTAGCTCTAGGACTAATGACGGGCCTAGAATTCAATCGGTATATGGGTTATGCATGAGGACTAATGACGGGCCTCAACTAGAACTCGGTGTCTAGCTCTAGGACTTATGACGGGCCTAGAATGCATCTTAAAATGTATGAGGACTAATGACGGGCCTCAACTAGACCTCTTGATGTCTAGCTCTAGGACTGATGACGGGCCTAGAATACAATCGGTATATTGGTTATGCATGAGGACTAATGACGGGCCTCAACTAGAACTCGGTGTCTAGCTCTAGGACGTATGACGGGCCTAGAATGCATCTTCGAAATGTATGAGGACTAATGACGGGCCTCAACTAGACCTCTTGATGTCTAGCTTGGACTAATGACGGGCCTAGAATACAATCGGTATATTAGTTGTGCATGAAGACTAATGACGGGCCTCAACTAGACCTCTTGATGTCTAGCTCTAGGACTTATGACGGGCCTAGAATGCAACTGAAAGTACGAGGACTTATGATGGGCCTCAACTAGACCACTTGACATCTAGTTATAGGACTTATGACGGGCCTATAATACTTTGATCGAGTTGTACGAAACTCGTTGTTTTGAGTGGTTGATTGAAGGATGATTTTGATTGTGGATTAGTTCGGGATTGGATGTTTTTTGATTGATCTGTGAGGGATGTGATAGTCGAATGTTTTCGGTTGATGTGGCCCTTGACTTTGTCAGTCTGGGACTTGTGTTTCGGTTTTGTTTTGACAATCTCGCCTGATGTGTGCTATAGTCTCGGGATTTGGTAGGACTCTTGGCTCCAGAGTTTCGTGATGGCTCTGGTATGGCTCTTGAGTTTTTGTTTTGGTTTTGTGATTTTGTGGTCGGTTTTCGAAAGGATGGTTTTGTGAATGAGTGACTTTGGACCTTGATGGCTTTGATATGACCGGATGACTTTGGTATGATCAGATGGCTCCGGTTTAATATGTGACTCCCTTGTGAGCAATGACTCTGGGATGGTTGGTGAGTTTTGATTCGAATAGGAATTTTCGGGATCGTTGGTGAGTTTCAATTTGTTTTGGATTTTGAGTCGAATGATGGGTTGATGTGATTGGTGGATTGTGTTGTGGTTGATGCATTTTGATGTGGTTGATAACTTTTTGGTCATGGATGGATGGCTTCGGTCCGGTTATGA
This sequence comes from Limonium bicolor, assembly GCA_023374045.1. Lineage (NCBI taxonomy): Eukaryota > Viridiplantae > Streptophyta > Magnoliopsida > Caryophyllales > Plumbaginaceae > Limonium > Limonium bicolor. The sequence goes on from CM041780.1 coordinate 71,462,616, forward strand.
CTTCGGGATTTCCTCATGATGGCTCCAGGGTAGCTCGGGATGGCTCGGGGAAGGGCTATGAGATGGCTCCATTGGTGACGGTGAGGAAGAAAGGGGAACTTTCGCCTGTGAAGTGGTCGCACCCTGGGCGGGCCGCCTACGTACTCAATTTCGTATTGAGATCAGACCATACGTAGTTCGAAATCCTATAGGCAAGGCCATGGTGACGAATGACTCCTGTGTAGTCCTGAGGTCTCTAGGACGGTCTCAATGTTTGAGGATGGCTCTCACAAGGCTCTAGTTTGGTTTTGGATATGGTGTTGATGAGGCCCGATGACGCTGGATGGCTCCGGGAAGATCGTCATATGGCTCCGGATGGCCTCGGTTTTGATTTCTTTTGATTTTGAGTTGAGCTTCGATAGCGGGAAACTGAAGTCGACCTTCCACGAGACTAGGCATGTTTCTTACCAGTCGGATGTTGAAAATAAAGTGGTTATGATGCATGCAAATGCTACTGCTAGAAGAGATGCAAAATGCATATGCGTTTTTTGAAGAGAAGGTATAATTCTATCTCTATTACTATGAGGTTTACGAACATAAGACATCTTTGGTTCGGTCTTGAGTGATTGTTGAACTGAAATGTGTGACTCACTTTCGTCTCATGGAGGGATGCGGGTTAATCTCTCGTGAGTATGGCCGTGTGTGCTAATGTCGTGATGATACTCTCAATGCTTAGAGCAGTATTTTCTTGAGAATTTCTTTTCGAGGTATTGAACTTTCCGACCTTACAAATTTCTCACCTGTAATGGGATAGGCTGATTATGATTTGGTAGTTTAATCGAAGAGTCACTCACACTCGGATGACCTTGTAAAGTAAGGTCGCACTCATTCGCTCATAGTCCCTGTGTTATGAGGTGGGACATGTTGATAACAAGCACGAAGCTTATGATTCATGTTTCAGATCCGATACTTTCAATTAACGCTCATCGACTTATGAGTCAGAGGTCTTTATTGAGTTGTAATGGGGCTAAAGGGTATGATGTATGTCACATGGGCCTGGAGGATTTGTTTGGGAATTGTGGAGTTTTTGTGCAACAGAGGATATGTTTCACCTTCACCATGGGTGGAATGATTAGACAGGTTTTGATAACTTTTTGGTTTCTGTTGGACATCATTGGTCCTTTGGATTCGGTTTTGCTCCTTCTTGCCTCTTCTGGCATTCGATTTGAACTTTCTTCTCATTTTGTTTTTTGAAATTGAATTTGGCTCATCAACTTTCTCAAGCGTTCTCAGCTTTGTATTTTGGCTTTCAGCTTTGGAGTTACATTGACTCACTGATCTTTTTTTTTTGAACAGTTTTGATGTTCATTTTTTTTGGTGTCTGGCTTTGGAGTTACATTGACTCGTTGAGTTCTTTGAACATTCTTATTGTTGTTTTTGTGAAAGATGGTGGGGAGAGACCATGGCTCCGGCTCCTTCGAGATCCTCTATTGCAAGGGTGAGTAAGTATGTGTATGTGAGTTGGCATATTGTGGAGTTTGCAGAAAAAGGTTTATCGTGAAAGGCTCAGCGGGGCTCACTAAAGGATTATGTACAAGACAGTCAAAGCTTTTTGGTTTTGTGGAGATTTTTTATCCTAAGTGCCTCGTCATCCTCATTAGTCAATGATTGTTTTCTTACTATTCTCAGATCTTTACATGAATCACATTTCATATTGCTATTGACATTGATCTCACTTTGAATCATGCCTCTCCATGTGCTAAAGGAAAGCACAAGACACTCGTGGTTTTACCTCCGTTGGATCTCTCTACCTTTCCTCGTCGCTCAGTGGATTGTCCAAAACACTCAAACGAAATTCAAGAGAAAATACAGCTCTTTGCACACTACTCACTTGGGTTGTGGTGCTGATTTCGATTGGACCCTTGTGTAAATTGAAGGATCGAGAGTTCAGTGATTCAAACATTCGATTCAACCAATCTCTCAAGATTTTTCCTAAAGATGTCGTTCCGATATGGAAGTATGCAAATGCAACTATCTACCATGCTATATGTTGTGGTAATATGGAATTACTACGTATAGGATGCATGAAATGCTGAAAATGATGAATGAAGATGGTTGATTTTTTAGTGTTTTTTTTTTTTGTTTTTGAATGCAATGCATGGGTGGTAAGGCTACACCTAGTCTCGCTTGAGTCGAATTCAGCTCATGGAAGCTCATCGCATCGTTGTTGGCCTTGAAGGTGGTCTAGTTGTTGGGGTCACTGTCGGGGTAGTAATTCTCAAATGAGGTCGGGTTGGTGATTGGCCCCTGGATTTTGAACTTCTAGGGAGTGACAACTCCCGCATGGTGGCCCCACGGTATGACATGCTCTTTCCCTTTTAGTCACTGACGTGCATGGTGATTCTGATTGGGAGAGGTTTGAACCTTCCGGTTTACTTTCCTATCCCTCCGAGATTGGGCTTTGGCGGTCGGGGTATTTGGGATGAAAGCTGGTGTATAGTGTGGTGACAATGAAACACATGATTACACAATTTTTTGAGGTGGACAGGACTTGCACATGTTTGACGAATTTGGACTGACCGAGAATGCATGAAACTTTTTGTAATGAATGCAATGCATGCGGTTTGCTTTGTGCTCGTTGTATTTACCGGTGTGTCTGTTCAGGGGACACCTTCCATAGATACCATGTATTTTCACCCCATAAAGTGATTTTTGAATATGTAACTGTGAGGGTCGTTCCTTATCTCTTCTCTTCTTTACACGCGCATGCCAAAAGAAACCAAGTTTGGAAAACAATTTTGAAAGAGTGTGTTTTCAAAGTGGCGGATTTTCTCAATATGGATTTTGACGCTCGGTCATTCGCAAATAAAATAGGGAGTGAGGAACCCTATACACATTGATCTAAATAAATTCAAAGGGAATATATAAACCTATACATGTACTCTATTTAGAAATGGACAAGAGAGGAAAGAAATCATAGGGGAAAACCTATACAGCATCAATTCTAAAACGTCATTAAAAGGGGGAATTTTGAGCTAAACTTCCTCTGAACTCTTCTGGTCTGTCTTCGGGGTTTAGACTGACTGCTCACAGTCAGACTCCTGGTTGGCTGCTCGCTCGTCTTCATGTTCTTGACCGGCTGCTCGCTCGTCTTTGGGCTCTTGACCGGCTGCTCGCTCGTCTTTGGGCTCTTGACCGGCTACTCGCTCGTTTCGGGCATTTGACCGGCTGCTCGATCATTTTCAGGCTCTTGCAGCAGTACCGTGATCAAACAAAACGGTCGGTGTTCTTCTGATTTTCAACAATTTGAACTCGAATAGTCATTGCTGATCTTCATGCCGCTTGACTCGGGTTGGTGCTCCTCTGATTTTTGGCATGAATGGCCGGCGTTGGTCTTCTTGTCATACGGTTAGCCTCACAGGTTGGTGTGCTTCTGGCTTTCGGCTTGAATCGCGTAGTCGGTCTTCATGTTGTTCCACTTGCTCTGACGAGAGGAAAATAAGGGGCATTTTTGAGAAAGGAAAGGTGATTGATCGAGCACAAAATCTTTGTGAAAATCCACCACTTTTTTTAAAACACGAGATGACTAGCACACTCCACAGTAATGACCACTGCTCTTGAAGGTGGGTTGAACTTCAAGAATAGTGGGTCACAACATGGCGACTAAATCATTTATTTTGAAATACGTTTGTGAAAATCAATTTTTGAAAACTATTTTTGAAAACTATTTTTGAAAACTATTTTGAAATGATGTTGTTGAAAATTGTTGTTTATAGAAAGTGGGTTTTTCAAAATCTATTTTTGAAAATTGTTTTGGAAATAACATTTAAATGAAATAAAGGTTTTCAATGATAAAGTGACGGGTCTTAAAACCCAAAGTGTTTATGAGTAGAATTTAGATGGGATTCTAAATTGAACGAGTTCGTAAAACCTCTTTAAAAGATATGTGAAAGAGAATTCCGAACATTTTAAAACAGATTGGTTTGAAAGAGTGGTTTGCACACATGTATAGCATAAAGGAAATCGTGGCTATGTTTGATGTGGAGCTGTAAGTGTTAATGTTGGGATAATCACCTTCCAGGTCAATCAATGTTTCCATACCACCGGGGGAACCGTCGTTCCTTCACTGTTCATCTCTCGGGATTTATCTCTGTTATGCCTTGTGGGGCACATCATCAAGAAAGTCCGAAGTGCTTAAGTTCGAAAGGTCAGGATACCCGATGTGATACAGTCACACGAGCCACAGCCAGTGATTATCACAACATACTCACTTTTGGAAAACTTGGGGAAGTACTGCATAGGGTCAGGTCTCCCGTCGTCTGCACGGTCAGGTGTGTCTAAAGTCCAAATTATTCACTGACTACGTTGTGCCATGTATGGGTATCCGGTAAATACGGGATCCTCTATGGACGTATAGCGTGACATTGGGCTTTAGAGACACAAGTGGTGCAGAGGAACAATGGAGAACTGAGCCCATGCAATCTTCAGGGTAAGGCAAAAGGGCGGTCAGACAGGCGGCATACAAAGGGGGTGACTTCCATAAACCCGTCTTAGACACTGAACTAGGTAGCTGGACACTGAAGGCTCAGAGTTCACTATATGCTGGCTTTGACTCGGATAATGGAGGATATTTTTGGATCATGAGCTCAAGGTGTTGGTTGGAGACTATACCGCCTCGTGGGTTTGTTCACTGAGAGAGTGACCCTAGCTCATGGGGAATCAACCGTGGACCGGTCGGGATCCCGTGACATCGTGGGTAAATCGGGTGACACGGAGGAATGCATGTCCTAAGCTACCCACCCCATGCATCCCACAATCGCAATATAAATATGAAAGCAGTAAATAAACCAAATGAAGTTAGCACCAACCTATGTACTAAGTGTTTTATCTTGACATTAGTGATTCCAAATTGGTTGTTTATTAACCTAAAGGGAAGTTAGCTTCATTCACACCTAAGTGTCTCTTTCTAATCGTGAGCTAAATATTAACCCAATTGTTGTCATGTTTGTTGAGGATCTAATAAATCCTATTTGTCCTCATCAGATACACACTCTTAAGTGTGGAGTAGAATAATCCTAAAGGCTTTGAAAAGAATCTCTTGAAGGTTTTGAAAGAAGTTGGGGAATCCTAACAATTTTGAATGGAGTTCAGTCTTCCTTGAGTTTGAGAAAAACTTACTCAAGTTTTCCCCAGCAGAGTCGCCATTCTGTGGAGGGTGATTTTTCGGTATGAGGGGGGTCTATCTAAATATGGTCTGACTGAGAAGCCAAGACCCTAGAAAATGCCATTCTGTGGAGGGTGAAAACCCGTTATTCTGGCATCCCTCAAATACCTACTCTGTCGTCCGTCTTTCCCAGAAAGCATAAGGGGAATGCTAGTGAGCACTACACCCGCTCTCAATGGGCTCCACGCGGACTTATGCCTCTATAAGGCGGAGTTGACTAGAGTCGCCACCTAGTTTGACCTAAGATACTAGGAAGGAAGGGAAAGAGGGTTCTAAGAACCGTTGGTTGACTCTAAATTTGTTGCCTATGGATAGGACTTATCTGGTCAGATCAGAGATTCTATTGTGGGTTCGCACTAGGTTACACCCCTTAGAAGTGGCAACGACCACGATTTCAGATTGGTGCCTGAGGAAACCTCGGTCTCCAATTGTCGGGATTTCCTCCTTTCAAAACCTTTTTAGAGAGATTCATTTAAAAGCCAAGGAAAGGATTAGGACAGGAGGAGAGAAAACGAGTGGATGAGACGAGCGTTTCTGCCAAGCTGGCACCAAATGAAAGGATTGGTGAATTGGGATGAGTACAGAATGAAAATTTGAGGAGTCTTAGATTGAGTGAACATACAAGACTTGAAATCTGATGGTTTGAAGTTTGTGGGATTCGAAGAAGATTTAAGCGTTTTGGGAGATATGGGGCCACCTTAGAAGGGGAAAAGGGGGGGTTTTGTTTGGAATAGGGTCGCGCCCTAGATGGGCTGCCTACGTACTCAACTCCCTGTTGAGATCAGACCTTACGTAGTTCACGTCTTTAGGGTTTTGGAAGTTTTGAGGGGTTTGAGGTTTTGGGTGTGAGAGATTAGTCTGTGAGACGCGGGTCTATGAGACGGTTGGGATGTTCATGTATTGGGAGTGATGGGATGTCAAGGCCTGTGAGACGCTCGGGTCTGTGAGACGCTTGAATCTTAAAATGGTGGAGAAATTGAGATGTTCGAGTCTGTGAGGCGCTCGGGCCTGTGAGACATTAGAAGTAAGGGAGGAGTCGAATTTGGGAGACGATCTCAGTTTGGAGTGATTTGGAGTTTGGATAATGATTTGAGTGTGTGAGGCAATTGGAGTTTGAATAGAGACCTCTGGGTTTTTTAGGTTCGAGGTTTGAAAATGGTTGGGGAAAATTATTTTGTTGTGAAAGGGCGGATGATCCGAGGGATCACCCTATGTACCCCTCGAGCGCGACACTTAATGAATGGTAAGTGCCGAGGCTCGAAAGATGGGGCAATAAATTTATGTCGAAATATAGGATTTAGAGAGAAGTATCATGAATGGGATACTCTCGGTCAAACCCTAGTAACATCTCTAACTCCCGGGTTTTAAAACATTTAAAACTGAAAACATTGAAATCGAGTGGAAGGGAGTTAGATGATTCTGAAATCCCGGCTGCAACTAGGAAGGCAGTCACATCCCTAGCACCCCGCCTCGTAAAAATCTAGGCTGCAATTAGAGGAGGTTTGTCACCCTAATGCCCCGCCTAAACAAATCCAGACTGTGACAAGGGATGTGGCGACCCCAGTGCCCCGCCTCGGATTGTTATTTTTGGAAGAGAGACAAGTGATGTCTAACTAGGAAGAAACGTTTTGAAGGGGTTAGACATTTCTTGTTCCCCGAAAACGTTTTATTTGGATTTGAAAACTAAGTTAAAAAAACTTTGAAAGTTGTTCGGAATTCTCGATGAAGAAACACTGATTTTGAGAAATGTTTTTAGGAGAAAACTTTCTGTATATGTGAGAAGAACTTTCTGCATTTGAGAATAGTTTTCTGTGATGTGAGAAGAGTTTTTCCTTTAAAATTCCACAAAATGGTTTCTTTTGAAAACTTGATGAATTTTAAATAAAATGATTGTTTGAAATTCGAGAAAGGAGATTTTTTTGGATTTTTGGAGTTCAAACGAGATTTACAAGATGAGCTTGAATTGGATTAATTGAATTTGGGCTTGGAATTGAATCAGTTTGGTCAAACTCGGATGGTCAAAGCTTAGTCAAAGTTAGGTGGTCAAAGCTTGGTCAACTCTTAGACTTTTGGGTTGATTTTTGAGACTAGGGGCGGATTCGAATTGAGCTTAGGCCTTGTTTGGGCTTTGGCCTCGAAATGGGCTTAGGCCTTGAAATGGGATTTATGAACTGTGGGCTGAAGTGTGTTGTAAAAATATGTGACTACTTCTTCAACCTAGGCAGTGTACCTAATCGTTTTGCGGAATAGTGGATAAGTGGGTTGTCGTACTCTTGGGGACCTCGCTGTGGATAACTGACAGTATATTAAATTGACTGAGAATTCTATAAACAGATTTTATCTTTTTAAGGGAGTGAGATTAACAGTTAAATCATAAGACAATAATAACAACAATTAATTAAAACAGAAAAGAAATAGAAATTGTAAATCTTTTTGGTTTTAAAGAAGCATCCCGGGTTGTTCTGCTCACCTATTTTATTTAATCATATTAATATAACTTTCCCATTTTAACAATAAACTCAAGAATCTTAATTAGTTTATTGACCGTTCCCTGTCTAATAATAACCCTGGTTAATTTAAACAACAAGCGCAATTCCTGTTCAAGTTATAATAAATTAATCGCATTAGTAACAATTCCTATTGGAGATAGATTAACCTATAGGCAAGGAATATCGCTTCTAGTCGTTAACCCATTTGACTTCCTGTGTACACAGGAAGTCAAATGGGTTAAACGACTGAAGCGATATTAATTGCCGTAGGAGGTGAATCTATTCAATAGGCATTGTACTAATGCGATTAATTTATAATAACTTGAACAAGGAATTGCGCTTGTGTTAAATTAACCATGTGGTTTATTAGCCAGTTGGAACGGTCAATAAACTAATTAAGATTCTGAGATTTATTGTTAAAATGGGAAAGTTATATTAATATGATTAAATAAAATAGGTGAGCAGAACAACCGGGATGCTTCTTTAAAACCAAAAGATTTACAATTTCTATTTCTTTTCTGTTTAATTATTGTTGTTATTATTGTCTTATGATTTACTGTTAATCTCACTCCCTTAAAAAGAGTAAAAATTGTTTATAGAATTCTCAGTCAATTTAATTACTGTCAGTTATCCACAGCGAGGTCCCCAAGAGTACGAACAAACCCACTTATCCACTATTCCGCAAAACGATTAGGTACACTGCCTAGGTTGAAGAGTAGTCACATATTTTTACAACACACTTCAGCCCACAGTTCATTAAATCCCATTTCAAGGCCTAAGCCCATTTCGAGGCCAAGCCCAAACAAGGCCTAAGCTCAATTCGATCCGCCCCTAGTCTCAAAAATCAACCCAAAAGTCTAAGAGTTGACCAAGCTTTGACCACCTAACTTTGACTAAGCTTTGACCATCCGAGTTTGACCAAACTGATTCAATCCAAGCCAAATTCAATTATATCAATTCAAGCTCATCTTGTAAATCTCGTTTGAACTCCAAAAATCCAAAAAAATCTCCTTTCTCGAATTTCAAACAATCATTTTATTTAAAATCATCAAGTTTTCAAAAGAAACCATTTTGTGGAATTTTAAAGGAAAAACTCTTCTCACATCACAGAAAACTATTCTCAAATGCAGAAAGTTCTTCTCACATATACAGAAAGTTTTCTCCTAAAAACTTCTCAAAATCAGTGTTTCTTCATCGAGAATTCCGAACAACTTTCAAAGTTTTTTTAACTAGTTTTCAAATCCAAATAAAACGTTTTCGGGGAAACAGAAAGTCTAACCCCTTCAAAACGTTTCTTCCTAGTTAGACATCACTTGTCTCTCTTCAAAAAATAACAATCCGAGGCGGGGCACTGGGGTCGCCACATCCCTTGTCGCAGTCTGGATTTGTTTAGGCGGGGCATTAGGGTGACAAACCTCCTCTAATTGCAGCCTAGATTTTTACGAGGCGGGGTGCTAGGGATTGTGACTGCTTCCTAGTTGCAGCCGGGATTTCAGAATCATCTAACTCCCTTCCACTCGATTTCAATGTTTCAGTTTTAAACGTTTTAAAACCCGGGAGTTAGAGATGTTTACTAGGGTTTGACCGAGAGTATCCCATTCATGATATTCTCTCTAAATCCTATATTTCGACATAAATTTATTGCCCCATCTTTCGAGCCTCGGAACTTACCATTCATAAGTGTCGCGCTCGAGGGGTACATAGGGTGATCCCTGGATCATCCGCCCTTTCACAACAAAATAATTTTCCCCAACCATTTTCAAACCTCGAACCTAAAAAACCCAGAGGTCTCTATTCAACTCCAATTGCCTCACACACTCAAATCATTATCCAAACTCCAAATCACTCCAAACTGAGATCGTCTCCAAATTCGCAACTCCTCCCTTACTTCTAATGTCTCACAGGCCCGAGCGCCTCACAGACTCGAAATCTCAATTTCTCCACACATTTTAAGATTCAAGGTCTCACAGACCCGAGCGTCACAGGCCTTGACATCCCATCACTCCAATACATGAACATCCAACCGTCTCATAGACCCGAGCGTCTCACGAACTAATCTCTCACACCCAAAACCTCAAACCCCTCAAAACTTCCAAAACCCTAAAGACGTGAACTACGTAAGGTCTGATTCAACAGGGAGTTGAGTACGTAGGCAGCCCATCTAGGGCGCGACCCTATTCCAAACAAAAACCCCCCTTTTCCCCTTCTAAGGTGGCCCCATATCTCCCAAACGCTTAAATCTTCTTCGAATCCCACAAACTTCAACCATCAGATTTCAAGTCAAGTCTTGTATGTTCACTCAATCTAAGACTCCTCAAATTTTCATTCTGTACTCATCCCAATTCACCAATCTTTTCATTTGTTGCAGCTTGGCAGAAACGCTCGTCTCATCCACTCGTTTTCTCTCCTCCTGTCCTAATCCTTTCCTTGGCTTTTAAATGAATCTCTCTAAAAAGGTTTTGAAAGGAGGAAATCCCGACAATTGGAGACCGAGGTTTCCTCGGGCACCAATCTGAAATCGTGGTCGTTGCCACTTCTAAGGGTTGTAACTAGTGCGAACACCAAAATAGAATCTCTGATCTGACCAGATAAGTCCTATCCATAGGCAACAAATTTAGAGTCAACCAACGGTTCTTAGAACCTCTTTCCCTTCCTTCCTAGTATCTTAGGTCAAACTAGGTGGCGACTCTAGTCAACTCCGCCTTATAGAGGCATAAGTCCGCGTGGAGCCCATTGAGAGCGGGTGTAGTGCTCACTAGCATTCCCCTTATGCTTTCTGGGAAAGACGGACGACATAGTAGGTATTGAGGGATGCCAGAATAACGGGTTTTCACCCTCCACAGAATGGCATTTTCTAGGGTCTTGGCTTTCAGTCAGACCATATTTAGATAGACCCCCTCATACCGAAAAAAATCACCCTCCACAGAATGGCGACTCTGCTGGGGAAAACTTGAGTAAGTTTTTCTCAAACTCAAGGAAGACTGAACTCCATTCAAAATTGTTAGGATTCCCCAACTTCTTTCAAAACCTTCAAGAGATTCTTTTCAAAGCCTTTAGGATTATTCTACTCCACACTTAAGAGTGTGTATCTGATGAGGACAAATAGGATTTATTAGATCCTCAACAAACATGACAACATTGGGTTAATATTTAGCTCATGATTAGAAAGAGACACTTAGGTGTGAATGAAGCTAACTTCCCTTTAGGTTAATAAACAACCAATTTGGAATCACTAATGTCAAGAAAAACACTTAGTACATAGGTTGGTGCTAACTTCATTTGGTTTATTTACTGCTTTCATATTTATATTGCGATTGTGGGATGCATGGGGTGGGTAGCTTAGGACATGCATTCCTCTGTGTCACCCGATTTACCCATGATGTCACGGGATCCCGACCGGTCCACGGTTGATTCCCCATGAGCTAGGGTCACTCTCTCAGTGAACAAACCCACGAGGCGGTACAGTCTCGACCAACACCTTGAGCTCATGATCCAAAAATATCCTCCATTATCCGAGTCAAAGCCAGCATATAGTGAACTCTGAGCCTTCAGTGTCCAGCTACCTAGTTCAGTGTCTAAGACGGGTTTATGGAAGTCACCCCCTTTGTATGCCATCTGTCTGACCGCCCTTTGCCTTACCCTGAAGATTGCATGGGCTCAGTTCTCCATTGTTCCTCTGCACCACTTGTGTCTCTAAAGCCCAATGTCACGCTATACGTCCATAGAGGATCCCGTATTTACCGGATACCCATACATGGCACAACGTAGTCAGTGAATAATTTGGACTTTAGACACACCTGACCGTGCAGACGACGGGAGACCTGACCCTATGCAGTACTCCCCAAGTTTTCAAAAGTGAGTATGTTGTGATAATCACGGCCGTGGCTCGTGTGACTGTATCACTTCGGGTATCCTGACCTTTCGAACTTAAGCACTTCGGACTTTCTTGATGATGTGCCCCACAAGGCATAACAGAGATAAATCCCGAGAGATGAACAGTGAAGGAACGACGGTTCCCCGGTGGTATGGAAACATTGATTGACCTGGAAGGTGATTATCCCAACATTAACACTTACAGCTCCACATCAAACATAGCCACGATTTCCTTATGCTATACTGTGTGCAAACCACTCTTTCAAACCAATCTGTTTTTAAAATGTTCGGAATTCTCTTTCACATATCTTTTAAAGAGGTTTTACGAACTCGTTCAATTTAGAATCCCATCTAAATTCTACTCATAAACACTTTGGGTTTTAAGACCCGTCACTTTATCATTGAAAACCTTTATTTCATTAAATGTTATTTCCAAAAACAATTTTCAAAAATAGATTTTGAAAACCCACTTTCTATAAACAACAATTTTCAACAAACATCATTTCAAAATAGTTTTCAAAAATATTTTTCAAAAAAGTTTTCAAAAAATTGATTTTCACAAACGTATTTCAAAATAAATGATTTAGTCGCCATGTTGTGACCCACTATTCTTGAAGTTCAACCCACCTTCAAGAGCAGTGGTCATTACTGTGGAGTGTACTAGTCATCTCGTGTTTTAAAAAAAGTGGTGGATTTTCACAAAGATTTTGTGCTCGATCAATCACCTTTCCTTCCTCAAAAATGCCCCTTATTTTCCTCTCGTCAGAGCAAGTGGAACAACATGAAGATCGACTACGCGATTCAAGCCGAAAGCCAGAAGCACACCAACCTGTGAGGCTAACCGCGTATGACAAGAAGACCAACGCCGGCCATCATGCCAAAAATCAGAGGAGCACCAACCCGAGTCAAGCGGCATGAAGATCAGCAACGACTATTCGAGTTCAAACTGTTGAAAATCAGAAGAACACCGACCGTTCTGTTTGATCACGGTACTGCTGCAAGAGCCTGAAAATGATCGAGCAGCCGGTCAAATGCCCGAAACGAGCGAGTAGCCGGTCAAGAGCCCAAAGACGAGCGAGCAGCGGTCAAGAGCCCAAAGACGAACGACGAGAGCAGCCGGTCAAGAACATGAAGACGAGCGAGCAGCCAACCAGGAGTCTGACTGTGAGCAGTCAGTCTAAACCCCGAAGACAGACCAGAAGAGTTCAGAGGAGTAGTTTAGCTCAAAATTCCCCCTTTAATGACGTTTTAGAATTGATTGATGTATAGGTTTTCCCCTGTGATTTCTTTCCTCTCTTGTCCATTCTAAATAGAGTACATGTATAGGTTTATATATTCCCTTTGAATTTATTTAGATCAATGTGTATAGGGTTTCCTCACTCCCTATTTTATTTGCGAATGACCGAGCGTCAAAATCCATATTGAGAAAATCCGCCACTTTGAAAACACACACTTTCAAAATTGTTTTCCAAACTTGGTTTCTTTTGGCATGCGCGTGTAAAGAAGAGAAGAGATAAGGAACGACCCTCACAGTTACATATTCAAAAATCACTTTATGGGGTGAAATTACATGGTATCTATGGAAGGTGTCCCCTGAACAGACACACCGGTAAATACAACGAGCACAAAGCAAACCGCATGCATTGCATTCATTACAAAAGTTTCATGCATTCTCGGTCAGTCCAAATTCGTCAAACATGTGCAAGTCCTGTCCACCTCAAAAAATTGTGTAATCATGTGTTTTCATTGTCACCACACTATACACCAGCTTTCATCCCAAAATACCCCGACCGCCAAAGCCCAATCTCGGAGGGATAGGAAAGTAAACCGAAGGTTCAAACCTCTCCCAATCAGAATCACCATGCACGTCAGTGACTAAAAGGGAAAGAGCATGTCATACCGTGGGGCCACCATGCGGGAGTTGTCACTCCCTAGAAGTTCAAAATCCAGGGGCCAATCACCAACCCGACCTCATTTGAGAATTACTACCCCGACAGTGACCCCAACAACTAGACCACCTTCAAGGCCAAACAACGATGCGATGAGCTTCCATGAGCTGAATTCGACTCAAGCGAGACTAGGTGTAGCCTTACCACCCATGCATTGCATTAAAAAAAAAAAAAAACACTAAAAAATCAACCATCTTCATTCATCATTTTCAGCATTTCATGCATCCTATACGTAGTAATTCCATATTACCAAACATATAGCATGGTAGATAGTTGCATTTGCATACTTCCATATCGGAACGACATCTTTGGGAAAAATCTTGAGAGATTGGTTGAATCGAATGTTTGAATCACTGAACTCTCGATCCTTCAATTTACACAAGGGTCCAATCGAAATCAGCACCACAACCCAAGTGAGTAGTGTGCAAAGAGCTGTATTTCTCTTGAATTTCGTTTGAGTGTTTGGACAATCCACAGAGCGACGAGGAAAGGTAGAGAGATCCAACGGAGGTAAAACCACGAGTGTCTTGTGCTTTCCTTTAGCACATGGAGACGGCATGATTCAAGTGAGATCAATGTCATAGCAATATGAAATGTGATTCTTCAAGATCTGAGAATAGTAAAAACAATCATTGACTAATTAGGATGACGAGGCCTTAGGATAAAAATCTCCACAAACCAAAAAGCTGACTGTCTTGTACATAATCCTTTAGTGAGCCCCGCTGAGCCTTTCACGATAAACCTTTTTCTGCAAACTCCACAACATGCCAACTCACATACACATACTTACTCACCCTTGCAATAGAGGATCTCGAAGGCCGGAGCCATGGTCTCCCCCCATCTTTCACAAAAACAACAATAAGAATGTTCAAGAACTCACGAGTCAATGCAACTCCAAAGCAGACACCAAAAAAAATGAACATCAAAACTGTTCAAAAAAAAGATCAGTGATCAATGTAACTCCAAGCTGAAAGCCAAAATACAAGCTGAGAACGCTTGAGAAAGTTGATGAGCCAAATTCAATTTCAAAAAACAAAATGAGAAGAAATTCAAATCGAATGCCAGAAGAGGCAAGAAGGAGCAAAACCGAATCCAAAGGCCAATGATGTCCAACAGAAACCAATAAAAGTTATCAAACCTGTCTAATCATTCCACCCATGGTGAAGGCGAAACATATCCTCTGTTGCACAAAAACTCCACAATTCCCAAACAAATCCTCCAGGCCCATGTGACATACATCATACCCTTTAGCCCCATTACAACTCAATAAGAGACCTCTGACTCATAAGTCGATGAGCGTTAATTGAAAGTATCGGATCTGAAACTGAATCATAAGCTTCGTGCTTGTTATCAACATGTCCCACCTCATAACACAGGACTATGAGCGAATGAGTGCGACCTTACTTTACAAGGTCACCGAGTGTGAGTGACTCTTCGATTAAACTACCAAATCATAATCAGCCCTATCCCATTACAGGTGAGAAATTTGTAGGTCGGAAAGTTCAATACCTCGAAAGAAATTCTCAAGAAAATACTGCTCTAAGCATTGAGTATCATCACGACATTAGCACACACGGCCATACTCACGAGAGATTAACCCGCATCCCTCCATGAGACGAAAGTGAGTCACACATTTCAGTTCAACAATCACTCAAGACCGAACCAAGATGTCTTATGTTCGTAAACTCTCATAGTAAGAGATAGAATTATACCTTCTCTTCAAAAAACGCATATGCATTTTGCATCTCTTCTAGCAGTAGCATTTGCATGCATCATAACCACTTTATTTTCAACATCCGACTGGTAAGAAACATGCCTAGTCTCGTGGAAGGTCGACTTCAGTTTCCGCTATCGAAGCTCAACTCAAAATCAAAAGAAATCAAAACCGAGGCCATCCGGAGCATATGACGATCTTCCCGGCCATCCAGCGTCATCGGGCCTCATCAACACCATATCCAAAACCAAACTAGAGCCTTGTGAGAGCCATCCTCAAACATTGAGACCGTCCTAGAGACCTCAGGACTACACAGGAGTCATTTCGTCACCATGGCCTTGCCTATAGGATTTCGAACTACGTATGGTCTGATCTCAATACGAAATTGAGTACGTAGGCGGCCCGCCCAGGGTGCGACCACTTCACAGGCGAAAGTTCCCCTTTCTTCTTCTCACCGTCACCAATGGAGCCATCTCATAGCCCTTCCCCGAGCCATCCCGAGCTACCCTGGAGCCATCATGAGGAAATCCCGAAGTCATAACCGACCGAAGCCATCCATCCATGACCAAAAAGTTATCAACCACATCAAAATGCATCAACCACAACACAATCCACCAATCACATCACCCATCATTCGACTCAAAACCAAAACAAATTGAAACTCACCAACGATCCCGAAAATTCCTATTCGAATCAAACTCACCAACCATCCCAGAGTCGTTGCTCACAAGGAGTCACATATTAAACCGGAGCCATCTGATCATACAAAAGTCATCCGGTCATATCAAAGCCATCAAGGTCCAAGTCACTCATTCACAAAACCATCCTTTCGAAAACCGACCACAAAATCACAAAACCAAAACAAAAACTCAAGAGCCATACCAGAGCCATCACGAAACTCTGGAGCCAAGAGTCCTACCAATCCCGAGACTATAGCCACATCAGGCGAGACTGTCAAAACAAACCGAAACACAAGTCCCAGACTGACAAAGTCAAGGGCCACATCAACCGAAATTCGACTATCACATCCCTCACAGATCAATCAAAAAACATCCAATCCCGAACTAATCCACAATCAAAATCATCCTTCAATCAACCACTCAAAACAACGAGTTTCGTACAACTCGATCAAAGTATTATAGGCCCGTCATAAGTCCTATAACTAGATGTCAAGTGGTCTAGTTGAGGCCCATCATAAGTCCTCGTACTTTCAGTTGCATTCTAGGCCCGTCATAAGTCCTAGAGCTAGACATCAAGAGGTCTAGTTGAGGCCCGTCATTAGTCTTCATGCACAACTAATATACCGATTGTATTCTAGGCCCGTCATTAGTCCAAGAGCTAGACATCAAGAGGTCTAGTTGAGGCCCGTCATTAGTCCTCATACATTTCGAAGATGCATTCTAGGCCCGTCATACGTCCTAGAGCTAGACACCGAGTTCTAGTTGAGGCCCGTCATTAGTCCTCATGCATAACCAATATACCGATTGTATTCTAGCCCGTCATCAGTCCTAGAGCTAGACATCAAGAGGTCTAGTTGAGGCCCGTCATTAGTCCTCATACATTTTGAAGATGCATTCTAGGCCCGTCATAAGTCCTAGAGCTAGACACCGAGTTCTAGTTGAGGCCCGTCATTAGTCCTCATGCATAACCCATATACCGATTGAATTCTAGGCCCGTCATTAGTCCTAGAGCTAGACATCAAGAGGTCTAGTTGAGGCCCGTCATTAGTCCTCATACATTTCGAAGATGCATTCTAGGCCCGTCATAAGTCCTAGAGCTAGACAGCGAGTTCTAGTTGAGGCCCGTCATTAGTCCTCATGCATAACCAATATACCGATTGTATTCTAGGCCCGTCATTAGTCCTAGAGCTAGACACCGAGATCTAGTTGAGGCCCGTCATTAGTCCTCATACATTTCGAAGATGCATTCTAGGCCCGTCATTAGTCTTAGAGCTAGACATCGAGTTCTAGTTGAGGCCCGTCATTAGTCCTCATGCATAGGTTGTTTGATCGTATTCTAGGCCCGTCATTAGTCCTAGCTACACCGAGATCTAGTTGAGGCCCGTCATTAGTCCTCATACCATCAATCACCGCAATTTGGGGCCCGTCATAAGTCCCCGTGCACCCGCATTCATAAGAGCAGATCATAAACCGTAGTGAGAATTTTTGGCGTCCCGTCAACCTTGATCCAATTCTGCAGGGGTTACAGAATTGAATCAAGGGGAGCCATCTGTAGACACCAAAAATTCTCACCCCATAAAGCAAATTCTGAAATCATAAATGCAATAAGAGGGTCGTCGCCTTTCTTTTTTCAAAACATATCAACATGCGTGCCAAAATGAAACCATTGTTTTACGACAATATTTTAAACCAATTTTTCAAGCATTTTAGAAGAACCCAATTTTCCAGAAATTTTCAAACAATAATTTGTTTTAGACTTACCCTTTTATTTATTTATCTATTTGGTTATTTTCATTTTTATTTCCTTAGTCGTGGGCATTTCATTTACTTTATTTTACTTATATTATTTTATCTTTTTTATGTTGTTATTTTGTAAGTAAAGCATTTTATTTTTATTGACTACCCTTTTGGTCTTACCCTGCATATATGTTCTGATGATTTTACTCATGTCGAGTTATAGCTTTTATTTTCTCCCCTCAATTTTGTATGCAGTTCTATTGTAGTGGTCCTTTTCCTTTCTCATTTTTCAGTAGACCAAACTTGGACTTAGCCCAGTATTCAGTCAAACTCAGCAGCCCAAAACCAAAGCCCTGATAAAGCCCATTGTTGTATTTAGCCCATAGAACCATCAAACAACCACATAGAAACCCTACTTCTGTATTATAAAAACAGACCCCAGAACCCCACAGTGGGGCACGTTCTAACCAGTCGACACTAATCCCAAAAACGCTCCAATTGTCCTCGTCCAACATTCTCTCTGTTTTTTTGGATATTTTCAAACCTGAAGAACCCCAACCATTCCAAAGCGATTTACCCAGCCGACACATTTTATTTTTGCTCTAGTATAGTCCTTTGTCTCGATCAGTTGGAAATCCTGAAATTTTAACAACCCAGACCTTTGAATTTCGTCTTCCTCAGACAACTTGCCTTTTCTCCCCGAACCTTCACCTTAGTAATCCGCCAGAATTTTTCCTATTTTCCCCTGGTTTCGATTTCGTTTTGGTTTTGAGAATCATCGGAGTAAGTTACTACATCCCTCTATCCCCATCGTCTTACCGTTTGAAATTTCCTTTCGAATGTTTTTCTCGTATGATTCCTTCTTCCTTCCCTCTTTCTGCATCTGTTTGCTCAAAACATTTGAACTGCTCTCTATTTCTTCCCAAATGAACATTGAAGAGGGAGATGACTTTAAGAAAATGGATCCGTCAGGAGAAGCCCTGATGCTAGTGTCGTTGCTTCTTTCCCCCCCCCTTTCCCGTTATCTTTGTTCTTCGTCGCTGCTCACATTTTCCACTTTCGTTTTACATTCATGATTGCATTTACTCGACCATATGAGCTCCAAGAGCGATGGCTTCAAAGAAAGGAGCATGGCCTACCGGATTTAATCCCGGAGCAGATGCCAACGCCTCCTTTCTTCTCGACTTAATTTTGTTATTGTTGTTCCTGTCAAAGTGTGAATATGTATACGCAAATGAATCCCAAACCCATCATGGGTTCTCGGGTCCGAAGATTCACAAATAATTGAAGTGCAACAACTGCTTCCAGTCATCATCTAAACTTTCGGTCTCATTTTTCATGTTTCTTGTGCCTTGTTATTTTTACTGTCCTCGTATCTTATCCCGTGAGTCATGAACTTTCTGCCAGTTTTGCTTCCTAGTTTTTGTGTCGCGCCGACAAAATTCGTTGAGACGTTTCTATACTGCCACTCGTTCTATATCTATCTGGTTTAAAACTCTCTTCCCCAGTGCTGTCAGCAGGAGCTAAATCTCAGTTTTGCTTTGTATACACTCAATCAGATCTTATTTTTTACTCGGTTGTTGTAACACGGAGAAGCAGTGTCTTTGTTTTGAATTTGCCCTGGAGAATGAATTCAGTCTCCGGTGACATTACATGCGGTCTCATACCCTGTTCTGTTCAAATATATTTCATCATTTGTCTTGGTCTGTTGAATATCTTAATATACTTCGACTCTTCTGTACACCCTGGTATACTTGATAATTTACCTCCTAACCTTGACTAGAATCTGGGAGAAAATCTCTGTTTTGTCTTCTGGTGGCCGATTTGAATCTTCACAGGTCTCATGAGTCTCATAACAGCCGAGATTTCATTTTTTCATAGGCATCAGGACTATACTCTAAACCGACATCAATATAGGTGTAAAATAAGCCCACGAGTCTCCTTCTCTTCTCGGATGTCCATACTTTTATTTTTGTGAACTAACATCTTCTGGTTGTCACTATGTTTTACTGACTAGCTCCTTACAGATGTTACTGTGTGTCCAAATTTTCGTATTCACTCTTAACCCAGTTTAACTATTAATCTCTCCGGTATTGGGCACGACTCGTCAATCTACTCAGCATATTGCTCTTGTTTTTCTCCTGTGATTTGTTTGATGTATATATGTCCGAGCCTGCATCTGTTTTAATACTTGATGATTACAATTTTGTTTTGCTGAGATCTCGTTCTTTGGTGTTCAACCCGACATACATGGGGTTCTGATGTAGTTGTTTGCACTTCGATTCAGACTCAACCGGTATTCGTTCATGTGATTGTAAAGGGTTGGATATGTTATGGTGGCTTTGTTTTATATCTGCACAGATTCGTAAATCTTTTGGGATAATTTCACCATGATCTGAAACTTACTTTCGATCATATTAGGTTTCATTTATCTTGGTTATCACTTCATGCCCTCTGTTTTGTTTTTATGGTGGAGGATCGAGGTACGTAAACTGGCTGGAGAAAAGACCTGTGCTCGGATACACATGAACCCACTGTAGCAGAAATGAAGGTATGGACGTGGCTTGTTGGTTTGACTTCAGGACTGAATGGTTGATCAAGCTTCTAAACTACAGCTTAGTGCCACTTCTTTTGCTTGACCACTCGGTTGGTTGACACTTGCTCAATTATAACCTCTTCATAATACACATTTTCTATTCTCATTCGAACTCGCCTCCCCTGAACAATCAGAGATTTGAATATGTTTCATGATTATAACAGATAGTTGTTACTCGGCTGTAAATACTTCTCTCACATGTTGGTTGACCTAGTGTGCATCATTTTGTCTCCACTATTATCTACACTGCTACTGGACTCGATATTTTGTTGTCTTACGGGATCTTGACCGATAGTTGCGTTGAAATGTGTTTACTGATGTATTTGTTTTTTTCCTGTCAAAATTATACCGTGTACATTGATTTGGACTTTGGGCCCCACTCCAAACCTAGATCGGTTGATGTAAATATTTGAGCTAGGTTTCTAACTTTGTTTGTGATCTAGTCCGTGAACATCTTTGATTGTATTTGTTTGGGTGATCTAATTCTTGGCCCAAATACCTTTTCATTTCGAGTCCGTCCATTGCTTGGGCCAAGAATCCTAGATAGTCCTTTAAGTTATCCATTTTATTCTAAGCTGTAGTTATTACCCTCTAGGACCATTTAAACTAACAGAAAAGTTTTGGATGAATTATCGCTCCACACCTAACGGGTCTCTCATTCGTTTGTGGGGCAATAATCTTCTATAACTTCAGAAAACACTTAAACCACCTTTATATGTATATAAACAAAAACTTCAAAAAACAAGCCCTTAAGGCTAATTTAGGAGGGTTTAGGATGTGAAACCACCCCATGCCTAGCGGATCTCTCATTCGTTTTATGTGGTGGAATCCTCCTTTGCCTTCAACACCCCCCTAATCAAGAGTTAATAAACAAACCAATAAATCAATTCCTCTCACTTGTTAATATCTCTCGAATCAGGCCAACAACATTTTTTTCAGCCTAACAACATTTTTTCAGCCCAACCACAAATAAATCCCACATAAAAAAGGGCCCACTTCAGCCAATCCAAACAAGGCCCAATTTTCGTCCAACTTCAAGCAAGGCCCTTTTTTTCGGCCCAACTCTAGATAAGGTCAAAATTTCAACCCAATTTCCAACAAAGCCCAGAGCGGTCCACTTAATTCCAAGGCCCAATTCAAATCCCACTTCAGCCCAAATCAAAAGACCACTCTGAGGCCCAATTCAAAGCCCATTCAGCCCACAGTTCATAAATCCCATTTCAAGGCCCAAGCCCATTTCGAGGCCAAAGCCCAAACAAGGCCTAAGCTCAATTCGAATCCTCCCCTAGTCTCAAAAATCAACCCAAAAGTCTAAGAGTTGACCAAGCTTTGACCACCCTGACTTTGACTAAGCTTTGACCATCAAAGTTTGACCAACTGATTCAATTCCAAGCCCAGATTCAATTAATCCAATTCAAGCTCATCTTGTAAATCTCGTTTGAACTCCAAAAATCCAAAAAAATCTCCTTTCTCGAATTTCAAACAATCATTTTATTTTAACTTCATCAAGTTTTCAAAAGAACCATTTTGTGGAATTTTAAAAGGAAAACTCTTCTCACATCATAGAAAACTCTTCTCAAATGCAGAAAGTTCTTCTCACATATACAGAAAGTTTTATCCTAAAAACATTTCTCAAATCAGTGTTTCTTCATCAAGAATTCCGAACAACTTTCAAAGTTTTTTTAACTTAGTTTTCAAATCCAAATAAAACGTTTTCGGGGAACAAGAAATGTCAACCCCTTCAAAACGTTTCTTCCTAGTTAGACATCACTTGTCTCTCTTCCAAAAATAACAATCCGAGGCGGGGCACTGGGTCGCCACATCCCTTGTCGCAGTCTGGATTTCTTTAGGCGGGGCATTAGGGTGACAAACCTCCTCTAATTGCAGCCTAGATTTTTACGAGGCAGGGTGCTAGGGATGTGACTACCTTCCTAGTTGCAGCCGGGATTTCAGAATCGTCTAACTCCCTTCCACTAGATTTCAATGTTTTCAGTTTTTAACGTTTTAAAACCCGGGAGTTAGAGATGTTACTAGGGTTTGACCGAGAGTATCCCATTCATGATACTTCTCTCTAAATCCTATATTTCGACATAAATTTATTGCCCATCTTTCGAGCCTCGGCACTTACCATTCATTAAGTGTCACACTCGAGGGGTACATAGGGTGATCCCTCGGATCATCCGCCCTTTCACAACAAAATAATTTTCCCCAACCATTTTCAAACCTCGAACCTAAAAAACCCAGAGGTCTCTATTCAAACTCCAATTGCCTCACACACTCAAATCATTATCCAAACTCCAAATCACTCCAAACTGAGATCGTCTCCCAAATTCGACTCCTCCCTTACTTCTAATGGCTCACAGGCCCGAGCGCCTCACAGACTCGAACATCTCAATTTCTCCACCATTTTAAGATTCAAGCGTCTCACAGACCCGAGCGTCTCACAGGCCTTGACATCCCATCACTCCCAATACATGAACATCCCAACCGTCTCATAGACCCGAGCGTCTCACAGACTAATCTCTCACACCCAAAACCTCAAACCCCTCAAAACTTCCAAAACCCTAAAGACGTGAACTACGTAAGGTCTGATCTCAACAGGGAGTTGAGTACGTAGGCAGCCCATCTAGGGCGCGACCCTATTCCAACAACCCCCCCGTTTTTTCCCCTTCTAAGGGGGCCCCATATCTCCCAAAACGCTTAAACCTTCTTCGAATCCCACAAACTTCAAACCATCAGATTTCAAGTCTTGTATGTTCACTCAATCT
Organism: Limonium bicolor; assembly: GCA_023374045.1. NCBI lineage: Eukaryota > Viridiplantae > Streptophyta > Magnoliopsida > Caryophyllales > Plumbaginaceae > Limonium > Limonium bicolor. Next base: position 71,485,625 of record CM041780.1, read on the forward strand.
AAGACTCCTCAAATTTTCATTCTGTACTCATCCCAATTCACAATCCTTTCATTTGGTGCCAGCTTGACAGAAACGCTCGTCTCATCCACTCTTTTCTCCTCCTGTCCTAATCCTTTCCTTGCTTTTTAAATGAATCTCTCTAAAAAGGTTTTGAAAGAAGGCAATCCCGACAATTGGATACCAAGGTTTCCTCGGCACCAATCTGAAGTCGTGGTCGTTGCCACTTCTAAGGGGTGTAACCCAGTGCGAACCCACAATAGAATCTCTGATCTGACCAGATAAGTCCTATCCATAGGCAACAAATTCAGAGTCACCAACGGTTCTTAGAACCCTCTTTCCCTTCCTTCCTAGTATCTTAGTCAAACTAGGTGGCGACTCTAGTCAACTCCGCCTTATAGAGGCATAAGTCCGCGTGGAGCCCATTGAGTGCGGGTGTAGTGCTCACTAGCATTCCCCTTATGCTTTCTGGGAAAGACGGACGACAGAGTAGGTATTTGAGGGATGCCAGAATAACGGTTTTCACCCTCCACAGAATGGCATTTTCTAGGGTCTTGGCTTCTCAGTCAGACCATATTTAGATAGACCCCCCTCATACCAAAAATCACCCTCCACAATAGTGTGCTGCTCTCTCCCCCACAGCTCCCACTGTGGTCCTATCTCTTCTGTACTCTGAAGATTTTTGTCTATGTTTTGATTCTATATTCTGAATGAAGAAAATACATTTATTTAGCCCAGGCGCGTACACATCACCTTCTTCTGTTAAGTGCCACTAAGCACGACATGTACATGGAAACAGAAAAAAGACGGAGAATAATGAAAACTCTAGAATATCTACCATATTGAATGTATGATTTCATTTATTTGTAACTCCGTTTGAGCAATCATATAAAATTTTAATTCTAGGTCTTTTAAATTTTGCATAGCCTAATTATGTTGGGTTAAACGGGTCGGGTATGAGTTTAATCATTTTATATGGGTTAGGTATGGGTTGATAATTTGTAACCCGAGTATTATTGGGTCGGGTATGGGTCAATACAATTTTAATCGGGTCGGGTATGGGTGAGCTTCAACCCGACCCATTAACCCGAATTGCCACCCCTAGTTTTTATGGGGGTATATCAAGATGCGATCATGGATAAACACCGTGTGAACGGGACGGGAGAGTAACATGATAACTGGGTGAACGAGGACTTAGGAGTGCCTCAACTGGACCTCTTGATATCCAGTCCTAGGGCTTATGACGGGCCAAGAATGCGATTGAAAGTACGAGGACTTAGGAGTGCTTCAACTAGACGTCTTGATATCTAGCTATAGGTGAAATACCCCAAACGTAAGTATGCTAAGTAAACATCAAGTTATGATGTAATAAGGTTAAAACATGCCATAGAGACATTGGTAGACAATTTAAACCAAGGAAACACAAGAAACGCCTTAAGGGCAATTTAGGCAAAAATGTGCTCTAAGCTTGGAGTGACTTTGATCACCCAAATATCATTATAAGACCTTATAACATGCTAATGGACATGTTAAAATCAATTACCAAAGAAAACCAAGCTTAAAAACAAGCTTAAACACAAATGTGCTTTAAGACTCCTTAAAGCACCTTTTTAAGAAATTGTCTTAGAAATGAGTTTTGAGTGGCTAAATGCCCATGATTACACCTTAATAAACATGTGTACTAATTAGTATCACATTAGGAAGCCTAAATCAATGAGAAATCAAAATTTTCACAATTATGTGCACTAATTTGTGAATAGTAACCAAATAGTGCCTAGTTTAGTTTTTAGTCAACATAAGTCAATAAGATGGTCAACCAGACCATAAATATCTCCATTTAGAGGAGGGGTCTGGTTTTCAAGTGGGTGAGTCACCACATGAGCTAGAAAAGTTAGAAAAGAAGAGGAATTAAGAGAATAGTACTATTTACCTTTTTAAGACAAATATCTTGCTTTTGACTACCTCTCTCCTCACTTCTTCATTGTCTTCTTTCTTCCACAGTTTCTTCACCTTCTCACCCTCTAAAACCATAAGAACCAACCCCATTGTATACTCACCTTCATTTGCTCACCATTTATGGAGCAAGCCCTTCCTTTCTATCTTTTCAAATCCTTCAAAGCTCAAGTTTGGTGCCATGAGAAAACCCCATTGGTGGAGTAAAATCAAGTTTGAAGAGCTCTTTTGGTTCTCCATTCATTCAAGGTAAGGAAAATGTAAGAAAAACCAGTTTCCATCACTTTTCCTTCATAACCGAAAATTACCTTCTCATGGAGCCTTGTTTTATCCATTGTTCTAGCTTGATTCTATTCTCCAAGGACTATAGGAGGTCCTCCTTGTTTCATATCCAAGCCTAACTTGAGGTTTTAAAGGTAAACATTCATTTTAAGACCTTAAAACATATTTTTAACCTAAGATTGGATTCCATGAGTTTAGGCATGATGCTTAGTACTCATTAGGTTATTTGAATGTGGATTAGAACATTGGCAAGAGGATTAAAGCCCTTGCCGAGATTCATTCAAGAAAAGCCCTAAGGAGGAAGTTAAGATAAGCTTGAGAACAACAGGTAAATTGCTTACCTAAAGGTGGTTTAAGGTTTAAGGGGTGGTATTTAGATAAGTGCTAATGTAGCTTAAAGCTTACATTATGTAATGGTTATATAACCTAGGAAAAAGAATGTAAACAAGCTTGTGAACTTGTGACTAAGGAGCTAATGGGAATGAGATAGTAAGATATTATAAGGTGAGTTATGAGAACACGTATATTGCAATGGGAGCATTGTTGTGTTATTTGCAGGTTGAAAGCTTTTATATGTGGGAAATTCAGTGTTTAAGTTTAAGTCATTTAAGGGCCTAAGAGCCATGTCATTTAAGAGCCTTAGTGCTATGCAATTTAAGATTATTGCATTATGTTGAGTTTATTATGAATGAATTGATTTGGGTGAGAAAACATGATGAGAAAGGATTTGTTGTGTGTGAGATAGTTGAATGAGAAAAACAATGCATTTGGGCATGATATATACTAGAGGAGCTATGGCAAAATTTGGATAGAAACAAAGTGTTTAAGTGGTGGTTGTGAGTTAATATGACCTAGGAATTTCTAAGAATCATTAAAAGGAATTTGAGTGGAAATGAGTTAACAAAGGTGTTCTTGAGGATTAGAATGACCTAGAATTGTCTAGGAGGAATTAGAGGTTAGGTGGGTATATTAAACACACCACAATCATTGTATGAGGAATGTTAAGCCTTGTGCAAAAATCTGGAGGAAATGATGTATAATGTTTTAAGATGATTTAAGTATGAACTAGAGAATATAACAATGAGGAATTTGGGTAGTTTGTGTAAGTGGTGAAGATGCTAGTGGTGGATTAATAAGGTTCTAGTCTTGATGGGAAGAGAATGTTGAAAATTGTCAAGGAAAATGACTAGGAATGTATAAGAGGGTATGATCATGAGAATGATGAGTAAATTGAGTAAATGAGATGGAAATGACTAAGGAGGGTGTAGCATGGTCAAGGTAAATGAAGAACAATGCTAAGGTGCTAAGAGGATGAAAAGAAATGTATAGGTATGTTTAGGAGTTTAGGAATGATGTGTAACAAATGGAAAGGAGAGAGATTTGTGCATGGAGATGCAAGATAACCTTGGAAGGTTTAGCAAAGGAAAGACGGATGAATGATGATGTTTGAGGAGTAGTTATATAGGTGGAAAGGTGTAACACCCCTACCATTAATCCTATTCTTACCGTCTAATCGTCCTGTTAATCCTATAGTTCGCAGCGGAATTACTACTATTACTACGGCGGGTGATACAACGCCGCTAACCGCCCATATGGCTAGCAAGGCTGACGCTACTTACAGTCACGGTCTGATGTTCAAAGTATACCGAGCTATTACAATGACTTTCCCATTCCAAAACATAACTTGCTTACAATCCTGGATCACCGAGTATTTAAAGTATATTTAATTACATTCCCCTTTCCAATCTACCAAAAATAATGAGTTTCTACAGGCTACTCACCTATACCAACCCATCATCCTTCCTATACCCAAAAGGTGTACCCCATGGTACACCGCTAATCAAAAAGCTACAGCCGTGTACTACTACTAGTACACCATTCATAATTCAATGTTCACAATCCCAAAAGAAGTAAAAAAACAGGCTTCATCTCTTCACCGTCTTCATCCTTCTCTTGTACATGCGTGTAGTAACAACATCGCCCCAGGGGCTCAGCAAAAGCTGCGCATGAACTCCGCATATACCGCGTGCTAGCTAGGGCACGCCGACTATTTGACGTCCACTAAACATGCGGTTCATTAATTTCATACATACATGCTTTACACACAACATACATGCATATAAATACATTATACAATTCAAGATAGCAATACAGTAGCACACACACTTACTTACCTTCACACGTGTTAGCCAAGTTATGCATCCGGGTAATCGGAATGCTTATTACTCTTTTACTCATTACAAGTTACTTACTCTTACTTTACTTACTTACTTCCATTTACTTACTTACTCATTCTTATTTACTTGCTCATACTCAAGTTAAGTCGGTATGACCTCCGACCCGGGGACTACACCGTCCCACCACCGAGATTTACTTGACTCACCAATCCGGGATGCTACCCACTTAAGGGATTTGGGCCGCGTACCAGTTTAAGAGTCAGGAATTGGAGCCAACCTCTCGTGACTCCGCATCCTCACCGTGGCCGAAACTATATCGGACTTCTACTCATTCCAATTTAATTACCAATTTAAGTGAGATTGGTTAGCTTGTTAGGAATCAGTCAGAAGTCCAATCACAACATATTCGGTCACAATGCATTATATCATACATACACACACTCATTATCATCCATACATTTCATGAATTATACAAACTAAGATTTAAAGAAAACATACACAACATACAACACTACATATTCACAAGTAAGCATGATAACTCCGATTCGTGCATTTATCTTATTTGGTGATCAATTAGCACACAACACACAAATAGAGTAACCAAGATAGCATATGGGGCATGAGGAATTCATACCGTTCACCGTTGTACTTGTGTCCCAACGTTCCTCCGGTGTTCATAAATCAAATCCTATGATATACATACAATCGAATGATTAATCTAACTATCATTAACTAAACTCGATTACTCTTGCGTTTACTAACTCATACTCACTAAGTCTTACATTCCTATACTTACATTTTATTTACTTACTTTTAATTTGCTTCCTTACTTAACATTGGCATTCTTATGCATACATGTACATATGTATATGTGGGTATACATATGTATATATACATACTTACTATAGTTATACATTTTTTTTTGTAAGTTATGGGTCGTCCGACCCACGGTCCGACCCAAGCCCTGGGTTGGCCCATTCCAGTAGGTTTTGTTCTCTGAAATTCCTCCCGTCCGACCCAGAACTGTTCCGTCCGACCCATACACCTTTGGGTCGGACCTTCCCAGAAAGTTTCGGTCCTGTTATCCAAGCTCCGTCCGACCCATGTCCGACTCACGGCTCCTGGGTCGGACCGTTCCAGATGTTTACATTTCGTTGTTTTAGCCTTGTCCGACCCACGGTCCGATCCAGGCTCTGGGTCGGACGGTAGCAGAACACTGCTACAGACTTTGTTTTTTCTTTCCCAATTTCACCCATTGCTTCCCCAATCCTCCTACATACATCCTAACATTTGTAGTACTATTTAAACACTCTAAACCATGCTAATTCATTTCTTAATTCATTACCCAATCCTATACTAATTTATACAAGTAATTTTCCTAGTTTCAATTCAACACTTACATTGTTTTCTTCCTTAATGCATTTTGCTACAGATTTTTTTTACTCTAACACTCCCCATCTTTAGTTCCCTCATCTAATGTCATTTCTAGCACCTCTAATGCATTACAACTACATTAACTATCTCTCCCAATCTACCCTCTATCTATCTCAACCAAAATCTGTTACAACATATATTAGTCACCTAGTTTCTAGTTCACTAAGTGTTCTAATCCTAGGTAAATTTTGTCATAGTCTCCCCTATATTTTTACACTCTCACCACAATGTTTCTCTCACACATTAAAATCATCTCACATGTTTTCAACAATCATATATATATACAAGCTCCCATACATATATACCAACACTAAACACTCTTAAAATTCCTGCACATTACATTCAATTCCCATTTAGGTTTCAACAAGTTTTACGTGTCTTTTAAGGCTTAAAACACTTGTATTCTCTTACACATTGCACTGCCACTACATTACCATTTTACAATACCCATTTTAACTTCTAAAAATCTGTTACACACATATACATAAGACTACACAAGGTGAGCTTAATTACCTTGTTTTCCCTTCTAGTTTTCTTTTTCTCCTTCTTCTTCTTCTTCCTTCTTCTTCCTTTCTTTCCCTCTTTCTCTACCGATTTGTAATTTCAATCTCCAACACTATAACCCATACATATACATACTTCAATACTAAAAACTAACCTTAATCATTATTTAAGCTTTTAATGTATATTCTAGGGTTTAAAATCTCATTACCTTGCAAGGTGTAGGTAATGCTTGGAATGGTTCAAGAATAAGGTTTCCCACTCTCCAACAATGCCAAAATCGGCTGGGTACAAAAAGCAAGGAGTTCAACACTTGAAATCTTTATTTTGCAAATGAGAGCAAGAAAAGGAAGTGGTTTTGGATTTCTTTTTACCTTAAACCAAAGAGGAGAAGGAGGGCCTTCTAATGGTGGTCTTGAAGCTCCAAAACAAGAATACCCATGGAGATGAAAGTTCTTGTTTTCGAATTTTGGAAAGGAGGGAAACACTCTCCTTGATGAGAGGATTCCAATGGTGCAAGTTTTGTAATTTTGGAGGAGATTTGAGCACTTAACACGATGGGAGAAGATGAGTTTTGTGAGTGTTCTCATTTCTCCATTGTTGTCGCTGGAAGAAGAAGAAATTGAGAGGAGGAGGTGAGAGTGTACGTGAGTGAAGAGAATAGAGATAGGAGAGAGAGTGGTGAGTGAGGGTGGGGTTACTTTAGTTTTTTTTTTCTTTTATTATGTTTGTCTTTTTGCAAATGAAAAGGAATTAAGAGTGTGTGGGAGGGGATAGAAATCGGACACCACACAGCCCCCATGTGGGTTTTGAAATTTTATTGTAATATTGGACACACTAGTTTTAGTTATTTATGTTTCTCTACCCCACAACTTCCCGTTTTTGACAGTTTTTACTAATTTCTCATTTTTATTGATTTTATTGGTTCTAATGTTTCACTAATATTTATTAATGATTATTTAGTTGACCAAATTTGTTACGAGTCTATTTGACCCCTTAAAGACACGTTTTCCCGGTTACCTTGAAAAACGAGCTTTAAGGTTCATTGGCGTTTTTAATCTATTTTAAGGATCCGTTTTCTTCGGGATTTGTTCCCTCATGATTATTTACACTTAATTAAGCTTCTAAATTACTTATTAGCCTAATTAATCACTATTTTTATTACGGGTATTTCAAAAGGAAACACTTTGGTTAGTTGAAGTCTTAGACAAAATTTACGTGTTGGAAGTGTAAGGAATTAAGTTTAGAAGTGTTAAGAATTAGTAAGAACTTGAATGATGATCAAGAACTTTGAGGTGAGTTGATCCATGAGTTAGGAGATCTTAAGTGCTAAAATGGTGTTAACTCATGTGTGAATACATGGGAAAGATTAGAAGAAGATTGGACAAAAGAACAAGTGTAGAAAGAGGTTCAAAACTGTAAAATTTGACAGTTTAAAGTGTGGTCCGGGACTTGGTCCTTGGATAAAGTCCTGGACCAGCACTAAAAACATGCCGAGAATACATCCCAGGGTTGTCCGGACCTTGTGTAAGTACCCAGTCCCGAACCATAGTTAAAATGGTGCCGAGAGTAAGAACACACATTGGTCCGGGTCCGGACCATGTCCCGGACCAGGGCAATTTACAAAGAAAGTGTGGTTTTTCGATGAAGATGGTGGGGGATTTGTTGGGAATGTTATTATAAGTTGTTAAGAGTTTTTTGGTGGAGTTTTAGGCCATTGGAGGTGTGAACAGTGTGAGTTAAAATGAAAGTAACATAAGTGGTTAAGGTTAAACTACAATTACTTAGTGGTTCTTAGTTGGAATCATTAGTGATTAAGTAAGCTAGGTTAATTAAAAGTAATTAACCCCCAATTCGATCAATGTTTTAGGGTTTGAGAATTTGGACTCCGGAGGAGAGTAAGCAACCAAACGACCAATGGTGAACGGTACAGTTTTCTTGTGACCTGCTTGCTAACAAGGTGTCCCTCGGCTTGTGTGCTGTTTGTTTATGTGTGCCGACTAAACAAGATAAAGCATGCAACCAGAATATTGTGTCTATTGTATTGTTGTGTGATGTTTCAAAACTAACACAACTTACCTTGAGAACTTACTAGCAACGTTTAGTAACGAATTGTGTGAGAATAAGGAACACTCCCAAATATTGTCTGTTAATAACCGAAAGAGGTTTAACTAACAAACATTGTCTTGAGACTTCTACTAACTAGAACTCGGGGGGAGTGAGGAATCCGGGACTGACTCCCGTCATGCATGTTAAGGAAAGGGGGTCGGCATCTTGATCAGATCCGTCTTCTGCTTAAGGACTTGTGAAGAGGGCAAAAATATGACGAGACAGAAGGGACAAGACGGTCCAGACCTAAGGTTCCGGTTCAGGCCCCGGGCCTCCTTCAGGACCTTGTTCGGGCTCCAATCTAGGCATCAAGCACCAATCCGGGCCGCATCCCGCATCCAGTACTCTATGACCGGATCCCGGATCCCGCACTCTATGACCGGATCCCGGATCCCGCACTCTACAACCAGGCGCCACATCCCGCGTCTCGTATTTCCACATCCGGGCTTCATACCCCATACCTCACACTACCACATGTACAAGGGTTAAGAGATAGACTTCACCCTAGAAAGTCTATAAATAGAGAGGGGGGCTCATTTGTAAGGACAACATGAGAAGAAAGGGAGAAAGCACCAAAAGAGCTCTCTAAGCTTGTAAGACAAATACCAAAAATAGAATAAAGATAATATTGAGAAGTGGACGTAGGCTGTTCCTTGGGCCGAACCACTATACTTCTAGGTGTACGGTTTATCGGTACTTGTCTCTCGATGTTACGTATAGAACCAAATTATACGTTTTCATTTGGCGCCGTCTGTGGGAAAGGACATCAACCACGATTCATCCACAGGTTCGAGGAAAGTCTTGCGTTGCAAAGTTCTTGATTTATGGAGATTTGACGTACGACGATCTGGTAAAATGATAGAGAAGATTAAGTCGTTAATGAGAAGTATTTTTTCGATAAAATTGGTCGATCCACCCTTCCGGAAACCTCAAAAGGGTTATCTATGAAAAACAAACGACATCGGCAAAGTTCGCCACAATCATAGACGATCGATGAATCCATCCACGAAGAGTCGATAGTAGAAGTTCCGGTCGAATCTCGATCAAGATAATCCATCGCTCCACGAGTGAAATCAGAGTTTTGCAATTTGGAGCGGATAAAGCAAAACAGGAGATTCTTGGTGAAAATTTAGGAGGATAAGACACGTCGAACAATCGTGGCTCCAAAAGAATCAAATACGATTGAGAGGATCAGTTGCCGGAAGATTATTCCATCGTTACACATTCAAGCGACAGCGAGATCGAGACTCAACGAGCAACAGATTTCGAAAGGGGCACAATTCTTCGGCCAGTCGCCACAGGCTAATTCCAGAAGGAATGACCTAAGAAGAAAAGGATAGAGACTATCCAATAGATTGGAATACCAGTCGCAAGCGGTACAGGATCGGGATCAAAGAAGGACAGATTCTCGAAGGCTCAAAATCTGGTTTACTTCGGACTCCTGCTCAGAAGAGTCTTGGATGAACCGACGTGCTTTTTCTCATACCGAGAGCAACGCGGACGCAAATCAACGATTATCGCCTGACCCCAATCGCTTGAGCTAGGAGAAAGCAAGCTCGAGGCATGATAATTAGAGGAACACTCGAAGCAAACAAAATCACAACAGGAGGAGAAAAATTCCTAACTCTCTGTTTTACGTTTTAAAACTTCTTTGATCATATAATCAGGATTTGTTTTGTAATTAATCATGATCTGATTGTCATTAATCGGGATCACGCTTGCTCTCCCCTATGTAGCAGCGTTTTGATTATCCATATCCTAAAAAGGATTGCGCCTGCAACTTGGAGCGGCACAGAAACGAAGCCAAAGAGAATCACAGATCGATGAAAGGGGTAGCGCTACGAACAGCGTCGTTCTGAGATCAGGCATGGCATCGATCGGCACAGCATTGATTTGGTGCGGCGTCACTTTGAGTTGAGACCAGGCACAACATCAACCGAGCGATGACCTTAGAGCAACCGGGAGACGATTCGGTTAACAAATCAGTTCAACTTCAAGCAATAATTGAAGATATACGTGCGGTGTTTCATCCGGATCGAGCATTACCTCTGCCTTACCTCAGAAGCCAGATTGTCGACAACAAGAAGAGAGGCTCGAAGTAGTGTCCTCAGTTCAAAAGTGGCCTCAAAGATTAAATCACTTTGCTACCAGCTTCAACCGGCATTCTACATGACCGGAAGGTATCCGGACTTCCTTGGCCGCATCTCAGTCCATCCGACTTCCTTGGCCGCATCTCAGTCCATCCGGACTTCCTTGGCCGCATCTCAGTCTATCCGGACTCCCTTGGCCGCATCACAACCGGGCCACAACCAATCGATCGCCTCCAATACAACGACCGGCCGATGACTATTCAAGTCCAAAGACCAGGCGAGGCCTCGATGGTTCTCAGCTACCGAGCTCAACTTCCGGTCAAAAGCATAACGGTACTAGATCCAGCTCATACAGACCCAAGCGATGCTCCCAGTACAATTCAATCGCCTTTCATAATACATGCCAACGACGCAAATCCCTCAAAACAAAAGTCGAAGTCAGACGACAACGACGACAAAACCAAAAGAAGAAACGTCCAAAACCAAAGATAAGTTCATCGATCCTGAAATACTAAAGCTTAGCAAACCGAATTATCCTGATTGCTTCCTCTCAAAATTGCACTCTTCAGATGCGATTAAATGATCATGTAACCAATTGAGTGATCTGTAATTTTATTTATTGTCTGCAAGCTTCCTGCTGATTTAATCCTCAGTATAAAGGCAGTAAATTTTTGTAGAAACAATGATCTACAAGCATGAGACAACGCAAATTCTGTGTTTATTGTATAAGTTTCTGGTACAACCTTGATTTGCTTGCCTAGCTTGACTGCATTTTTGAGAAAAATTACAAACCTCTAAAGATGTTTGTGTTCACTTATTTTCTGATGTTGACGTTGCTTTATGAAGCTTGGATTGTGTCTGTTTTTATTATGAAACTGCTTCTGTTTCAATTATGATCTAAAATTCAGACTTCACATAAATCTTTTAGGCATTACCACTTCACTCTAACTTTTGTTTCTAAAAACAGAATCTGCATTTCAGGGTGTTAAAACTTCCTAGATAAGTTAGTTTCAGCTTTATTGCTTCCTCTATGATTTATGTGAGCAGGGTCAAAACATATACTGAAATCCTGCTCAAATCTTTCTAAATTGCAAATGTTCAGCATCAACATATTTCAAACTGATTTCTGCATAAAGAAATACGCATCATTCTGCTTGTATATTTTTGCTGCTACCAAGGGAGTCATCTTCTGGACAAAACATTTGTCGCATTCGCCAGTGGTACCCTATGTTTAGAAGATCTGTACTAAAATAGTCAAGCTATTAGTTTTGTACTTCCCACTCAGGGGAATTTTCCCTGCTGAACCATAAACTCGAGTTTCTGCACAGAAGAATTCTTCTGATTGTATTTCTGATATGGTCAGTACAGCCATCCACCAGGGTATGAGAAAACCTCATCTGCTTTGGAAAACTTCCATTCAGAAAGATGTTCTTCTACTAAATGTTGACAGTTATCAGATTCGTTCTGACTATTTAAAATCAAATTGATCTCAGCTGTTCCCTTTGTGCTCAAAATTCCTAATCCTTGTTTAGCATTTTTTCTGGCCAGTTTCATGCTTCACTATATGCTAAGAAGCTTTGCCTCTGTTTTCATCAGTATGAAAAACTTTCCAACCTTTATTTTAGAACTTTAATCTTTCAGCTTCATAGTACTGTAATTCAGATTCTTGTTTGAAGTACACTTTTTCCTGTTACGTTGTTAAAGATGTGCAATAACCTGACTGTGTGATTAGTCTGATCGAATGCATATTCGTTTTCTGAATTTCATTCATTTTTCCTTTTATACAATCTAAAGCAGCCTCTTAAACTTGTGTTCATGCTTTTTTTTGTTACTACTACTATTATGTTGCATTTTGTTTAGATCAAACTCCAGCATCTGCCGGAGGAAGTTCATACTAAAAAAGATTCATCATTTTAAAAATCCTCACTGATATACTAACACTCTGATTTTGCTTCTAAATTAAAAAAAAAGAGCTGTAATCTTAAATTGATCGGTTTAATCTTTGAATCAAAATGCTCACCCCTATATCATTTTGCTTCTAAAATCTGCCACTTGACCAAGGGATCTGTATTACAAAGTATTTAACTTCCAGATTCAATCTTTTTATTATGCTGATGTGATTCAAAGTTTTTTTTATGCTGCACGAGTGCACTGATTAGCGCAATTGTTATTTAGATAATGCTGGATTCTACCAGATTGGTCTTGTGAACAAATGGTCACTCCCTATCTGTATAATTTTGCTTCTGATATTGCTACTCAAATAGTGAACTGTTTCAATAAGATATAGTTTCAAAAATTGTGTTCATTTCTACACCTGTTTTGCTGCTTGACGTTGTAGTTTAATTCTCCATTCTGAAGCAATATTTTATCGTGCTTATACCATCATTTCAGATTGCACTTATAGTACCATTTCAGGAAAAGTTTTTTCCTTTACTGAAAGTGTTACAAGCTTTATTACTTTGACATTCAATCCTTGCGCGAGACTATGCTGGCTTTGAAAAATCCTGACTGGTACTTCCATTTGCCATTACTTCTAGCTGTCAAACAAGAGCATAATATGGTTACAGCTTATATAAACTGTTGTAGATGCTTGTCTTAAATTGTCATATTATACCTGTTACACAGGTTTTGATAACTAAATACTGGGTGTTTGAATGGTCTTTTAAAATAGCCAATACCCATTAATTTCAAATTCAATACATAGGCTTTGTCTTTGCCTATCTTTGCTGCAATCACTTTACAATTTCCTGTTAAGTCTTTGGCCCTCTAAAAACTGAATAAAAGAAAGGGTACAAAATATTCTCATTAATTTTTTGTTATGTTATGATGGCTCTAACTTTGGGTTTATAGTTATCAGTTATGTATATCTCTGTGAGCTAAAGAGTTTAATGATGTACAGATTCACATTCGTCTTGTTGCGTTAGAATCAACTGTCACAACAGTAAAATGTCTTATGAGTGGTTTTGTGGGTGGAGTTATGTTTCACATATTCTGTTAGGGAAAACGTTCTCTGCTGGATTTTGATAGATACCATATCATTTGCAACATCATTATGATCTGAACCTGAGGTGATATACAGTTTCAGTTTAGTCATTGCTGCTAATTTGCCTAAAAAACAACACAACCAGGAGTTATGGCATAGTTATGATCAGCTTTATACTGATACATTTGTCATCCGAATAGGAATTAGTATCTGTTTTCACATCTTTTTTTTTTTTAAAAAAGGAAAGAGGTCTTGCTAGGCTCGAATAAGGGGTTAATATTTTGAACTATTACTCACAATTGTTAATTTGATGTTTGTGCAGTAGCGTCAGTTGTTTAAAGAGAAAAGAGAACAAATGTCCGGAACCAAAAAGTTCAGCAGAGAAGCATGGAATCCGGAGCCTAATATCAGTAGAAAAGCTCTTCCAAAAATCATCGTCGTTGCTGCTAC